>JARBWK010000001.1:171203940-171426073 GCA_030556195.1 Anolis apletophallus | reverse complement strand
AAATTTGGCACAAATACCCGATATGCCCAAATTTGAATACTGGTAGGGTTGGGGGGGGGGGTTGATTTTGTCATTTGGGAGTTTCAGTTGCTGGGATTTATAGTTCACCTATAATCAAAGAGCATTTTAAGTCCACCAATGATGAAATTGAACCAAACTTGGAACACAGAACTCCCAAGACCAAAAGAAAATACTGGAAGTGTTTTTGTTGGGCATTGACCTTGAGTTTTGGGTTGTAGTTCACCTACACCCAGAAAGCATTGTGGACTCAAACAATGATAGATTTGTATCAAACTATGCCCAAATATGAACACTGGTGGAGTTTGGAGATAATAGACCTTGACATTTGGGAGTTGTAGTTGTTGGGATTTATAGTTCATCTACAATCAAAGAGCATTTTGAACCCCACCAACGATAGAATTGGGACAAACTTCCCATACAAGAACCCCCATGCCTTGAAGGGACTCGCTGGTACAAGCCACCCTCCAGCCTCGCATGCTCTCCCTCGCCCGCACATGTAGCCCACACTGCCATTCACCAAGCACACCTGCTCTCCCCTCCCTGCTTGGAGTCTCAGAAACAGCCCTCCATTGGGTACCAATGGAGCTTTAAAACAAAAACCAGTGAATCTGAAAGGCCCACTGTATTATCATTATTATTCTAGATTTATTTGTACATAACAGCGCCAGCACACATGCATATTAAGTTCAAGTGTCTGGGATTTGTCTCTGAATATCGGGCTCTTCCCAAGGGCCTAGGCCAGTGATTCTCAACCTGTGAGTCCCCAGATGTTTTGGCCTTCATAGAATCATAGAGTTGGAAGAGACCTCATGAGCCATCCAGTCCAACCCCCTGCCAAGAAGCAGGGAAATCATACTCAAAGCATCCCCGACAGATGGCCATCCAGCCTCTGCTTAAAAGCCCCCAAAGAAGGAGTGTCCACCACACTCCGGGGCAGAGAGTTCCACTGCTGAACAGCTCTCACAGTCACAGTACCTAATGTTCAGGTGGAATCTCTTTTCTTCTAGTTTGAAGCCATTGCTGTTTTTAATCTGCTTTGTTGCATTTTTGATATGTTGTTGTTCTGTTCTTGTATGCAGCATTGAATTGTTCCCTTTGGTGAGCCGCCCTGAGTCCCCCTTCGGGGGTAGAGAAGGGCAGGTTAGAAATGAAATGAAATAAATAAATAAATAAATAGTTCCGCGTCCTAGTCTACAAGGCAGCAGAAAACAAGGTTGCCCCCTCCTCCCTATGACTTCCTCTCACATATTTATACATGGCCCTGGTCATGTCTCCTCTCAGCCTTCTCTTCTTCAGTTTAAACATGCCCAGCTTTTTAAGCCGCTCCTCATAGGGCTTGTTTTCCAGACCCTTGATCATATCAGCCGCCCTCCTCTGGACACATTCCAGCTTGTCAATATCTCCCTTCAATTGTGGTGCCCAGAATTAGACATAGTATTCCAGATCTGGTCTAACCAAGGCAGAATAGAGGGGGTAGCATGACTTCCTGGATCTAGACACTATAGTCTTGTTGATGTGTGCCAAAATCCCATTGGCTTTTTTTGCCATCGCATCACATTGTTGGCTCATGTTTAACTTGTTGTCCACAAGGATCTTTTTCACAGGTACTGCTCTGGACTCCAAGAAATCCTAACAGCAGGCAAACTGGCTGGGATTTCTGGGAGTTGTAGGTCAAAACACCTTTGGGAGCCACAGGTTGAGAACCACTGTCCTAGGATGTTGGCTGGGATTTCTGGGAGTTGTAGAAATCTGAGAGCTCGCACTAAGACTCTAAACTTTCTAGTCCGTGAGGTGCTTTTTGCCGACGATGCTGCCCTTGTTGCCCATACAGAAGCAGCCCTGCAGCGCCTAACATCCTGCTTTGCAACAGCTGCAGAGCTGTTTGGGCTGGAAGTCAGCCTGAAGAAAACGGAAGTCCTCTATCAGCCCACACCACAGGAAGAACACCATCATCCCCACGTCAGCATAGGCAAATCTGTGCTTAAGTCCGTTCAGCAGTTCACCTACCTGGGAAGCATCATCTCTTCAGACACCAAGATTAATAAAGAGATAGATCACAGACTAGCAAAGGCATAGAGTGCATTCGGAAGGCTTCACAAAAGAGTCTAGAGCAACAAGCACCTGAGGCAAAGCACCAAAATCAGTGTGTACAGAGCTATTGTACTGTCTGTTCTCCTCTATGGGTCTGAAACATGGGTCACTTATCGCCAACACCTACGACTCCTTGAACGCTTTCATCAGCGCTGTCTTCGCACAATCCTAAATATACACTGGACCGACTATGTGAAAGTTACTGTCCTTGAGCAAGCAGGGATCACCAGCATTGAGGCCATGCTATTGAGAACACAGTTGCGCTGGGCAGGGCACGTCTCTAGGATGGGGGACCACCGCCTCCCAAAGATACTACTCTATGGTGAACTCGCCACGGGTCAGTGCAAGAGAGGCGCCCCCAAAAAGAGATATAAGGACTCCCTGAAATAACATCTCAGGCTCGGCCAGATTGATCACCAACAATGGTCCACCCTGGCCTCACATGCTGTGGCCTCTTTCGAGAAGACATGCCGAATGGGTCTCAAAGAGAAACGACAACGCAGAAAGAACTGCAACTTGGAAACAACATCACCCAAGGAGACTTTCTGCTGTGCTTTCTGCAACCAAACTTGCCTATCTCAGATTGGCCTTTTTAGTCATCAACGCGCTTGTAAAAAGCGTGGGATGAGTCCTTCCTAAGAATCTTCGTTCGCGAAGTAATGCCGAGAGATATAGGGCTTGTTTTCCAGACCCTTGATCATATCAGTCGCCCTTCTCTGGACACATTCCAGCTTGTCAATATCTCCCTTCAATTGTGGTGCCCAGAATTGGACATAGTATTCAGATCTGGTCTAACCAAGGCAAAATAGAAGGGTAGCATGACTTCCCTGGATCTAGACACTATACTCTTATTCAGTGTTTCCTAACCTTTTTTTGAGCCGCGGCACATTTTTTACATTTAAAAAATCCTGGGGCACACCACCAACCAAAATGACACAAAATGACACTCTAACACAGTAATACATATAGTTAATATGTTTTTAAATGTATTTATACACTCAGTGTGAAACCTGGACCTGTTTCGATGAACACAACATAGATATCCTGGCAGGAATGGCAGAAAGACACAAACTTCCCACACAGAACTCCCATAACCAAGAGAAAATACTATAAGAGTTTGGTGGGCATTGACCTTGAGGTTTGGAGTTGTAGTTCACCTATATCCAGAGAGCACTGTGGACTCAAACAATGTTGGATCAGGACCAAACTTGGCATGAATACTCAATATGCCCAAACGTGAACACAGATGGAGTTTGGGGAAAATAGAGCTTGACCTTTGGGAGTTACAGTTTTTGGGATTTATAGTAACACACAATCAAAGAGCATCCTGAACTCTTGCAACAATGGAATTGAGCCAAACTTGGCATATTGAACTCTCATTACCAACAGAAAGTAATGAAAGAGTTTGCTTGGGAATTGACCTTGAGTCTGGAAGTTGCAGTTCACCTACACCCAGAGAGCACTGTGGACTCAAACAATGTTATGTTATGTTGTTGTTTCTTTTCTATCCAGAATCACAATGTTGGAAGGAGGCTCACCACTTTAAGGTCCCTAAAACAGGCATGGGAAAACTTTGGCCCTTTGGGTGCTTTTGACTTCAACTCCCACCATTCCTAACAGCCTGAGGCCCTTTCCTGCTTAAGTGGCTGAGGGGGGAAAGGAAAAGGGCCTGAGGCTGCTAGGAATGGTGGGAGTTGGAGTCCAAAAAACCTGGAAGGTCCAAGTTTGCCCATGCCAGCTTTCGACAGAGACCTCTTCCTCCCCCTTCCCCTTCGCGCCCTTTCTTCCCCCTCCTGCCAAACACTTACTTTGTCTTCTCCACTCGGACTCCCTTCTTCCCAGCCTCGCTCTACTCAGTCAGTCAGTCAGTCACGTTTATTGAGTAACCGTCAGGTCATTTCAAATAAAAGCTCCAACAGCAGTAGTAGTATACAAGATAAAAGATAAAATCAGTACCTAATGCAGTGTTTCCCAACCTTTTTTGAGCCACAGCACACTTTTAACATTAAAAAAATCCGGGGGCACATCACCAACCAAAATGACACAAAATGACACTCTAACACAGTAAAGAACGGCTGGGGGTTGATGGCCTGCTGGGAGCAGCTGCTGGGAGTGCCGAAGCCAGGGAGGGGGCAGAGCCAGGCTGCACCATGCCCCGCCCCCTACCCCCGGCTTTACCTCTCCCAGCAGCTGCTCCAGCCTTGAGGGGGCAGTGCCAAGCCAGCGGTGCCAGAGCCAGCACAATGCTGGCTTGGCACTGTCCCCTCAAGGCTGGAGCAGCTGCTGGAAGTGCCAAAGCCAGGGGCAGAGCCCTGCCCCCTTCCCCCAGCTTCAGCTCTCCTACAGGCCGTGCCATGCCCCCCCCCCCAGCTTCAGCTCTCCTACAGAGAAGGAGCATGAGCAGTGGATGGGCTTCAGTGGGTGGGGCTCCTCCACACGGCTTCAGCGAGCGAGGGGCGAGAGTCATGGTGGGAGTCATGGCAGATTGGAGGCTGGCTGGGGAAACGGCCGAAGGAGGCAGCGCCCCGGTCCCTTCTTCTTTTTCTTCGCCACTGCCCGGCCCTTCCTCCTCCCCCAAGCAGCATGAGTTTGGCAGGAGGGAGGAGGAAGGAGGGCAGAGAGCTTTTCTCGCAGCACAGCAGGAGGTCTGTCACGGCACACTGGTTGAGAAAGACTGACCTAATGTACAAGGCAAACAATGTAACACATTAAAAACTAAACTTATTGCAATTGTCTTGCGTCAACACATAGAAAGGGGAACTATTAGCATAGGATACTTAAGAGGCCCGGTGATCAGTTGATGTGACGCTTATTGCCGCTGTACCGCGGGCTGTTCCATGTCGCCTACTGGAACTCATCTCCCACACAGTTGACTCCAATAGACTCCATATACCGCTGTCTCTTTTTGTATGCTCTAAATAAGTAAGCAGCTACCTTATACACTGTTTGAGGGTTTGAGTCCGAGAGGAGGAAGTTAATTTTAAAGGTAGAGGGCCAAAATGTCCTTTTGGATAGTAAATAGCTAAGGTATTTCTCCCTCTCCTCTGCATATATGGGACAGATCAACAAAATGTGCACTAGATCCTCGACTTCTGGTAGGCCGCAGACACAGACTCTGTCCCTATAGGGTGTGGCAGCATATCTGCCGGCCCTCACCATAGACTCGAATTGCTCGAACCTAGCTCTAGTTAGGACAATCCTAAGGTGAGGTAGGAGCGGGCGAGCCAGATACGGGGCAGTATCAAAGTGGTTGGGTTGTTGGGCTAACCAGTGCATGGATTTAACCCTAGCCAAATGGGCTAGGTCATCTTGGGCACATCATTATGCCAGCCTCGCTCTACTCGCTTTGCTCACACTGCTGCCTTTGCCCCCATTTTGATATGAGGGGGAGCATGAGCGTGTTCAGTAGGGGAGGGGGGAGGGGAAGGAGGAAGACGTGGGGCGAGTCTGCGCAGTAGCGCCCGCACGGGTAACGTCTTTCCCCTTCCCGCAGAAGTGGCAGCGTGAGCAAAGCGAGCAGAGCGAGGCTGGGAAGAAGGGAGCCCGAGTGGAGAAGAAAGAGTGTTCGGCAGGAGGGGGAAGAAAGGGTATTGGAGGTTCCAATTTCCCACGGCACACCTGATGATCGCTCACGGCACACTAGTGTGCCATGGCACACTGGTTGGGAAACACTGCTCTTATTAATGCGTGCCAAAATCCCATTGGCTTTTTTTGCCATCGCATCACATTGTTGGCTCATGTTTAACTTGTTGTCCACAAGGATCTTTTTCACAGGTACTGCTCTGGACTCCAAGAAATCCTAACAGCAGGCAAACTGGCTGGGATTTCTGGGAGTTGTAGGTCAAAACACCTTTGGGAGCCACAGGTTGAGAACCACTGTCCTAGGATGTTGTTGTTATTATTATTATTATTACACTGTACATTGACATAGTGAAATTGCCCAAATTAAAGCACAGGACCTACGGTCCCAATAATTATCAAACAATCAAGTAACAATAAAGCCCCAATGGGGTTACCGTGCTGGGAATGAATATAGAGTCCAATCTATAGTCCATAAATCAAAAGTCTTTCTTTATATATATATACTCCAAGTGCCAAAATAAACAATCCGTCACTGATGTGAATTAAAGGTGTAGGCACTTTCGTGATAAACGGTTGCAAATCAATAATCCATACACGATATATGCAATTCTTTCTGGAAACACCAAAGTCCAATCCCACGAGCCCGGGAATCCAATCTCACGACAGTTCAATGTATAGGGTGCCGAGGGTGGCAAAGACAATTAGGTAGGATATACACAGCCAACGAGGACCATTAATTGAGGAATCCTCTTTCTCAAGGCTTAGTGTTATCCATATTATCAGTTCCCATTGAAAGGTACCCAAACGGCATTCAGTAATTCTATAGTACAAGGGCCAATCCCGATGTCACTTTGGTGTTTCAGAAAGAATTGCATATATCGTGTATGGATTATTGATTTGCAACCGTTTATCATGACAGTGCCCACACCTTTAATACACATCAGTGACGGATTGTTTATTTTGGCACTTGGAGTATATATATATATATATATATATATATATATATATATATAATAAATGGGTTCACATCATGTGATGTATACCTCAAACAAAGAAACCATACAACGCAGAGACACAATACTTGCCAACAGAAATAGGCCTCAAGCAAGGTACGTTTGTAGCAAAGAAACTCCCCCCAAAGCCTAAAAGGCCCCCAAAACAACGAATAAAAATAAAACTACATTTACCAGCATCCTCCGGGCAGCCAAAGACTCACCCAGCCTCTACATTCTGAACAACATGATTGGCTGTCAATAAGGGCGGTTGCATAACTGCTGCAATGGCCAGCCAACATGAAAATTCGAACCATAATAAACTGCCAAAACAGAATAAGGAAAAGGCCTGAGCCAATCCCCAACACAAACACCCAAATCACTTCCAACCAAAAATTTACACCCCAAAAATCACAGACCACGCCCAAAATTGACAGTAAGGCTTCATTAACTTGATTTCCCTAACTAGCCCTCACTTACTGGGAAGCTGTTTACGCTCTAAATTGACAGTAAGACTTCATTAACATGATTTCCCTAACTAGGCCTCACTTACTGGGAAGCTGTTTACGCTCTGAATTGACAGTAAGGCTTCATTAACTTGATTCTCCCGCCTAGGCCTCAGCTCATTGGACATTGTGTATGGCCTGAATTGACAGTAAGGCTTCATTAACTTGCTGTTCCTAACTAGGCCTCAGCTCATTGGACATTGTGTATGGCCTGAATTGACAGTAAGGCTTCATTAACTTGCTGTTCCTAACTAGGCCTCAGCTCATGGGACATTGTGTATGGCCTGAATTTACAGTAACCTACCTTGGCACACAGAGCCCCGACCATGCATGATGGGACTTGAAGTACCACCATGGAAAATGGGATTTGTAGTACTTCAAAACCCATCATTCCCCCACAGACCACTGTGGCCCAGAACCAAGACCAATAAAGACCCAACTTGGCACACCATGCCCCCATGACCCACACTCCATCCCACTGCAGTTTAGAGGAGGGCACACCGTGATGATTGGACTTTCTCACATCTCCTAAAAAGGGCACAGCAACGCGTGCCGGGTACAGCTAGTATATATATAAAGACTTTTGATTTATGGACTATAGATTGGACTCTATATTCATTCCTAGCACGGTAACCCCATTGGGGGCTTTATTGTTACTTGATTGTTTGATAATTACTGGGACCTTAGGTCCTGTGCTTTAATTTGTGTATTTGGCACTCCCCTGTTGCAGTGTTTACATAGTGAAATTGCCCCCCTCAAATGGCCCAATGAGGAGGCATTCTGTTAGCATGATTCCTTCAGCCTTGCCAGCCTTGCCAGTGGCCCCAAGCATAAGAACATAAGAACATAAGAAGAGCCATGCTGAATCGGACCTCAGCCCATCTAGTCTAGCATTCTGTATCACACAGTGGCCCACCAGTTGTACACGGGGATCTCGAGCAGAAGGGAGGGCAAAACCCTGACCTGCTCCGACCCCCACAACCAGTACCCAGGGAAATCCTGCCTACCTCAACCAACTCCGAGGTGGCACTTGGATGTCCATTTCAGTAACTACCGATACACTTGGTATCCATGAATCTGTCTAATCCTGCCTTGAAGCCGTCCAGGCTGACAGCTGTCACAACCTCCTCTGGAAGTGAGTTCCATAACCCAATGACCCTCTGGGTGAAGAAATATTTCCCTTTATTAGTCCTAACTTTCCTACCTTGGAGCTTCAGGAGTGCCCCTAGTCCTAGTGTTGTGTGACAGAGAAAATATTTTTCTTTATTCACCTTTTCTATCCCATGCATGATTTTATACACTTCGATCAAGTCACCTCTTAAACGCCGTCTTTCAAGGCTGAAAAGACCAAGGCGTTACAACCTGGTTTCATAGGGAGCCGCTTCATCCCTTGGATCATTCTTGTTGCCCTTTTCTGTACCTTTTCCAGTTCCGTTATATCCTTCTTAAGGTGCGGAGTTACTGAAAAGGACATTCAAGTGCCACCTCGGAGTTGGTTGAGGTAGGCAGGATTTCCCTGGGTACTGGTTGTGGGGGGTGGGGAGCAGGTCAGGGTTTTGCCTCCCTTCTGCTCGAGATCCCCGTGTACAACTGGTGGGCCACTGTGTGATAGAGAATGCTGGACTAGATGGGCTGAGGTCCGATTCAGCATGGCTCTTCTTATGTTCTTATGACCAGAATTGTACACAGTACTCCAAATGTGGCCTTACCATCGATTTGTAGAGAGGTAATACAACATTTGCCGACCTATTTTCGATTCCCTTCCTGATCATGCCTAGCATAGAATTTGCTTTTTTTCACTGCTGCTGCGCACTGGGTTGACATCTTCATTGAGCTGTCCACCAAAACCCCAAGATCCCTTTCCTGGTTTGTCTCAGAAAGCTTTGATCCCATCAGTTGATAAGTGTATTTGGGGTTCTTTGCCCCGATGTGCATGACTTTACACTTGTTTAGGTTAAAATGCATTTGCCACTTTGTTGCCCATTCACTCAATTTCGAGAGCTCTTTCTGGAGCTCTTTGCAAAGCCTCCACTTCCCATCCCAGCGCCCAAGAAGGACATGGCTCCTCTCTGGCTTCAGTGACGTCACCCCCTGGGCTCTTCCATCATCCCCCCCCTCCACTGTTTCCCCTCTCTTTCCACCCTCCCCCTTGAGCCCCGCCCTCCGAGGCTGTTCCAGATAAAGGGCTCCTCCTCCCGCCGGTCCCAACCTCCCCTGCGCTCTGCTGCGTCGCCCTCGCTTTTCCCCAAGCAAAGATGGAAGTCGTCAATCAGGTAAGCGGCGGAGGATTTCAACACCAGGGACAGCTCCCCGAGGCGCCTTGCTCAGAGCTTAAGCTTTTGGGGATGGGAGGTGGGGGGGGGGGAGCGTTGCAGAAATCCCACCTCACCTTCATCCTTTGCCCCCCCCCCCCAATAAGCCCCCACTATCCTCCTCCTCCTCTACCTTCCTCCCTGCAATAATAATCCCTGCAGAGATTTACTCCCTCTGCTTCTCCTTGTGGGGGGAAAGGGGGTCAGATCTAGGGAAGGATCTGCAAACCAAATTGGTGCAAAGCCAAGCCAAGGCACTCATCTCTCTTATGACACTGCTGCAGTAGGCATTAGAGAAGGGGTAAATACCAAAAAAAAAAAGAGGGGTTGCATACATTGTATTTATTTGCATCTGTCTTTGCATTCAGAGCCAATAAATACTAAATAGATGGAGCTGGACCTTCTTCCCCAGCCTTCCTTTTTTTCAATTATTTATTTCCAAGAGGAATTATTGCAAATAAATACAATAGATGGAGCTGGACCTTCTTCCCCAGCCTTCCTTTTTCAACTATGGTTTGCAAGATGAATTATGATAAATAAATCATATTTACTAAGAGATGGTTTGTAAATAGAGAGGAGTGAGCTGGATTATTCTCTTTTGCCGCAGATTGGGATGGAAGAAGAAAAAAAGGGGGGGGGGGGAACGGACATGGCGAGCCAAAATGGCTGGGGCGATGCAGTAAAGCTACGCCACGGCTGGCCCGCATTTGGGGAGCCAAAGGAGGAGGGGACTGACTGACTGACTGAGTGACTGACTGACTGGGAAGCCCATGTAAACAGATGGGCACAGGGTTGGCAATTGATATCCCTGCCTGGAGGCTAGTCGGTAATAACCCCAATGCAGGCGGAAAATCCTGTACGGAGAAGAGCTGGGGGGATCTGTGATATGAAAGGTGGATTCATCATCATCAGGCATGTAGCCAGGGGGGGGGCTAAGGGGGCTTCAGCCCTCCCCCCCAAAAAAATTCTCAAGGTGGTCTGCGAGAAGGCCTTACTGATACATTATTTAAACTGTTATGTTTATTCATATCATGATCTGATCACCATGCTCATTATATCCCACATTAATGGGGTTATTGGGATAACAATACAAAAGGTTTGCTAGGTAGACCCCTTCCACCCAGTCTCAGCCCCCGAACCAAAGTCAGCCCCGAATCAAAATCCTGGCTACGGCCCTGATCATCATAATTCATTTTGGAAGAAGAGGATGGAAGGATCTGAATCTATGCCTGGCATCATCATGACCAAACCCATCATCATCCTTGTTATTGAAGACATTGTGTCCTTACTGATGAGAGTGGCGGGTGCTTCCCATCCAATCAGGGCCGTAGCCAGGATTTTGATTCGGGAGGGGCTGAGTTTGATTCGGGGGGGGGGGCTGAGTCTGAGTGAGAGAGGGTCTACCCTACCAAACCTTTTGTATCATTATGCCAATACCCCCATGCATATGGGGCATATTGAGCATGGTGATCAGATCATGATATGAATAAACATAACAGTTTAAATAATGTACCAGTAAGGCATTCTCATGGACCATTGTGAGAATTTCAGGGGGGGGGGCTGAGTCTGAGTGAGAGAGGGTCTACCCTACCAAACCTTTTGTATCATTATGCCAATACCCCCATGCATATGGGACATATTGAGCATGGTGATCAGATCATGATATGAATAAACATAACAGTTTAAATAATGTACCAGTAAGGCATTCTCGCGGACCATTGTGAGAATTTCAAGGGGGCTGAGTCTGAGTGAGAGAGGGTCTACCCTATCAAACTTTTTGTATCATTATGCCAATACCCCCATGCATATGGGACATATCGAGCATGGTGATCAGATCATGATATGAATAAACATAACAGTTTAAATAATGTCCCAGTAAGGCATTCTCGCAGACTATTGTGAGAATTTCAAGGGGGGGGGCTGAGTCTGAGTGAGAGAGGGTCTACCCTACCAAACCTTTTGTATCATTATCCCAATACCCCCATGCATATGGGATATATTGAGCCTGGTGATCATATCATGATATGAATAACAGTTTAAATAATGTACCAGTAAGGCATTCTCGCGGACCATTGTGAGAATTTGGGGGGGGGGGGCGTTAAGCCCCTCAAGCCCCCCCACCCCTGGCTACTGCCTGCATCCAATATTAAGAATCCAGGCAGGCTAGAAGTGGGCTTTGGATGTCCGTGTCTGAATATGGTGGGTAGAGGCACCAGATGGTGGGAGAAGGCATCAATATGGCCACAGAGGAGCTTCAAGGCGAAGGAATGGAGGGTACAGAGGATGTAGGGCTTGCTTCAATGTTGTTTCTGATAGGAGCTCACCATAAACAAACAATAAAAGCCGGGGAGAGGGATAGAGTAGAGTAGTGACATGCCATATTGACATTGGGAGGCAAGCAGGGATGATGAGGAGGAGGAGGAGATGATGCCTCGGGGGCGACTTCTAGTCTCTGATCCCTGGAGCAATTGCAGCAGGATGCATTGCGGGAAGGAAGCAAAAAAAAGGGGGGGATTTATGGGGTGTCGCTGTGGAAGGTGGGGGTTGCTCCTCACTCCCGAAAGCAGCTGGCCCGGAGGAGGAGGAGGTGGTGGTGCAATGTCGTGTAATTTTAGCACAGAAGACGGAGCAAATGTTCCAGGAAGGTGGAAGAAAGTCCAGATGGAGCCTTTGGAAAGCACAGAGTTGGATGCGGAGGATTGTGTCCCGGCCTTGGTGTGCCTTGGAGGAAATAGAGCCAACGAAGAGGCCTGGAGTGACCCGAGGGCCACGAGTAAAGAGATTTAACCAGGATTTGCAAGGGAGAGAACGTTCAGAGATCTATAGAGCTGTCGCAGGTGCGCTAAAATCTTTATCAAACCCCACTTGAAAGGGGAAAGGTTTGGATCCTGGGGCTGCAAAACATTTGAAGAAATGCCACAGGATTTCATTGGATTGTCTCTTTTCCCCCCACAACTCGATCTTTAGGAGGTCTGCTAAGAAATAAGCCCCCTTTCTGGATTTTCTCCCTAGCAACTTTTGTTTAGAATGGCAGCCTTTCCTCTCTCTCTCTCCCTTTAGAAATTTTCAGATATAGCAGATGGCAAAAATCAGGCCAGGGATGGGGAATGGATTGGATGGATTACATTCCAATAAATGGGAAATGATCTTTGGGCAGTGAATGATATGAGTTGCTTTTCGAAGAAGAGGAGAAGGAGAAGAAGCTCGATTTGATTTTGTTTGAGTTATATTTTTGATGGTTACACCCATTTGGATTTGTGATATTGTTTTCCAGTTAAGACTCGTGCGCCAGCTGCGTCCGTACCTTGGGAAGTCTGATCTTGCTACGGTCGTCCACACTCTGGTTACATCCCGAATAGATTACTGCAACGCACTCTACGTGGGGCTGCCTTTGAAGACAGTTCGGAAATTACAACTAGTCCAACGGGCGGCAGCCAGATTACTAACTGGAGCTACATACAGGGAGCATACCACCCCCCTGTTGTATCAACTCCACTGGCTGCCTATCCACTTCCGAGCTCAATTCAAAGTGCTGGTCTTGACCTTTAAAGCTCTATACGGTTCTGGCCCAGCTTACTTGTCCAAACGCATCTGCCACTACGTCCCACCTCGTAATTTAAGATCATCCGAGGAGGCCCTGCTCTCGCTCCCGCCAACTTCTCAAATGCGGCTGGTGGGGACGAGGGAGAGGGCCTTCTCGGTGGTGGCTCCCCGTCTGTGGAATGCGCTTCCTAGCAACATACGATCAACCCCATCCCTCCTGGCATTCAGGAAAAAAGTAAAAGCCTGGCTATGGGACCAGGCATTTGCACACTAGGCAGCATTTTAGATTGGATTTTAATGGAAAGTTGATGAATATGGCTCAATGCTTTTTATGGATGGAACACTGTTTTTCTTAACTTAAATGAATGTGTATGATATGTTGATGTAATTGTATTTTAAAGTGTAATGTTTTGGGGGGTTTTGTACTGTGTTTTACTGTGTTTTACTGTGTTGGCATCGAATTGTGCCTTTTTGGAAGCCGCTCTGAGTCCCCCCTCAGGGGTTGAGAAGAGCGGGGTAAAATGCCGGAAATAAATAATAAATAATTGTGTTGATAACTAACTACCTGGCCCAACCACAGAAGCAACCAGAGTCACTAGGGGAAACTGTCTTTGCAAGGTTCTTGTTTATAGGCAGGAATACACCTGGCCGTACTTCTGAATGCATCTGCTTTTTTAATATAGGTAGAGTGAGTATGCTAAATTGTTTTTCTGATACTATCCAGTAGTTGGATATTTATTGATTTGTGTGAGTGTGGCTTTATAACATGAAGGGGAATCGGAGCGAAGAGTTTCTGAACAAGCGAGAGCTTTCTATTCCGCTGTGTCGGGAGGAAATGATGCGTGTGTGTCCAGAGGATGGTTCGGATCATGCATGAAGTGCGGAGGCGGTGGTGTCGCAGTGCTCGTGTGTGGGTGTGCAAATGAGGGACGTATGTGTCATGACGGGAATAGTTATTCACTTTGGATTGTGAATCAGTGCAAAAACAAAGAAGGATGTGTGGGGGAATCAAATCTTCAGTAGGTGGAAGTGATGAAGAGTTTGTGATGGGGTACGAAAAAGTAGCTTGTTGTATAAATAAGTGTTGCCACCCCTGTGCAGTTTTTGGTTTTCTTTCATGTGAACATAAAGGAGGATTGTACACAGTGCCTTTTGAAGTTGTGGATGGATACGGTGTCGTTCTGTCTCAGAGTATGTAGTAAGCAAGCCTGAAATCTTATGCACACTTGGCTTTCAGTAAACCCTATCTAACAAAACAGTGCTTATTTCCAAGTAAACATGTGGTCTGAGCCATAAAAGCCATAAATTTCAGCCATAAATTCACAAAATAGCAAGGGGAAGACACTGCCCCGCAAGTCCTCATTTTGCAAAATGGGAAAAAATAGAACTGCTCCTTCTCAAAGACGTGAGAACAGCTGAGAAAATATGGGTGAAGAACTTCAAACAATATGGTTGGCATTGCTTGTGTATTTATAGACAGGAGGCTTTAACCTTGAGAAGAGCACAAATGTTTTGTATTTTGTATTGGAGGAGAGATGCAAAGTGAGTGGGCCCTGGATATCCACTGAGGTTTGGCTGCAGGGCCTACGTGGATACCAAAAATCCATCAAGGCTCAAGTTCTGTTATATACAATGGTGTAGTAAAATGACATCCCTTATATAAAATGGGGAAAAATCAAAGTTTGCTTTTTTGGAGCTTTTATTTTAGAAATATGTCCAAGCTATTGATACTTGAACCTGTAAATACAGAGGGCCAGACTGTATGTGCTTTGCACATTTTTTCCCCTTTATATCATCTAGGTTAGGGGTGCTCACACTTTTTCAGCATGCGAGCTACTTATAAAACAACCAAGTCAAAATGATCTCCCTACCCACTACTCAGAGAGCCATTAAAGCAAAATATTTGTAAATATATTTCAGTGAGAGCCATATAATATATTTTAAGACTGAATTCAACTAAATGTGAGGATAATAAGACCCTGAATTTATTCATAATAATAATGATGATAATATTCATTCAACCTCTGCTACTAATAATAATAGTAACAACAACAATAGGTTCCTAGAGTAGAAGGAGACCTCCAAGGGCCATCCAGTCCAACCTCCTTCTGCCTTAAGGGAAAAACACAAACAAAGCATTCCTCACAGATGGCCATTCAGCCTCTGATAATAATAATAATAGTAATAACAATGTCCTCCAAGGGCCATCCAGTCCAACCTCCATCTGTACCTGGGCGGCGTCGAGAGCCTGCGGGGCGGGACTGAGCCTTCCTCCCGCCCTGCCTGCGATCTATCTACCAGGGCTGCTGCCGGCCCTGCAGGTGTTTACACTCCCAGAAATCTAGCCAGTTTACCAGCTGTTAGGATTTCTGGGTGATCTACCTAACCATTGAGCACCCTTGATCGAGGGCTTGTACTATAGGAAGAAGCTTATCCAGAGCAGTCTTTTGCAGGGATACATGTGATGCTTTGCTTTTGTGGTTTT
Source organism: Anolis apletophallus (assembly GCA_030556195.1). NCBI lineage: Eukaryota > Metazoa > Chordata > Lepidosauria > Squamata > Anolidae > Anolis > Anolis apletophallus. The sequence goes on along the minus strand of JARBWK010000001.1, from coordinate 171,410,541 downwards.
CGATGGGCAGTACTTTTCTTTGAACTCTTTCCAGCGCAGTAGTAATATTCAAAAGGGATCCCAGGTGGCCTTGTCTATTGCAAACTTGCCCTTCTTGGATCCAGGGAGCTTTTGGTGTAAGGAAGTAGCATATATTGCATAGTCCAAAATAGCATCATAACATGGCTAGCATAGCATTTGTGGTCACACGGAACTAAAATGGCTTCCTTATCTGCAGTGGTGGTTAAGTGAAGAAAAGCATGTTTATCATATTGGTTCCTTGGGCACAAGCCAGGTATGGCCAAGGCACGGAGAAACTTGGGGGGGGGGGGAACTTAATGGGAGAAGATGGCATTCCAATATGGAATCGGATGGGTAAGTGGCCAGGGGATTATTCAAGGGCAGAGCAGGGACTCTGTTGACTTTTGTAAACACCAATATTGGTTACCAGGCAGAACACAGCTTTTCTGTTTGGCTATCCCACTTGCAACGGAGGATTTGGTTACCCAGGGTGTGTGACACAATTAGGGTGCCACACATTAAGGGATTGTACTATATTCTATGGAAGCCAGCATTGTGTTGTGGCTTGCAACTATGAAGACAAGGATTCAAGTTCCTGCTCAACCAAGAAAACATACAGGCTGACCTTGAGCAAGTCACAGATCCATAACCTCAGAAAACCCCATGTTATGGTCACTATAGGGTTGCCATAAGGATGATGTAAACAGCAACAACCATGTTCTGCCATTGTTCTGGAGGGTTGCAAGACACAATGCTATTGTTTCTGGCAATGTTGAAGCCCCTATGGTCAAGCCAACCCCAGTGGACTGTCTTTACACTTCATGGCGCTATGTCAATGTCAAATAAAAATACAGCCCTGTGATTGGCCCTTTGAAACCTTTGAAGATTTGCCAAATGCCTTCATCCTCATACTTTCAAATGTTGCCCAAGACAAGGAACATACAACTACATACATACATCCTCTCATATATTGGGACAGACGTTTAGGATCTCCTTTGCCTTCCAGTGGTATTCAAAGCTCTACCAAGTGGTAAACATTAAGGCCTAGGAATTGGTTTCTGTGTAGCACATCTGAATGGCGTTCACAATCATTCCACATAAGAATCTACTCTGAATTAGAAATAAGACTGGGGCACTCCACAATTCAGACTCAGGGCCCTTCCAGACAGGCCCTATATCCCAGGATCTGATCCCAGGTTTTCTGCTTTAAACTGGATTATATGAGTCTGCACTGCCAGATAATCTCGGAAAAATTAAAAAAATCTGGGGTCAGATCCTGGGATATAGGGCTTTTTTGGAAGGGCCCTCAGCCCCTCAGAAACTCTTACTGATTGATCTACAGTCATATCAATAGCTACTTTCCTCTCACCCCATGGTGTACAAGCTCTTCTGCATTAACAAATGTATACAGAAATACACATTCCTTATTTATTTATTTATTTGCAGTATTTATATTCCGCCCTTCTCACCCCACAGGGGACTCAGGGCACATTATAATGTACATATACTTGGCAAACATTGAATGCCATAAACACACAACATATATAGACACAGACACTCAGAGGCTATTTAACATTCCAGCTTCTGGTCACCAGGGGAGCTGTTGCTTCCTCATTCTTTGCATACTTCCTGGAGATTTTTATGGCCTTATAAATCAGTTAAATTAGCCTCCCCACGAGTGGTACCTAAATTTCCTACTTGACAGATGCAACTGTCTTTCGGGCTGCAAAGGTCGACAACAAGCTACACAATTTTTTTGGTCAGGAGCTCACTCCGACCCGGGCTGGCTTCGGACTCATGACCTTTCGGTTGGTAGTGATCTTAATGCAGCTGACTCCCAGTCAGCTGTGCCACAATCCCGGTGCAGTATATAGTTGCGGCCAATGAAGCAATGGTTTTCTTCCCTGGAATTCCCTAAGTGCCGATAGACTGATGCCAGCCAAGGTCTTTCTGGATTCAGGGAAACTAATTACAATGCTTTTGCCTTCTACGGTTGAAGACATTTGAAAAGGCCAAATTATAGTAAATGTATACAGAAATACACATCCCTACATCAGTATGTAGTTGAGGTAAATGAAGCTGTTGTTTTCTCCTCTAGTGCTAAATTAAAATTGGAGGTATGTTGTTTTTTTGTAAGCCTAAAATAATATTAGTTAGCAAGAGCTCCCCGTCCTATCTCCACATGGATTATCCGACCAGAAGGAGATGGGCCAACACTGGAAAGTCAGAGAGATGCACCAAAGGGAGTTTCACCTGATAAACAGATCTGATGAATGCATAATTTTGAAAGGACAGTGCATCAAGAAGATGTAATGCAGAGGAAGGCATGGAATTACATATGTTGTCCATACAAAAAATATGTATGCAAAGGCTGGCTGAAAGGAAGGAAGGCCACTGCGGGAAGCTACAAAGACAGCCTCCTCCATGGCTTGGTATTTTGATCTCCCAGCAGGCTTTCATGATTTAATTACGTATTTCCATGATCTCACATAACACCCACTACTATGTCTTGGAACAGAGCTCGAACTAGGCATCTCTGCTGTTTAGTTGTTTTCAAATGCAGCCCAGTGTCTCCTGTGGCTGTTGTGCTGACTTTAATTAGGCCTTGACATTTCTTTTATTTCCACTTCTGTTAAAATGTCCAATGAGCCAAGAGAGTGTCCATAGTTCTTTTCAATCAGCAAGACAAAATTAATGAAATAAGCCAGGAGATATTTAAATTGGACTGTGCTTGCCCCAGATATGGATGATGCAGCTCAGTCGGCCAAGACTTTGGCGATACTGGAGGTGCCAACACAAGGCATATCAAATGAGTAAAGAGCTAAACCCCTACAGTTCTTTGCTCAGTTCCTTGGGTGATCCTAAGAACAAATTCTTGTCCTCGGTTTTCTTAAAGAATATAAAAGAAATAAATCCAACCAACTTTCCATATTCTCTGGCATTAGTGGCACAGAATCACCATAAAAGTGAAAAACACACAAAGAAACAAACTATTTTTTTAAAAAAAAAACTGAGATAACAATTCTTTATGAATCTTTAGGTCAGGGGTGCTCATTAGATAGATCGTGATCTACTGGTAGATCGCATAGGGCGTCCTGGTAGATTGCAGGCAGGACGAGAGGAAGGCTCAGTTCCGCCCCGCAGGCTTCCAACGCCGCCCAAGTGCTGCCGGCCCTGGGTTATCTGAGGTCCTTTCCACACAGTTGAATAAAATCCCATGTTATCTGCTTTGAATTTATTTATTTATTTATTTAATTACTTTACTTTATTTATATTCCACTCTTCTCACCCCGAAAGGGACTCAGAGCGGATTACAGTACACATACTTGCAGACAATCCCTGCAGTCCAACATATATAGACAACATACAGTATATGACATATTTAGACATATTTAGACATATATAGATGAACAGAGGCAAACTTCTGGCCACCAGGGGGAGCTGACGCACTCCTCATCTCTCTCAGTATTTTCCAGCGTCCCTTTGCATTCCTCAGCGATTCCTGGAGTTCTTTATGGCCTCATAAATCAGTCAAAATTTGCCTCCCCACTTAATGTGGTACCTTTCTCTCCTACTTGACAAATGAACTGTCTTTCGGGCTGCAAAGGTCAACAGCAAGCTACACTTAAGGTCACGCACCCACCTCGACCTGGGCAGGCCTCAAACTCATGACCTACTGGTCAGAGATTTTATGCAGCTGACACTTAGCCAGCTGCGCCACATTCAGATTATATGGCAGTGTGGACTCAGAAAACCCAGTTCAAAGCAGATATTGTGTTATATGTTTCACATTTTTGTAGTGGGTAGGTAGATCATTTTGACTTGGTTGTTTTATAAGTAGCTCACATGCTGAAAAAGTGTGAGCACCCCTGGTCTAGGTCCTTCAACATGATGCTACAGTTGTCTTCTTGACAATATCAATCCCCCTGCCCCCACCTCACCAGTATTCAAATTTGGGTGTAATGGGTATTTGTGCCAAATTTGGTCCAGTGAATGAAAATACATCCTGCATATCAGATATTTACATTACAATTCATAACAATAGCAAAATTACAGTTATGAAATAGCAACAAAAATAATTTTATGGTTGGGGGGTCACCACAACATGAGGAACTGTATTAAGGGGTTGCGGCATTAGGAAGGTTGAGAAACACTGCTGTAGGACCATTGTTAGTGAAAGGATCCTAAACCTATTAACCGTTAGCCACCATGAGCTGTAGAGGATTCTGGGCTGTATAGTCGCCCCCAAAAGATAATGTCCAGGCTCAGTCTAGAAGAGAAAGGAATGGGCCAGACTAGTCTGATTGGACCCAAAGTAGCACCTTCTCTTCATTAACTTCAGGGATTTGTCAACCAAATCTTTCTTTTCTCTCCACAGCTTGTCGCCGTTGGGCAGTTCCGCGTCTTCAAGGAGCCTCTGGGCTTTGTGAAGTTGCTAGAATGGGTGAGTCCAAGATCTTCTGCTCTTTCCAGGCCAAAGAGAGGCGCAAAAACAAACTATTCACACTTGCCATTTCCAGTTAAGAGTGGCTAAATGAGAAATAAGTCAGGGCTCCTACTAATTGACTTCTTTTTGTCCAGCTTCTCCATTACTCTCAAAGAGTATCATGGTTAGAAGAGTTTCCTAATTGGAAACTTATGGTAGAAGTACTCCTGAGGAGCCATTACTCGCATCATACCACCCTGCATTCACTTGGTATCTGGTAATAGCTCTGCCAACAAACCACCAGATTGTTGAATTACTGTAGCTTTAAATCACTTTAACTACCATGACTTGATGCTATTGGATCATGGGAGTTGTAGTTCTACAAGGTTCTTTAGCCTTATCCACCAAAGAGGGCTGGTGTCTCACCAAACTACAACATCCATGACTGCTTAGCATTGAGCCATGGCAGTTAAAGTGGTGTTGGACTGCATTAATTCTAGTGCCCTTGGATCTCAGCATCAGTACAGTCTCCAGCTTTAAAGCACTTCCTGTGTTTGTAATCAAGAGCTTGAATAGTAGGCAACAGCCTTAAAAAGCTTCCCCAGATAATTTCTACAGCTCAACGCATCATCAAAAGTACAGAATCAACTTGTTATTTTTCTTATCATCTGGAACCTTTACTGTGACCATGACAACCTGGAGGGAGCGGTGGAAAATAAAGAGAGAAAAACACATTATAATTGGGATGCGATGTTGCCATAAAGCAGGGGTAGGGAACCTATAGCTCGGGAGCCAGATGTGGCTCTTTTCATGATTGCATCTGGCTCTCCAGAGCAGCTCGGGCCTTGGTATCCCAGCCGCAACTGCCGCTTCTGCACTGCCATCGCCGCCTCTTCCTCATCCCCCTGGTCTGGGGGCCTGCGCCCTCTTCGCTGGGGATGGCGGAGCCCGGCAGCAGTGCCTCCTCCTCACCTTCCTCTTCGTCCTCCGCCACGGGCCTTGCGGGAGGCGGGCCTGGCCCTGGCGCCGCAGACCCGGCCTCACTGCTCCCAGGGGACACCCAGCTCATCGCCCTCATCGTCGGGCAGCTCAAGAGCCTCTGCTTCTTCGACACCTTCCAGAGGGACTGCCTCACTGATGTCGACACCAAGGTCCGCCCTCCTCTCCCTTCCTCTTCCTTTCTTTTTCCCTCTCTTTTTCTTTTATTCTTTTTCCTCCCTCTCTCCCTACCTTCTTTCCTCCCTCCCTCTTCATTCCTTCCTTCCTCTTCCATTCTTTCCTTCTCTCCTTCCTTTTCCTTCCCTCTCTCCTCTTCCTTCTTCCCTCTATTCTCCCTCTTCCTTCCTTCCTCCCTCCCTCCCTCCCTCTTCCTTCCTATCTTTCTCCCTCTTCCCCCTTTCCTTCTCCTTCTCTCCTTCCTTTTCCCTCCCTCTCTCCCCTTCCTTCTTTCCTCCATTCTCCCTCCCTCTTCCTTTCTTCCTTGCTTCCTCTTCTATTCTTTTCCCCCAAGTCTTCCTTTCCTTCTCCTTCCTTTCTTTTCACTTCCCTCTCTCCCCCTTTCTTTTTTCTTTTCCCTTCATTATTTTACTTTTTCATCACTCCCTTTCCTTTCTTTTCCCCATCCTTTCCTTTCCTCCCTTCCCATTTCCTTCTTTCTTTTCTCCTCCTTGTCTCTCTCCTGCTTTTCTTTTCTTCCTTTTCCATAGTTCGTTCTTTTTTTCTTTCTTCCTCTCCCCCTCCCTCCTTTATTTCCTCTCTCTTTCTTTCCCCCTTTATTTATTTATTTACTTTATTTATATTCCGTTCTTCTCACCCCGAAGGGGACTCAGAGTGGATTACAGTACACATACTTAGCAGACAATCCCTGCTGTTTCAACATACAACATATAGACGAACAGAGGCAAACTCTGGCCACCAGGGGGAGCTGATGCACTCCTCATCTCTCAGCGTTCCAGCGTCCCTTGTTGTTCCTTCCGCATTCCTCAGTGTTTCTGGAGTTCTTTAATGGCCTCATAATTCAGTCAAAATTTGCCTCCCCACTTAATGTGGTACCTTTATCTCCTACTTGACAGATGCAACTGTCTTTCGGGCTGCAAAGGTCGACAGCAGGCTACACTTAAAGGTCGAGCACCCACCTCGACCCGGGCAGACACTTAGCCAGCTGCGCCACATTCCCGGTGCATGTTTAGATATTTCTTTTATCTAAACATTTTCAACTTTTAGGTGATATTCTTCTTCAGAGGCACCTTTGCAGCAATAATGCCTGGGTACAAGGCACACCAGGGACTCCTTCACTATCCTTGTCTTGATTAGAAAAGTGATAAATAACTTGATAAAGGCATGAATGTTCATGCAATCCTTTTCGAAAACAAAAAGAAAAGATTGTGTGTGTTTACGTGCCTTCAAATTGACAGAGCAACCTCATGAATTTCAAGGAATACTCATTTGGCCAGTCCCTTCCTCCGAAATAGAGCCTTAATCACCTTGTATTTGTTGGTGGTCTCCCAAACAAGTATTAACTGGAGCTGACCCTGCTTAGCTTCTAAGGTCAGAGGAGATCCTTTGCCTTTAAGGGTTTTGAGGCCTGAAAGAACACATAGTCCATCTTAAAGGACAGGGAAAAGAAGATGCTGAACTAGAAGATGATTCATTCCACTAGATGTGAAACATCTGACATTTGTACTGAAAAGCTGGGGGAAACAACGACAAGCTGAGAAGCTGCCGTGAGCAGTACTCAAATGATGTCTGTTTTCAAGAGACAGAGAGACAGAGTCCCATTTTTCAGCTATGTTCCACAAACCAAAGTGTCCCATCATCCCCAGCCAGTGCGACCTATGTTTGAAGTCAATGAGAGTTATAGCCCAACAGAATCTAGAGCAGTGTTTCTCAACCTTCCTTATGCAGTGACCCCTTAATACAGTTCCTCATGTTGTGGTGACCCCCAACCATAAAATTATTTTCGTTGCTACTTCATAACTGTAATTTTGCTACTGTTATGAATCGTAATGTAAATATCTGATATGCCAGATGTATTTTCACTCACTGGACCAAATTTGGCACAAATACCCGATATGCCCAAATTTGAATACTGTTGGGGTTGGTGGAGGGTGCATTGATATTGTCCTTTGGGAGTTGTAGTTGCTGGGCTTTATAGTTAACCTACAATCAAAGAGCATTCTGAACTTCACCCATGATGGAATTGAACCAAACTTGGCACACAGAACTCCCATGACCAACAGAAAAAACTGGAAAGGTTTGATGGGCATTGACATCGAGTTTTGGAGTTGTAGTTTTTCTACATCCTGAGAGCACTGTGGACTCAAACAATGATGCATTTAGTCCAAACTTGACAAGAATATTCAATATGCCCAAATATGAACACTGGTGGAGTTTGGGAAAAGAGACTTGATATTTGGGAGTTGTAGTTGCTGGGATTTATAGTTTATATGCCATCAAAGAGCATTCTGAACCCCACCAATGATAAAATTGGGCCAAATTTCTCACACAGAACCCCCATGACCAATAGAAAATACTGTGTTTTCGGGTGATCTTTGGCAACCCCTCTGACACCTCCTCGCAACCCCCCCCCCCAGGGGTCCCGACCCCCAGGTTGAGAAACACTGATCTAGAGATTCAGGGTTGGAAAAACATGCCATATGTTCTGTAGAGAAGATAGTGATAGAGCTTCCTTAATAACTTAGATATATATTCTAAATTCTGGACAAATTCTTCCAAGCCTCCTCCCAAATGAGCTTTTCTTGACTGTCTTTTACAGTCTTTCACTCAAGATTAAAACACCTCTGTTGTGCTGTTTTCCAAACCCCTAAGCATGTCTTGCTTGCCATCAAGCCATTTCTAATTTATGCAGAACCTATCACAGGGTTTACAAAATGTATACAGAGGGGTTGTAGCTTTGCCTCCCTCTAAGCTGAGAGAGTGCTTGTTCAAAGACACTCAGCGGATTTCCATGTCTGAGTGTGAATTTGAACTCTTTTCTCCAGAGTCACAGTCCAACACTCAAACCACCACACCATGCTGGTTCTCTGAATTTGAGTCACTGGGTTAAAAAAGAAATATGGGCATCAGTGTCTATTGCTCAAGGGCCCTGGGTATGACTGCCTGCCCTTGGATACATCCTCTTCACTTTAAATGAAACTTATGGAAGAGCTGTTCCTGATATATTCTTCTCTCTCAAGCTTTATTTATTATCATTATATCTCATATTTTCCCTGATAGATCTCCCCAAAAAGACAATGCATATGGCCTATACCCTATTTTTATCCCCACACCAATCCTGTGAGGTAGGCTGCTGAGACTGACTGGCCCAAGAACATCATCCTGTAAGCATGTAATAAGGGTATCTGACTCATTGTCATAAAGAGCTACATCAGCCTTATGGTTGCTTTCAAAGAGCCATTGAATCCACAGATGGAGAATCCATGGATGCAGAGATCAGCTATATATTTTTTACACAGTGGTCAATGCTCTTTAGTTTTTGTCCCATTTGGGTGTTATTGAATGACAACTCTCATCACTTTTGATGATCCGTCATGCAGACTGGGGATGATAATAATAATAATACATTTTATTTATATTCTGCTCTTCTCACCCCGAAGGGGACTCAGAGCGGATTACAGGTACACATACTTAGTAGACAATCCCTGCCATTTCCACCTACACACATATAGACGAACAGAGGCAAACTCTGGCCACCAGGGGAGCTGACGCACTCCTCATCTCTCAGCTTTCCCAGCGTCCCTCGTTGTTCCTTCCGCATTCCTTAGCATTCCTGGAATTCTTTAATGGCCTCATAATTCAGTCAAAATTTGCCTCCCCACTTAATGTGGTACCTTAATCTCCTACTTGACATGCAACTGTCTTTCGGGCTGCAAAGGTCGACAGCAGGCTACACTTAAAGGTCGAGCACCCACCTCGATCCGGGCAGGCCTCGAACTCATGACCTATACTGGTCAGAGAGATCTTATGCAGCTGACACTTAGCCAGCTGTGCCACATTCCTGGTGGCACAGCTGGCTGATGGGAATTGCAACCCAACAGCACTTGTGGCTCTGAGGTTGGGAAAAGGTTCAAGGGCATTTGGAAGTCAGACATCATATCCACAAGCCTGGTATCGAAATTCAAAACCCATTACCCTGATTAAACAGAACAAACTGCAGCTTTCAGATGTATCACAACTCCCATCAGCTCTAGTCATGATGTAGTTCAGCATCTGGAAGGCCACATACAATGACACGGTGGGCCAAATTTGGTTTGATACATGAGATGTAAACATAAATAAGGATTTATCCTTCAGTCTCTTTACGCCTCGTTCAACATTGCATAAAGTATAGTGCTCCAGATGTTGTTGCCACTCTCATCAACTCTGGCCAGATGTCAGTAATGGGCAATGATGGGATATGCAATTGAACAACATTAGTAGGCTTGTTGTAACCACTACACAACACTAGACTATCTCATACTTCAAAAGTGCTCTGTGAATCTTGAGTGTTAATTACTGATCATAATTATAGCAAAATATAAATCTGTAAATGAATCTTAGAACAACAAACAACAAAACCAAGACCCACAAATATTTAGAAAAGTGTGAGCATCAGACTCCAACTCGGAGACCAGGGTCCAGATCCCTGCTCAGCCATAGAAGCCCATTGGGTGACCTTGGATACCTCAGAGGCTCCAGGTCTCATAGGAAGGCAAAGGCAATCTCCTTCTGAACAAATTGTCCCAAGAACTGGTGAATGGTGTCCGTTTGCTATTGAATAAGATGGCTACGTGCCCACAAATTGAAAGTAAATCCAGCAAAAACTGAAATCTTGTGGCCTGGCCGTCCATCAGAATTGGTTGGTCCATTACCCTCTTTTGAAGGGGAACCGCTAGCTCCACCCCCCACTGTGAAGAGTCTCGGTGTTATCCTGGATTCCAAAATGACGATGGAAGCCCAGATTGCCTCCACTAGTCAAAGGGCCTTTTTTCATCTACGCCAAGCGAGGCAGTTGGTGCCTTATTTACCAACAGAGGCGCTGGCTACGGTAATCCATGCCACGGTTACATCGAGGCTGGATTACTGCAATGCTTTGTATGTGGGCTTACCTCGAGCAGCAATTCGCAAGATCCAAATTGTGCAAAATGCAGCTCCTAGACTCCTCACAAGAACATCAATGAGGTGCCCTATAACGCCGTCTCTGCAGCGCTTGCATTAGCTGCTGGTTGAACACAGAGTCCTCTATAAGACCCTGGTCCTAGCATTCAAGGCCTTTCGAGGTCAGGGTCCTTCATATCTAAGAGACCGTTTAATGCCACTCCACCACCAGAGACTGCCATGGTCAGCTCATGAGAATCTTCTCTATGTCCCTGGCCCTAGAGAAGTCCGTTTGGAGTCCACAAGACATAGATCCTTCTCAATCGCAGCCCCAATCTTGTGGAACTTCCTACCGCCAGACCAAAAAGCCACTCCTGATCTACATACATTTTTAGGGGCACTTAAGACATGGCTCTTCAGAAGAGCCTATGATTGTTAGTAACAAGCGGTGACTATGTAACCTGTTTATTTTAATTATGTAAGTCGCCCAGAGCACCTTTGGTGGAGGGCGACTCATAAGAAATAAAGTTAGTTAGTTAGTTAGTTAGAATAATATTAAAGAAACCGAGCAACCCAAATCTGTGTTTTGGAATACTGTTTCATTCATGACAACAGGAGCTGGAACCTCATCTGTAACATAGCGGTCGTTAGGAGGAACTATAATGTTAGGGGAAAAGTCCCAAACTATAAAGTCTCAAGCTATGAGCTCTGGAATATTTTAAAATACGTTTGCCAGGCTCACAGTTGTCTAACAGTAAAAGCATATATGTCCATTGTCTCAAGTGCTTCAGACCTGATAAAAGGTAAACATCACCATGGTGCATGGCATGGTCTAAGGTTATGAAAACTAACCATTGAGTCAACAGGACTTACACTAAGTCTTATTATGTTCAGCAGATAAATGTTTGCTGCATTACAACCGGGAAGACTGGGTAAAATGTGGCCCTCCAGTTGGTTTTGGACCACATTCCTTATCAGTCTTAACCGGCTCGACTAATGAAGAATTTTATTTATTTATTTATTTATTTACTTACTTACTTTATTTATATTCCACTCTTCTCACCCCGAAGGGGACTCAGAGCGAATTACGGTACACATACTTGCAGACAATCCCTGCAGTTCAACATATATAGACAACGACCTATTTAGACATATATTGATGAACATAGACAAACAGAGGCAAACGTCTGGCCACCAGGGGGAACTGACGCACTCTTCATCTCTCTCAGCGTTTTTTCCAGCGTCCCTTTGTTGTTTCTTCCGCATTCCTCAGCGACTCCTGGAGTTCTTTATGGCCTCATAAATCAGTCAAAGAAAAGTCATGGGAGTTGTAGTCCAGCAACACGTAGCAGTCCCCTTTCTCCTAAGAGCTGTATAATAACTTTAAGCTTCATTAGACTAAAACATTTATTAAAATACAACATTAAATTGGTAAATAATGCTGCAAACCATTGAGAATTGTCCCATGCAGTCAAAGCATTCAAAATGTAGGGTTACACAATTAAAAGGGAGGCATACAAAATAGAGGGCAAATCAGAAAAGCTACCTCTGTTCTAACCAAAGGGCAACAAAGAGAGGAAGGAAGAGTTCTTTCCAGCCTGAAAGCAGAATAAGCTCAGCCTTCCCTTGCCTGATACTCTCCCTGTGTTCTGGACTACAGCTCCCATTATCCCCCTAGCATGCCCATGCTGGCTGAATGTGTGAGGGAAAGACTGTAGACCAGCACACTGGGAGGACATGCAACTGGGAGAAAGTAATTTGAAAGACTCATTGCGCCGTTAAGCCTGACATAATGAATCCCGCTTGTGTATACGTACCGCAAGCCACGTAGCACTTGTCCATGTTTTGTTCCAGCATATCCAAAAATATCCAACCAAAAGAGAGAAACTGCATCGAATATTTGCTCTCTGGTTAGAGTCCATGCCATTTTGTAGGAAGAGAAAAATTCAGACACAAATGGGCCATCCTTGGGGTCCTGCTCGTACTTATTCCTGGAGAAGCAGTACAAAGCTAAGCTGCACAGAAAGAACCAACGATAAAAGAGAAGAAAACCTAGCTAGTGTTACACTTTAACAATCGCAGAATCAAAATGAAAGCAAGTAACAGCCACAGAGAATGATATAGCAGCTGGAGGAACTATTATTTGGTCTCCGGATGATGCTCAAAAATGATATGTTGGATTTCCTTCCTCTAGAACAGTGGTTCTCAACCTGGGGGTCGCGACCCCCAGGGGGGGTCCTTGGGCCATTTTCGGGGGGTCGCGAAGCTGCCTTGATTGGCCCCACCCCCTCCAAAATGGCGTCCATACTCCCCAAACATTGTTTTTGTGATCAATCACTATGCTTTAATTATGTTCAATTTGTAACAATGAAAATATATCCTGCATATCAGATATTTCCATTATGCTTCATAAGAGTAGCAAAATTACCGTTATGAAGTAGCAACGAAAATATGGTTGGGGGTCACCACAACATGAGGAACTTTATTTAGGGGTCACGGCATTAGAAAGGTTGAGAACCACTGCTTTAGAAAGCTTGGAATAATTCTAGATTACTCAGATTTTGCTCAGATTTTCCCTATCAGGTAGGGTATGAAAGCTTCACCTAAGACAAAATTGGCCTGCCAGATGTGAATTAATTCTTTTCTGCAGAATGCCTCACCTTAGGCCAGGCCCGGATCAGGCCCTTTTGGCGCCCTAGGCCAAAGGCTCTGCCCCCGCCCCTGCCCCTGGCTCTGCTCCGCCCCCGGCTCTGCCCCTCCCCAGCTCTGCCCCCGCCTCCTCACCAGCATGAAGAGGAGGAGGAAGGAAAGCCCCACCCCCAGAGCCGATGCAGGGCCTCCCCACGGCTCCTCCCTCCCTCCCTCCTAAAGCCACCATGCCGGCCTGAGAAAAAAATTCAAAAAAAAGGGTGCATGCGTGCAGCGGCGTAAGCGCCATCCACGACCGCCCCCCCTTGCTCTGCTCCCCTCGGCTCTGCCCCCGCCCTCAGCTCCGCCCCACCCTCAGCTCCGCCCCTGCCTCCTTGCCGGCACAACGAGGGAGGAAGGGAAGCCCCACCCCCGGAGCCGATGCGAGGCCTCCCCACGGCTCCTCCCTCCCTCCCTCCTAAAGCCACCATGCCGGCCTGAGAAGCGGCCGAAATCGCCCTTTTCAGGCCGGCATGATGGCTTTTGGAGAGAGGGAGGAGCCGTGGGGAGGTCCCGCATCGGCTCCGGGGGTGGGGATTTCCTTCCTCCTCCTCGCGCTGGCGAGGAGGGGGGGTGGAGCTGAGGGTGGGGAGGAGCTGAGGGCGGGGGCAGAGCCAAGGGGAGCAGAGCAGGGGGGGCGCCGTGGATGGCGCTTACGCCGCCGCGCACATGTGCCCTTTAAAAAAAAAATTTGAAATTTTTTGGGAAATTTTTTTTGAATTTTTTTATTTTGGGGGGGGGGTCCAGACCCGCTGCCCCCCCCAAAGGTGCCGCCCTAGGCCATGGCCTAAGGTGGCCTTATGGGTAATCCGGGCCTGCCTTTGGCCGAGGTGGCTGAGCCCAAAGAAACGGTCCAGCAACATTTGGAGAGGCATGGACACACACACACACCCAAAAAAACCCCCAACCTGATCTAGACATGCCTGATTTGTTCCAGATTCTCCATGTTGCTGGAACATGTCACCCCAGAGGCCCCTTTCCCTGTCTTTTCTTTCATATCTCAATCCCTGGAGGCGCTGGCATCATAAATGCTAAATCCCTTTATCTCTCAGGTCCACCAGCACTTCATAATCCATCTTTTCTTGCTTGCTTTGCAACAGGGGGGGGGGCACATCTGTCCTGAGATTTGCTCAGAAGTGCCTTTCATGCGCTCATAAACCACGTAGTGCACATGAAGTGTCTGCCTCTGCTGAACCGTTTCCAGTAGCGGAGAGAATGGCTCTGGGCTTTGTCGCCAACCCAGATCTCCCATCAAAGTCGGTGAAAAAGAGAATCTCTCTCCAGTGTAATGCTAATTTCTATTTCCATCTCTCCAGTATGATGCTTGTTCTGCTGTTTAGCGTCCATGTTCCTTGCATTTTCCCTGAACCATGGCTTCTCACAGCCTTGCAAACTCATGAGTTTTACTGTTTTAGCAATTGGATGTGTGGATTGAACATTGTTTTAATTGTTATTTTAATTGACTGTTGGATTTTGTTTTAATTAATAATTTTGTCTTAATTTTTTAATGTTTTATGGCGATTTTAGGTATTAGGCATCGAATTGCTGCCTCTGTTAGCCGCTCTGAGTCCCGTCCCGTCCCCCCGCGGGGGATTGGAGGTTTGAGAAGGGCGGGGTATAAATACTATAAATAATAAATATAAATAAATGAGCATCGCGTAACTCTTCCCAGGACCTTTTGCCTGCCTCAGCTGTTGCCCGTAAGGCACAATCTTTGTAACATTGCAGCAGGTGTTGAAGTGCCACATCGATGAAATGCTTCGGTAGCTTGTGTCGTTGAGCTTCCCTCCACATATAGCCTTGAAACTCTCTTAATGCCTGTTGTGTATCCTTTATCTGAAATGTTTGGGACCAAAAGTGTTTTGCACTCTGGACTCCCCCCTCCGCATTTTGGAATACCTGTATTGGCATATATGTACACAATGAGATATCTTGGAGAGGAGGCCCAAATATAAACATTACATTCATTTAGGTCGCATATACACCTTATACCAGTGTTTCTCAACTTGGGGGTCTGGACCCCTAGGGGGGTCACAAGGGGGTGTCGGGGGACAGTGAGAAAACACGTTATTTTCTGTTGGTCATGGGGGTTGTGTGTGGAAATTTTGGCCCAATTCTATCATTGGTGGGGTTTAGGATGCCCTTTGATTGTAGGCAAACTACAAATTCCAGCGACTACAACTCCCAAATTGCAAGGTCTATTTTCCTCAAACTCCACCAGTGTTCACATTGGGTATATTGAGTATTTGTGCCAAGTTTGGTCCTGATCCATCACTGTTTGAGTCCACAGTACTCTCTGGATGTAGGTGAACTACAACTCCAATACTCAAGGTCAATGCCCAGCAGACTTCCAGTACTTTCTGTTGGTCATGGGAATTCTGTGTGCCAAGGTTGGTACAATTTCATTGTTGGTGGAGTTCAGAATGCTCTTTGATTGCAGGTGAACTATAAATCCCAGCAACCACAGCTCCCAAATGACAAAATCACCCCCCATCCCCACCAGTATTCAGATTTGGGCATATTGGGTATTTGTGCCAAATTTGGTCCAGTGAATGAAAACACATCCTGCATCTCAGATATTTACATGATGATTCATAACCGTAGCAAAATTACAGTTATGTAGTAGCAATGAAAATAATGTTATGGTTGGGGGTCACCACAACATGAGGAACTGTGTTAAGGGGTTGCGGCATTAGGAAGGTTGAGAAACACTGCCTTATACACAAAGCCTGCAGGTATTTTTATACAGCACAATTCTATTAATTTTGTACATGAAACAAAGTTGGTGTGCAGTGAACCATTGGGAAACCAAAGATGTCACTAACTCTACCATTCATATGGACAATTTCGGAATTTGAACTATTTCAGATCAGGGATGCGCAACCTGTAATTCATCCAGTCATACCATGAGCTCATAAGCACTTCTACACACATCCATTGCCATGTCCGCACGTGCATACCAAAGTTATTCCTTCCTTGTGGCATTTAACCTTTAACCATAAGGTTAAAAGCCACGAGGGAGGAATAACCTCGGTATATATGTGCTGGCGTGGCAATGCCAAGGCTCCAGAGTTTTTCTGGACTATGGCTCGTAGACTGGACTATACCATAATCTATCTATCTATGTATATAATAAAAGTCAGTGTTTGCGGGCGGTGGTGTGGTGGTGCGACGAGAGGAATATGTGCCAGCATTTTGATTGGCTGCAACTGTGGGATTATTTGCATAAAGGGCTCTGATTGGCCAGCCTCAGAACTCCAACATTCTACGGCCCCAGACAGAGGGGATTGGTTGCTACTGAAATGATATTTGCATTGGCCAACCACATTCCTACATTCTAAAGTGACTCAGAGGGAAAAGGAAAGGCCTCAGGCAGTCAGTCACTGCGGCCCACAGCAATGACGGATCAGGGCCAAACTTGGTAAAAAGGGGACCAATGGCCCACTTCACAAGCTGGTGTGGTTTAGGGCAGGAGGGGCCACGAATGATGGGATTTGCAGTACCTTCACGTCATTCACTTCCAAAACAACACTGTAGCCCCTATAAATCACAGACCAGGCCCAAAATTGACAGCAAGGCTTCCTTAACTTGATTTTCCTGACTAGACCTCAGCTCATGGGATATTGTTAGGCTTCCTCAACTTGATTTTCCTGACTACGCCCCCAACAATGACAGAACAAGACCAAACTTGGCACACTGACCCCCCCAAGATGCACCCTACATCCTTGTGCAGTTTGAGGGAGGATGGACCATGGATGATGGGACTTGCAGTACTTCAATTCACTTCCTTAGAGCACTGTAGCCCACACCAAACTTGGCACACAGAGGCCCAATGGCCCACTTTACAAACCTGCTGTGGTTTACGGCACGATGGCTCACAAATGATGGGATTTGCAGTACCTTCACCCAATTCATTTCCCACAGAACATTGCAGCCCCTACAAATCAGAGACCATGCCCAAACTTGGCACACAGAGTACCCATGACCCACTCTACATCCTGGTGCTATTTTGAGTGGGACGGACCACGGATGATGGGAGTTGAAGTACCTTCACTCAGTTTCTGAGGCTGCTGCCACCCTCATCCAATGATTGATCAAGACCACACTTGGCACACAGAGCCCCCACGACCCACTTTACATCCTGGTGCAATTTGGAGAACGGGGGACCATGGATGATGGGACTTCTACTACCTTCCCTCACTTCCAGAGACTGCTGCAACCCTCATCCAGTGAATAATCAAGACCAAATGTGACACACACAGCCCCCATCCTGGTACTGTTTGGAGGGGGATGGTCCATGGCCAGTAGGACTTGCAGTACCTTCACTAAGTTCTTGAGACCACTGCAAGCCACATAAACATCTAATAGGAACTAACCTTGGCACACAATGCCTTCCTCAAATAACCCGGGCACTGCCGGGTCCTCAGCTAGTAAATGAATAAATAAATAAATAATAAAACTTTATTTATATCCTGCCCCCTCTCCAAACAGGACTTGAGATGGCTTACAAAGAGTAAAACACCGTAAAAAAACCCCACAGAAATAAAACATGATACATAAATGACAATATCAAAAACTAACAGAAAATAAAAGACAATACGAAAACTAAAATAAAAACATAATATATAATGACTATATCAAAAACCTAACAGACTAAAATAGCAATAGCACAATTGAAATTAGTGCAAATTAAAAAAAATATCCATGGAGAAGAAGAATATATCAGCAGGCTTCAGGATATGATAGAATTCCACAGAACCCTAGAGCTGAGGGTTACCCCATAGGCCAGTGATTTTCAACCAGTGTGCCGCGGAACACTAGTGTGCCGTGAGAGATCATCAGGTGTGCCGTGGGAAATTATTTCCCAACTTCATTCATATATAAACTATAAGGCGCATCTTCGCGTGTGTCTTTCTACCATTCCTGCCAGGATATCCATTTTGTGTTCATCGAAACAGGCCCAGGTTTCACACTAAGTGAGTGTATAAATACATTTAAGAACATATTAAGTATATGTATTACTGTGTTAGAGTGTCATTTTGTGTCATTTTGGTTGGTGGTGTGCCCCAGGATTTTGTAAATGCAAAAAATGTGCTGCGGCTCAAAAATTTATTTTTTATTTTTTATTTCGGGATTTTACCCCGCTCTTCTCAACCCCCAAGGGGGGACTCAGAGCGGCTTACAGTACGGCACAATTCGATGCCCACATAATAACAATATAAACGCCAAAACACTTCAACAATTAAAATACATTAAAAATACATTAAAATACAACTACATTAGCACCATACACATTCACTCTGGATTAAAACAATGTTCAGTCCATAAAAACATTGGTCATAATCACCCACTTTCATTAAAAACCAATCTAAAATGCTGCCTTGTGCTGGTGTACGAATGCCTGGTCCCACAGCCAGGATTTTACTTTTTTCCTGAAGGCCAGGAGGGATGTGGTGGATCGTACATCAATAGGAAGCGCATTCCACAGGCGGGGAGCCACCACCGAGAAGGCCCTATCCCTCGTCCCCACCAGCCTCATCTGAGACGTAGGCGGGAGCGAGAGCAGGGCCTCCCCGGATGATCTTAGATTACGAGGTGGGACATAGCGGCTGATGCGTTCGTACAAGTAAGCTGGGCCAGAACCGTATAGAGCTTTAAAGGTCAAAACCAGCACTTTGAATTGAGCCCGGAATTGGACAGGCAGCCAGTGGAGCTGACACAACAGGGGGGTGGTATGCTCCCTGTATGTAGCTCCCGTTAGCAATCTGGCTGCCGCCCGCTGGACTAATTGCAATTTCCGAACTGTCTTCAAAGGCAGCCCCACGTAGAGTGCGTTGCAGTAATCTATTCGGGATGTGACCAGAGCTTGGACAACCGTTGAAAATCACTGCCATAGGCAATCTATCCCAACCCTCTATCATCTATCAATGTCTATATCTATGTGCAGGCATCTTTGTTGGTTTGTAACACAAAGGCTCCTACATGGTTTGATGGATATGGACCAAATTTGGCACACAGACCTTTCATCGTCCAACTTAAAATAATTGAAGATAAAACACCCCTTATGAACCCAGAGCTGAGAGAAATGAAAGGATCGAAGGGGATTAGCTGTTGCTAGGTAAAAGATTGACTATGGCTAAGTGAAGTGGCCCTCCGTGGTATCATCAGGAAAGAAAGGGAGTGAAGCGGCTTGGCTGTTGCTAAGTGACATGTGTATGAGGGGGGAGGGAGTGATGAAGAAAGGAAGGAAAGAAAGAGAAAAAGAAGGGAGAGAGAAAAAAGAAAAACCAGGGAAGGAATGGAGAGAAAGGAAAGGAGAAAATGTATGAGGAGAGGGGAGGAAAGGCAGAGAAAGCACCTTGTGAGGTAGGCTGGAGAAGGGAGAAAGTAGGCTGACACCTGGGCAACCCTGGGGATATATCATACACTAGTGTAGAAATCTGATCTTTCCAGAGGTGGGGATCTTCAAGGGGAAGAGGAGGAGCAGAAACAGCTGGATGAGGAAGGCATGTGGGCCTGCGCAGTCATCCTCTGGGGGAAAGCATGCCCAGCTGGCACAGGGCCAGGGCAAGAGCGGTGGCAACAGATGCTCTTTGCTCAATGCCTTTGCACTTGTGATAAGCCGCTCCATCTGAAAGAGTTTAGCTCTTCACGGGGCAATTCATCCCAGTGAACAAAGGCCCGATCTACCTGGATAGGGAAAAAAGGGACAATCTCCTTGAAACATCTCATGGTGAAGCACAACCCTGTTATGCTTCATCTTTTCCGCCTATTTTTTTGTTCCTCTGGAAGGAGCCAAAGACCTGGATGTCGCTGACGCAGGCTCCTCGGGGGTGGCAGACGGCAAAGTGGGTCAGGCCGGGTTAATATTATATCTAGTCCTGCTCAGCCAGGGAGGGAAGGATGGAGATTAAAAGGAGAGGGAGGGGGGGAGAGGAGAGAGAGTGAGTGAGAAAGAAGCTCACTCTCCTCCTCCTCATCCTCTTCTCCTCTGGTCTCTCCCTCTCTGCCCAGCTCAGCCTCTGCTCTAAAAATAACTCTCCTGGCGCTGTGGGTTTCTCTGCTGATCCGCAGAGATGACCATGAACCCAAATCCTTCTGCTTCTCAAGCCTGGCATGGGATTAAGAGAGTGCACCCCGGCCCGAGAGGTCCCCCCAGCACCCCCTGCCGGTGACCCCAGGCAGGCATGTAGCCAGGGGGGGGGCTAAGGGGGCTTCAGCCCCCCCGGAAATTCTCAGGGTGGTCCGCGAAAAGGCCTTACTGGTACATTATTTAAACTGTTATGTTTATTCATATCATGATCTGATCACCATGCTCATTATATCCCACATTAATGGGGTTATTGGGATAACAATACAAAAGGTTTGCTAGGGTAGACCCTCTTCCACCCAGTCTCAGCCCCCCCCCGAATCAAAATCCTGGCTACGGCCCTGACCCCAGGGAAGGTAGCACTGAAAAAAGAGCCCTGTGCCTGCCGTCAATAATGACACACACACACACACATATATATATAATGTAATATAATGTAATGCACTATCATATAATTGCTCATTTAATTATGAATATATGCCATTTCATATATCTATCCATAATTATATGGGCATATTATACCTGTGTTTATTCGAGTCTAATGCGCCATCAAATCTAATGCGCCCCTCAATTTTCAAAACCATGAAACCGAAAAAAGGATTCGCTGCCAAATGTAATGTCCAGCAGCAACGAGTGCACTCTTTGGCCAAAAATGCTGCGCACTACAGTATTTATTTATTTGCTTTATTTATATTCCGCTCTTCTCACTCAGAGCGGATTACAGTACACATACTTGCAGACAATCCCTGTAGTTCAACATATATAGACATATTTAGACATATATAGACGAACATAGATGAACAGAGGCAAACTTCTGGCCACCAGGGGGAGCTGATGCACTCCTCATCTCTCTCAGCGTTTTTCAGCATCCCTTTGTTGTTTCTTCCGCATTCCTCAGCAATTCCTGGAGTTCTTATGGCCTCATAAATCAGTCAAAATTTGCCTCCCCACTTGATGTGGTACCTTTATCTCCTACTTGACAAATGAACTGTCTTTCGGGCTGCAAAGGTCAGCAGCAGGCTACACTTAAGGTTGACCACCCAGCTCGACCCGGGCAGGCCTCGAACTCATGACCTACTGGTCAGAGAGATCTTATGCAGCTGACACTTAGCCAGCTGCGCCACTTCCCGATGCTGCCTGCTTAGAATTCCTTCTTTAAAAACAAAAGTATTAGAATGCCAAAACTTCCAGCAATGAGGAAAAATACCTTGGGGTGCATCTGTGCTGTAGAATGGATCCACTTTAACTGCTCTGGCTCAATTCTATGGGGTTACGAGGGCTGTAGTTTGGGATCATGGGGGCTGCCAAAAAATTCTAATGTCTTGCCAAACTACAAATCCCAGCACTGTGGAGCATTAAGCCGTGGCAATTAAATTAGAGATGGGATCCCTGAAATAGGAGCTCCAGGTGCAGATCCTGAAGTAGCTTCCCCTTTTGCTTTGGCTCAGCACTAAGATTACCACATCACGCAAATCTAATGCACATCCTAACTTTGGGAAAGCACTTTAGCGAAAAAAGGTGAGCATTAGATTCAAGTAAGCCTAGAAGCCAAAGCAATTATAAAGTGAGACTGATTTATTTTTGGCTATATTATGAGAAGACATGACTCATGAAAAAGACAATAATGCTTAGTAAGGTACAACAGAGTAGGGAAAAGAGACCCACTGAAACTAATGAGTCTACTTTAGTTTGACTAAATCTGAATCAAACTCTATCAACCTACATCCAACTGCTAGCCCCAAGCAAAGCTGGCCCATTGAATCAATTGCGGAATGGTAAATCAACACTTGCGTCAATTCAGTTTCTATTCTAGTTGGGTTAGCAATTAGATTAAAGCCATTGATTTTAACACTCCTGTTTAATTGTTTCATAGTGCTTCAAAGATTTTCCAAAGGTAAAAAATTGGTTTTTAATACCTTATTTTTTCAAAAGATCCTATCTTCAATTACCCTGCATTTTTATAATATATATGAATATACAGGTGAATGCACACTCCCATGTTTTTCTTAGCTGTAGCAAGATTGTGTTGCTTCTTTTAATCAGCAACACTTTTATATGTTGACACTATTTTTTACAAACAAATAATATTATATTATGGTCCAAGGACTCTTTTTTCCCCCCATAGGTGTACCAGGTTTGATTCCTCACTTAGCTCAGGATGAGTGTTGTGGTACAGAGACGGCCGTGGCTGAGTCCAGGAGTTAAAAGATAACAAAAGTTTATTTAACATCAAATGGGTGTTGGAATAACAAAAAATAGCCTATCTTCGGCTGTACAAAACCCCCCAATAACCCCAGGAAACCCCAAAACCAAAAATGCTGAGAAGAAAAGAACTCAAAAACAAACAGCAGACGTCCTTCTGCGGCGTTCAGTCAAAGGGATGTCCATAAGGTGTAGTCCAACTTCAATCCAGGAATCATAGGACAGGAGACAAACATACAGGAAAGGAGGAGACCTTCCAGAGTCGACAGGAGCTAAGTATGCAGAAAACACATAATTCACAGCCCCCCATAAAACACAGCATCTTCCTCCCTCCATGTAATACTATACCAAACACTCTGTAGCAGGAAACTCACAGCAGTCACAGTGAAGGTCAAGAGGTACACGGCAGCAGCTAAACACAAAAAGCAGACATGAATCCCAAAACCCCCACCTTTTCCCAATATCAGCTAAAGCTGCCATAGCAGCTCTCCCAAGGAACAAAGTGGATAAAGAACCCAATAACTCACGAGTAATCTGGAAACCAGGAACCAAGACACAGGAACACAGGATACATGAACCAGAATAACAACTCCTTGACCACCGTGAGGGTCAAGCCAAATACTCACTTCTTATATAGCACTATCAATCAGATTCATCAGAGAACCCGCCCTGCTCCAAAGCAGCAGCATTCCCATTCCCTGCAGCTGTTGTACCATGTCCAGATCTCCAACCCAGCCACAGCTCTCCTTGGCTTAAAGGGACCCACTCAGTTTCTGAATGAGAAGATGGCCAGTCCTGATCCGTCTGGAACCCCAGAAATGTATTGTCCCCCGAGTCCGCATTGCATACATCTCTCACTTCCTGCACCAATGCTGAATCTAGGTCTGTATCACTTTCTTCTGACTGTAATTCTGCATTCCCTGGAAACCCTTCAAATGTATCAGACTCAGAAGGTTCCCTAAGTATATGCTGAATCTTTCTCCTCTGTTCTCTGTCTGAGTCAAGGCTTGAGGCACTAGCCACTCTCTTTACCCCAGCTGTAGGAGCCTGATCATCCAGTGCCGCACCCCAAACTGAGCTACTGCTTGATGTTACTGCCTCAGCACCTTCCTCCATGCTACTACTTGTAGTAACTGGAGGCTCATTTACAACAATGAGTATTTCAGCAGTTGATGTAAGACAGGGGTGGGCAAGTATTTTTTCCAAGGGGCCACACGAGAGCCAAAAAATATTGTGGAGGGCCGCACCTAAAGGCTGAACTGCATTCTACATAATATCAATTGAATTTCTTTAATAATCATATAAAAGGCACTACATTGCATTTTTGATATATTAATAAGACTGATGAGAGTATATGCTATGAGCAATGAAAAAGAGAGGTTGTCATAGGAAAAATAACATTCATTCACTAAAATTTTACAAAACAATGGTTAACAAAATGTGAACATTTGTATCATTTGTGATTCATTGTATCAGGGGTCAGGAACCTTTTTGACTCAGAGAACCATAAAAGCAAAATATTTGGAAATTTATTTCAGTGAGAGCCATATATTTTAAGACTCAATTCAACTAAATGTGAGTATAATAAGCCCCTGAATTTATTCATAATAATAATGATGATAATATTCATTCAGCCTCTGCTAATAACAATAATAGTAACAACAACAACAGGTTCCTAGAGTAGAAGGAGACCTCCAAGGGCCATCCAGTCCAACCTCCTTCTGCCATAAGGGAAAAACACAATCAAAGCATTCCTCACAGATGGCCATTCAGCCATCTTGAACCAAACTTGGCACACTGAACTCTCATGAGACCAACAGAAAGTAATGAAGTTGTAGTTCACCTACATCCAGAGAGCACTGTGGACTCAAATAATGATGGATCAGGACCAAACTCAGCACAAATGCTGAATATGCCCAAAGAGGCAGAAGAGAAGAGAAGAGGAGGAAGACAAGGAGGGCCCCCTCCCCCGCGCTCCAGCCTCGTCCCCGCCCCTTTCCCACTCTGGCTCCACCCCCTCTCCCTTGCTGCACCCCCCCCCCCTCCTTCCCTCTTGCGTTCATGTGGTGGAAGGGGGAAGAAATGAAACAGGGAAAGGGGGAAAGAGGGAGGGAAAGAAGGAAGGAAACGGGGAGGGAAGACAGGAAACAGAAGAAGAGAAGGGAAAGAGCACGAGGCAAGAGGGAGGGGGAGCGCGCGAGGGGGAAGGGAAGGGAGGGTGAAGGCATGCTCTGCGGCGGCGCTTGCTCCTGGCCACCTTCTCTTCTCTTCTCTCCCCCCTCCCTCCCCCTCCACTTGCCTGCCTGCTTCTTCATCTTCATGTTTGCTTCTTCAACATGTAGCCGCCCCAATGACAGTTCACTGTTCACCTCTCTCTCTTCAGGACAAAGCCTTGAGGGAGCCGTGGGCCGGTCAGCATTGGCCGGCAGGCCACATGCGGCCCGGCAGACCACAAGATGCCCAGGTCTGGTGTAAGATCAGTTCCAAGAAAGCCTCTTCCATCGGCCTTTCCACATCCCTCTTAACACATCTGGGCTTTGAAATGGCTCTCAAATCAATCAAACAGAGACTATGGCACATTGCCTTTTGTGAGCTATGTTCTCATTCATATGCATCTTGTTCCCCAAGTGCTCTGTCCATACACTATGTTGGGCCTTTCCACACACCATACTATTTATTTATTTATTTACTCCATTTATATACCGCTTCAGGCAACTCAAAGCTGTTTACAGTAGCAAAAATCCAATGCTGAACATCATAAAAACAGTAAAACAATTAAAACAATGTCATATATATATATATATATATATATATATATATATATATGGTCATTACCAAACTATTTAAAGAACTTGACTGTGTCCAAATAATGATGTCTATTTTCCAAAGCGGCATGTAGTGTGCTCCCATCTGAACTGCTGCGTGGGATGTTCTCGGGTATTCCATATAAAGAAAGACTCTGCGCATGTAACACACAGGAAGTTGAAACTATTTCGTATGTTACAATCTTGTTTCCAACATCAGTTTTATTCACTAAAATAAGCAGGATCTTATGATTACAGCTTTCATTTCTTTTACATCTCTCCTCCTCTCCTCCCCCCACCTGCAAAGTATACAACATTTCATATACTAAATTCAGCAGTTGATATAAGACAGGGGTGGGCAAGATAATAAATTGAGCATTACAGGGGAGCAGTAGTAAATTTTGAAAAGCAGATCGTCACTGATCTCAGCAAGGATCACTATTAGGAAACGATAGATCTTTTGTAAAGTCAAAGTGTCTTAATTATCCATTAAACACCTTCCCACCTCCCCAGGGCGGGACTAAGGTAATGTAAAATGGTAAGCAAACCTTATTTTGGCACCCCCTCGCTCTCCAGCCTTGTGGAGGGTGCGCGTGCTCACCGGAGTGCACGTGCGCGGGGCCAGCTAGTTTTGCGCATGCACCGTTGCCACGGGGCAGGCCCAGCTGCCCAGGGTTGGTGGTCGCCCTATGCGGAGGCATGGGGGGGGAGTGTTGGGCGGCCAGAAGTGGGGCACCTCCGGCTGCGGGGCGCTCCTCCTTTTCAGCCCCGTGGTGGGGGACGGTTGGCGGCTCTGGGTGGCTGGGCTCGCCCTGCGGCAATGGCGCATGTGCAAAACTTCCGCGCATGTGCCATTGCCACAGGGCGTGCCCGGCTACCGGGTGCCACTGATCGCCCTGCACCGCAGGGCCGGGAGGGAGGAGTACGTTGCAGCCGGGGCCGCTCCACCTCTGACCGACACCACAGCGCTCCTCCTTTTCAGCCTCGTGGTGTGGGGCGATGGGGACAACGTAAAATGTGCCCCTGAATATTGGCAAATGGTAAGCAAAATCTTACTTTGCAGAGTGCAAGATCCGGTTCTGCGCCTCCCTCTCTTTTGTATCATTTCTATGCAAATTCAGCATTTCCGACCACCCATATCTCCAATAGTGAAATCCCACTAAAACTCAGAGGGAATAGGGAAGGCTGAGAAGGACTGGCTGCTACTATCAAAATATCCCAATACTTTCATTCCCTCCCTTAATCCCTCTCTCTATGATATCACATATTTTTGGTATAATCATTTATGAAATGTGTACATTTCTTGGTGGTTGTTGCTACTGCCAGGCATGCTATGTGCAACTCTCTTTCTACATTGTACACTGCACTCTCTTTCCTACACAGGTTAGCAAGTGTGTCTATGCTTTACATTGAATATCCCTTATTCTAAATGTTTGGGGCCAGAAATGTTTTGGATTTAGGACTTTTTTCAGAATACCTTTATTTGCCTATACAAGTTTTTGCATTGTGCAATATCTTGGAGGGGAGACCCAAGTCTAAATGGAAAATTAATTCATGCCTCATATACAGCCTGAAGGTAAATGCACCACAATATTTTAAAATAATGTGGTGCATGAAAACACATTTGTGTACACTAAATCATCAGAAAGGAATTGTATCACTATGCCTGGATCTACACTGCCCTCTATCCTAGAATCTGATCCCAGATAATATCTGCTTTGAACTGGATTATATGAGTTTACGCTGCCAGATAATCTGGGATAAGCAGATAATCTGGGATCAGAACCTTTGATATAGCGTAGTGCAGATCCAGCCTTTCTCAGCCACCCACACAGGTTGGGATTTTGGAATATTTTGGATAAGTAGTGCTCAATGTGTAAAATATGATGATCCTTAAATAGTGGTAAAGCATTGCAGCGTATATATGGGGGCTCTACCTGTGTAGGGTTTTCAGATCAATCTGAATACTGTAGCCATGCAGTTCTATAGTGTCGTCGTTCCCTTGCACACTAATGTTTTCTCTTTTTCTCTCTCATTTTGCTCCACAGTTCTTTTCCATCTTTGCATTTGCAACATGTGGCAGCTACTCCGGAGAATTTTGCCTGAGTGTCGAATGCCCCAACAAGAATGAGAGTGATCTCAGTATAGAGGTGGAGTTTGCATATCCCTTCCGGTGAGTTGAGCCCACAAATGTGGTTGCTCCATTGAGTAAAGTGAGCCAAGAAAATAATGGTGGGCTGAGAGTGTCTCTTGACAAAAACAGGAACAATCACAAAACCCCAAAAGACCAAACAGTGACCTTGACAAAGAAGGGCAGAAAAAGATGCCATAGGAGACACAGCCCGGTTTTGTTTGCTACGAGGGCAGGTCAATAAGTTCGTGACTTTTTGAATTTCCCGCCTCTTAACTGAAAGGGCAACACTGCTCCTGTCAAGAGGCATCTGTCAGTCGACTCCTGTCAAAATTTGAACAAGTTGCATCGTTTAGATTGTGTTTGACAGCCATTGATAGCAGACTACCGCATGATTTGAGGAGAAAATGGAAAAAAGTGAATTTCATGTGCTCATTAAGCATTTTTTTGTGGCAAAAAACCATCACTCATACCAAGACTAAGCTTGATAAATACTATGTAGACTCTGAACCATCAATTTCAATGGTAAAAAAGTGGTTTACTGAATTTTGTGGCCGTACAAGCACGGAAGATGCCGAACGTTCTAGACGCCCAGTTGAGATCTCTAGACCCGAAACAATTGAAAAAATTCACAATATGGTGTTGGCCGATCAGAGATTGAAAGTACAAGAGATTGTGGAAGCCATAGACATCTCACATGGCTAAGTGGTTTCAATTTTAAATGATCACTTGGGCATGAGAAAGCTTTTCGCAAGATGGGTGCCGCATTTGCTCACAATGCAGGACAATGCAAGGGTGCACACATGTGCAGTATTCATGGCAACAATCCATGAATTGGTATACGAATTGCTCCCTCATCCGCCCCATTCTCCGGATTTAGCCCCGAGTGACTCTTGTTTCCAAACCTGAAGAAATGGCTCGGCGGAAAGAGATTTGACTCCAACAATGAAATCATCTCACAAACAATTAGCTGTTTTGATGACCTCGAGAAATCTTATTTTTTTGGAAGGGATAAAAAAAATTGGAGAAACATTGGACAAAGTGTATAGAGCTCAAAGGAGACGACGTTGAAAAATAAAATGATTCCCCCCCCCCCCAAAAACCTGTGTTTCATTCAAAAAGTCACAGACTTATTGACCCGCCCTCATAGCAAGTTAGTTTCAACTTATATGACCAGAGGACTGAAAAACCTACATGATCCTGGATAAACAATTATCCTGCTGCTATATTGTTAAATTGAGAATGGCAATGGCTTTCATGACTTAGGCCCCATCTACTCTGCCATATAGTGTCTGAAAGTGCATCAAATGGTCAGTGTAAACACATATAGTGCATTTTAATTGCACTGAACTGCATAATATGTGTCTATACTGACCATAATATGCAATTAGAAACTACATTACATGTCAGTGTAGAGATGGAAACATAGAGGTGCTCCTGAAAAGTCTTATGTCTGTGCTATAGAAATTACTTCCACAAGATCGTCATAGGCTAGAAGAGATGTGGGATTCCCATGCAAAAATGTGATAGCAGTATCTGTAAACACACATTTCCTTCCCCAATAATAGAGCATTGTCTCCCAGGCTTTTTAAAACCTTGTCTCCCTCTTTCCAAACTTGTTCTCCTTTCTAGATTCTCACCCCAACTATACATTCCATAGCGATCTTTGCAAACTGGTGTTTACATGTAACAATGTGTTTTTAGACAAAGTTAATGACCACATATATGGATGGAGCTAAAATTGATTTTATTTGGCGATTTGGCTTTAATGTATTTTATCTATATGTATTTTATCTATATATATATTAACTTTTATTGTTGTA
This sequence comes from Anolis apletophallus, assembly GCA_030556195.1. Taxonomy (NCBI): domain Eukaryota; kingdom Metazoa; phylum Chordata; class Lepidosauria; order Squamata; family Anolidae; genus Anolis; species Anolis apletophallus. Next base: position 171,381,281 of record JARBWK010000001.1, on the reverse strand, counting down.
TGTTGTTTTAATGTGTATCAATGCATTGCATTTTTGCTGTAAGGCCGGTCTGAGTCCCTCTTTGGGGGTGAGAAGATCGGGATACAAAAGTTTTAAATAAATACATACATACATAAATACATGTGATGTGCAGTTTGGGATGTGATCCTATTATTGGATTTAGAAATGGTACAGAAAGACAACATTGTCTTGAGTATCTATTGAGCAGAGTACTGATGATGGCATACATGAGTTACTTGAAAGTTTTATTACTTAGGCAGCTCATACAACAAACATAGAAAGAAACTATCTCCAGAACAAACTCCCATTCAGGCTGAGATATTGGGGCAAGTAGGGGAGGTTTCCTTGGGCAGAAATGCTAACTTTAAAAAAAATATGCTGGAAAAAGTGTAGTTATAAGCAGCCCAATTGCATGACCCACCCATACTCTTGCCATTTCTTTCAGGTAAAGCTGAAGGAGAATTGTTTGCATCCCAGGAATGATTAGGCAAAGAAAAAATGCAGACACATTTGCTCAGTTTACATTTTAAGCATGTAAAAATATCCCACCATTTTTAGGCATTTTTTTTTCATTCGGATTGCCTCTTATTTCTAAAAGTGGTCAACCATGACCGTGATTAGGATGTAGACAGAGGCAAGTTTGCAAGACTTGATCAAGGCTGCTAATGACTGGTCCTCTTGGAGACCTCTGAGGGCTCTTCCACACAGCCCAATATCCCAGAACAGGGCTGTCCAACTGGCAGCCCGGGGGCCGTACACGGCCCCCCAGCCTGTTGGACACGGCCCCCGCTATGCCCCCGGCCGCCATTTTTAATTTTTTTTAAAAAAAATCTAATTTTTTTAAAAAAATGGCGGCCGAGGGGGAGGGGGAGGCGGGGCAGGGAGGAGGAAGTGAGCCAGCTCCTCCTCCCTGCACCGCCCCCTCCGTCCCTCTCTCCACGCCGCCGATGCAAACCGGATCGCATTGGCGCCGGTGAGAGAGGGACAAGGGGTGGTATAAGGAGGAGGAAGAGAGCTAGCTCCTCCTCCCTGCACCGCCCTCTTCTTCCCTCTCTCGCCGGCGCCGATGCCTTGCAAGGGAGGGGGGTCCCCCGGCGGCGCCTCCCTCCCTTGCAAGGCATCGCGGCAGCGGCTGAAGCCGGCGCCGGCTTCCGCGGCTGCCGCGATGCTTTGCAAGGAGGGCGACCTGCTTTGCAAGGCAAGGGAGGGAGTCCCCGGCGGCGCCTCCCTCCCTTGCAAGGCATCACGGCAGCGGCAGAAGCCGGCGCCGGCTTCCGCGGCTGCCGCGATGCCTTGGAAGGGAGGGGGGGCCCCGTGGCGCCTCTCTCCCTTCCAAGGCATCCCGGCAGCAGCTGAACCCGGGAAACCGCCAGCTTCATCTGCGGCTAGGATGCCTTGGAAGGGAGGGGGGTGCCCCGTGGCTCCTCCCTCTCTCCCAAAGCATCCCGGCAGCCGGGGGCGGGGCCGGGGGCGTGGGCGGGGGGGCGGCCCCCCAGGTCATCAGTGACCTGGAATCCGGCCCTTGGCCGGTTAGAAGTTGGACAGCACTGTCCCAGAATATCAAGGCAGAAAATCACACATTATTTGAATGTGGACTCAAATAATACTGTTCAAAGCAGATATTATGGGATTTTCTGCCTTAATATTTTGGGATATTGGGCTGTGTGGAAGGATCCTCTCATACGTTCACTATACATTAAAGCTGACAGATGGTATATGACAGCATGAATATAACTGTCACCCACTGTTGCTTCTTGCCAGTATACAGCACCAATAGGGTCTAGTTATTATATCTAATAGCTGTTAATACTATGATCTATCCTTCTCTGTGAGTTTACCTGTTGTTTTAACAGACATTATCACATTATATAGTATCATATAGTATAATATTTTATCTCTGTATTTTAATTATGTTGGGTAACAAATTATTATTGACATTATCATCACCATCGTTATTATCTTATTTACATCATTTTTACTCCGCTCTTCTCTACCCCCGAAGGGGGACTCAGAGCGGCATAACAAAAAGGCAACAATTCGATGCCAGTACAATAAATACAATAAAAACATAAACATTAAGCATAAAACCATTAACATTAACACATAATATATATACATTCCAGTTAAAACCATGATTCGTCCAAGACACAAGTATTGAGCCATTGCTATCAACTTGCCATTTCAGTTCCACTCCACAGTGCTGCGTTATGCTAATGTGCTAAAGCCTGGTCCCACAGCCACGTCTTCACCTTTTTCCTAAATGCCAGGAGGGATGGGGTCGATCGTATGTCTCTCAGAAGCACATTCCACAGACGGGGAGCCACCACCGAGAAGGCCCTATCTCTCGTCCCCACCAGCCGTGTTTGAGAAGTTGGTGGGAGCAAAAGCAGGACCTCTTCACTGATTTATTTATTTATTTATTTATTATTCGGTTTTATATTCCGCTCCTCCCGGCAGGCTCGGGGCGGATCACAAAAAGCAGGTACACAATAAAACAACGATACAGCAATAAAACACATCATAAAACATATCATAAAACATACAATAAAAGCTCAGTACGTAGCCATAGTAAAGCGGTCTATGATTCCCACTGAGCGAGACGGGCCCAGCGGCTTAAAATTACCCAAAGGCCAGTCTGAAGAGGGCTGTCTTACATTGCCTTCGGAAAGGGAGGAGTTCAGGGACCACTCGAATGTGGTCAGGGAGCGAGTTCCAGAGTGCTGGAGCCGCCGCAGAGAAAGCTCTCTGTCTTGTACTGGACAGGTGACAGGAGCGGGACGATGGTATAACCAGCAGATTTTGCTCTTCCGAGCGCAGTGATCTCGGGGGAACGTACGGGGTAAGGCGGTCCCTCAGGTACACAGGCCCTAGACCGTGCAAGGCCTTAAAGGTTAAAACCAACACCTTGAAGGCAATCCGGTACTCAATAGGGAGCCAGTGCAGTTGCCGGAGAATGGGAGTAATGTGCTCCCTCACTGGTGCTCCCACCAGCAAGCGAGCCGCGGCATTCTGCACCAGCTTGAGTTTCCGGATTGTCGACAAAGGAAGGCCCACGTAGAGGGCGTTACAGTAGTCCAGTCTCGAGATGACCGTCGCTTGGATCACCGCAGCCAGGTCGGCCCTGGACAGGTAGGGGCCAGTCGCCTAGCCTGTCGTAGGTGGAAGAACGACGTCCCGCTGACCATGGAGACATTGAGCCTAGGGGCCCTTCCACACAGCCCTATATCATCCTTCAATGATATTCACCCCATTGCTGTTCCCAACTGAAATCCCTCCACCAAGTTTCATAATCGTCTTGCTTGGCTTTCAATGAATATTGAAACAAACAATCGTCTTGCTTGTCCTTCAATGATATTCACCCCATTGCGGTTCCCAACTGAAATCCCCCCACCAAGCACACTACCCTAGTCATCCATCTCACCCAGAGTTTTTATATTTTAATTCTACCCTTTTAACTTGGCCCAGCCAGTTGTGCACATTTTCATTATTTCATTTCATTTCCTGTATTGATTTTGCATTAATTTGATCTATTTATATTTCATTTGATATTATTATTTTCTGTATGCATTTTATTTTGATTTGTTGTAATTGTTGGGCTTGGCCTCATGTTAGTCGCCCAAGTCCCCGCTGGGGAGATGGTAGCAGGGTATAAATAAAGTATTATTATTATATCTCAGAATATAATAATAATTTTCTATTTCTGAATGTTCTTACTTTTCTATATTCTCATATTGTTCCCCCTCTTTCATAGTATTTTATTTACTTGATGAAAAATAATAAAAATGTTTATTAAAAAATATTATATCCCAGAATATTAAGGCAGAAAATCCCACATTATCTGAGTGTGGGCTCAGATAACCCAGTTCAAAGCAGATATTGTGTGATTTTCTGCCTTGATATTCTGGGATATAGGGCTTTGTGGAAGGGCCCCTGGTTTTTACTGTAAGAAAGGATGAAACACCTCTCTGAATAAGTTTCATAATTGTCTTGCTTGTCTTCTGATAGTAATACACAAAAATACTGAAAAATTGAGCTCTTATTTGCAAGATAATTTCCTTCCTGCAGATTTAAAGTAAAAACAACTCAAGGGTACATATTGCGATGGCATGGTAGATCCCCCTTCTTCTGTGTCCTACTTTCTCTGTTTTTTTCCTTCCAGGCTCCACCAGGTGTATTTCGATGCCCCAGCTTGTAAAGGGACTGAGCAGGAGAAGGTTTTCTTGATCGGAGACTATTCCTCCTCCGCCGAGTTTTTCGTCACCATCGCAGTCTTTGCCTTCCTGTACACCTTAGCTGCCGCTGTCATCTACGTCTTCATGCAGGACAAGTACAGGGAGAACAACAAGGGCCCCATGATTGTAAGTCTGGTGCAAAACAAGCAGGGCTAGATACAGACCATTTAAACAGTATGTTCAATAAACATTGGCATATGACCTGCCAGGCAGCTTTATGATCTCTCTCCTAATTATTCTCAGCAGAAGTAGAGCAATGGAAGGATGAATGGAGGGCTCACACTGGAAGTTTCTGATGTCTCCCCAAAAGGAGATATCTGGATAAGTGTCCGTCCATTAAGAGTTTCCAGGAAAGAAAGAAAAAGTGCCAATGAGAATGTGGCACAGTGGGTCATATGTTGAGCATGAATTCTGGGGCTTGTAGTTTAGTAAGGCCCAGAACCTGTCTGAGCAGTTTAAGTCCCCTCCCTAAACTACAAGACCCAGAAATTTGCAGGAGGCAAAAACTGGATTTAAAGTAGATCCATGCTCTAGAGCAGTGGTCTTTGGCCTACCACCCCCTTTCCAGAAAAAAAAATTACTCACCGCCCCCCTAGAAATTATTTTTTTTAATTTTTTTAAATAGCAATTAAACAGAAAGATATATGTATTGTTTCTATCTTTTTCGTAAAATTGAATGTTTTAATGTGTTTTAATTTAAATTTAAATGTTATTTTAATTGCAAGTTGTTTTTATGGCACTAAAAAAAGAAGGGGCCGGCACTGGACAAGCGAGGCCCACTTTGAAAAGCGCCTCCCACTCACCCCGCTCTGCGCTGAACACAGCTAGGCGCACTTGTGAGGACGGCCCCATTGGAAGAAAGAGGCAATACACAGGGCTGCGCCGTGGGCAGGGTTGATGAGAAGAAGGAGGCCCTGCAAATTGGAATCCCCGGGCTGGTGTTGTTATGGGAACTGCAGCGCGCGCCTCCTTCCTCTTGTCAACCCCGCCCACAGCCAGGCCCGGATTACCCATAAGGCCAGACTAGGCCATGGCCTCGGGCGGCAGGTTTTGGGGGCAGCGGATTCGGCCCCGAAAAATTATTATTTTTTAAAATGCCCTCTCGCAGCGCTTTCCCCCGCCCTCTCTCGAGAGAGTCATCATACCTCGGGAGAGGGGCGGGAGAGCACTGCGAGGGGGCGGGGAGGAGGAATGGCGCCCTCCCTCGCCTGGGCCGCCCCTTGCAAAGGAAGGAGGCAGCGAGGAGGAAGGGAAGCTCGCCCCACCGGCGGGCATGCATGCATGTGCACGCATGCCCGCCCAGCTTCCTTCCTCCTCCTCCTCCTGGCCGCCTCCTTCCTTTGCAAGGGGCGGCCCAGGCGGCGAGGAGGAGGGTGGGACTTCCCTTCATCCTCCTAGCGCCTTCCTTTCGGTCACGGGAGGAGGTGGGTGGAGAGCCGCGCGGCACTGCTCGTGGGGCTTCCGTCCGCCGCCTCCTCCTCCCACAACCGAAAGGAAGGCGCAAGGAGGATGAAGGGAAGTCCCGCCCTCCTCTTCGCGCCCTCCTTTTGGTAGCGGGAGGTGGAGGAGGCGGCGGACGGAAGCCCCACGAACAGTGCCGCGCGGCTTCTGTCCACCTCCTCCTCCCGCGACCGAAAGGAAGGCGCGAGGTGGACGGAAGCCGTGGGGCCGGGGCTGCTGCCTCACATGCGCAGCAGTGCCCTGGGGGCGTGGCTTTCCACGCCCGGGGGGGGGGCTGCACGGGGCGTCTTGGCCTCGGGCGGCCGAAGAGCTTAATCTGGGCCTGCCCACGGCGCAGTCCTGTGTATCACCTCGTTCTTCCAACGGGGACCTCCTCGCAAGAGCGAGACCCTGCAAGTGGCAAGCAAGCCTGGCTCACGCTACTGCCCCCCAAATTCTCCTGAGCCTCCCAGCGCCCCCTTGGATCACCCCACCACCCACCAGAGAACCACTTTGGGAACCACTGCTCTAGTGTGATGAGGTCCTAACTGAAACAAGGTCCATAGTGAAATCTATTGTAGTACAAGTCCCGTCTTACAATCTGTCTGAGCCTTCAAAAACACTGAGATCATCACGTGTTTACAGAAGAGACAAAATATGGACTGTATCTCAAAATCTTAGCATTTTCATGATTATTTTACCAAATGTTAATTGTCTGGAAAGTTATTATTGTCAGTAGTGTATCTACTAAGGATGGGGCACTGCTTCTCCCAAAACAAGACTTCTCCCCCCCCCCCCCAATGAAATTTCATCTCCTCTAGTTCTAAAATGCACACCAATCTTGAGTCCCTATATCAGGAGAAAGATGGGATATAAACAAACAAACAAACAAGTGTTGCTTTTTGAGGAGATTACAGTTTATAAAATATCCTAGCCAGCATGCCAAAAGTCAGAAAAACTCACAACTTTTCCAACTTGGAAGACATGATGCTATCCTCCATGAGCAGGGCCGTAGCCAGGATTTTTTGATTTTGGTTTGGGGGCTGAGACTGGGTGGAAGAGGGTCTACCTTAGCAAACCTTTTGTATTGTTATCCCAATAACCACATTAATGTGGGATATAATGAGCATGGTGATCAGATCATGATATGAATAAACATAACAGTTTAAATAATGTACCAGTAAGGCCTTTTCGCGGACCACCCTGAGAATTTGGGGGGGGGCTGAAGCCCCCTTAGCCCCCCCCCCCTGGCTACATGCCTGTCCATGAGTAGGCCTGATAGAAGATCTGGTCTACTAAACACTGCTAGAATTGATGGGGCACATCAAGCACCATTTCACATTTCTAGCAATACATATAATAAATCCAACAACTTAGCATTTTCTGCCTTGTACCTAATAATAGGGCCATTGTTCCACACTCCTGTCGTTATTCCTCCTCTTCAGGTGAAATATAGCCTCCTGAGATTGAGCATTGCTGGAGCCTAATGATCTGCTACCATGTGTCCAGTTGTTTCTCTTGCAGAGGCCACATTCATGCGCTGAACCTCTCTTTTCTTCCATTTGTAGGATTTTGTGGTGACAGCTGTTTTCACCTTCATGTGGTTGGTGAGCTCCTGTGCTTGGGCCAAAGGGCTTTCCGATGTCAAGGAGGCCACTGACCCGGACAATGTGATTAAAAGCGTGAGCGCATGTGGAGAATCCAATGTGAAGTGCAAGGAGATACGGGAGCCGATCGCCTCTGGCCTCAACACCTCTGTGGTTAGTTCTCGAGCACCCTATAATGGGATATTAGTGTGGCATACGTGCGCCTGTGTTAGGACTGCCTGGTGAAATGAGGAACAGGGCCCTTACACCTTTAATAGCTGCATAGTCAAGCTAATTTCACAGGTGTTCCTTGTTATGAGGGTTGAATGAAAAGTAATGCCTCCACCTTCGTAACTCCTCAACAAATGGCAGTACTGGTATGCGGTAGGTACTGGCTTGTTCAGTAGACTCTCCTCTACATTTCCATTTTGGCGGGATGCCTTAGCATTGAACGGTTGTGTTGTTAAAGTGCGAAGTATGGAATCTTGCGCAGACGGTCGGTCAATGCTTAAGTCGGTCAATGCGACTTAAGCAACGTGCAGTCATTGGGAAGTCTGACTTGGCCACGGTGGTCCACACTCTGGTTACATCCCGTATAGATTACTGCAATGCTCTCTATGTGGGGTTGCCTTTGAAGACTGTTCGGAAGCTGCAACTAGTCCAATGGACAGCAGCCAGGTTGATAACAGGAGTGGCATTCAGAGAGCGTACAACTCCCCTGTTGTGCCAGTTTGCTACCGGGCACAATTCAAAGTGCTGGCTTTAGCCTTTAAAGTCCTAAACGGTTTGGGTCCAACTTACTTGTCCGAACGCATCTCTCCCTATGAACCATCGAGATGTTTAAGGTCATCTGGAGAGGTCCTGCTCTCGGTCCCGCCTTCTTCGCAGGCGCGACTGGCGAGGACAAGAGACAGGGCCTTTTCAGTGGTGGCTCCTTGGCTTTGGAACGCCCTCCCTAGAGACATCAGATCAGCCCCCTCCCTCCTGACATTTTGCAAGAAAGTCAAGACGTGGCTGTTTAAGCGGGCATTTGCTGATGAAATATAAAGGTTTAATTAGATATATGGAATGACGACGATGTGACGGAAACCGATTTCAACATGACGCTGAGACTGCAATTGTATGTTTTTAATTGTTAATTTGTTGTTATATGGTTATTTTTTTGGTTTGTTTGCTTGTGTTGTATTGAGGGCAGAGACTGCCTTGTGTAAACTGTCCCGAGTCACCTTCGGGCTGAGAGGGGTGATATAGAAACGTGACAAATAAATAAATAAATAGAATTCTTGACAGGGTGTCAACTTCTTCCATGATGGCTTCAGAAAACTTGTTCATCTTTGGCAGAAATGTATCCAATTGTCTGGTGATTATGTGGATAAGTGAATAGTGGTAGTTAAAGAGTACATTCTAAAGGTTATTTCTGCATTTGATTTATTAAAATATTCCCATCCAAACCCAAGTTACTTTTCATTCAACCCTCGTACAAGAAGCAACCCCTGCTGAATTACCCTCTTCTACCCAACTATTAAAGGACCCGGAACCACATTCCTTATTTCACTGGCAACTGGAGGCTATGTGTCTATGTATTTGCATTCTTCAAGTGTGTGTTTTTCATACTGAGCTTTTGAGCACTGTGATCCTATATTCTGAGAGTGTTCCTGCACACATTCGCTTTATGCATTTTGTTTTAATCTTAGGCCCTTCCACCCAGCTGTATAAAATACACATTGAACTGGATTATATGGCAGTGTGGACTCAGGCAACCCAGTTCAAAGCAGATATTGTGGATTATCTGCCTTGATATTCTAGGTTATGTGGAAGGGCCCTTAAATTCCTTAAGAATTCAGATAGTTTATTTATTTATTTATTATTTCAATTTCTATACCGCCACTCCTCGAAGGCTCGGAGCTGTTCACAATACAAACAAGCAATTTAACAGTAAAACCAAGTTAAAAGTCAGATATATCACAATTAACACAATTCATAATTCAAATGCTTGCCAGAACAAGTATGTTTTACATGCCCTCCGAAAAGGTGGCAAACTTCGTAGAGTTTCTGCCAGCAAAGCATTCCGTAAAGTTGGCGCCACGATCATTAATGCTCTACGTCTGGTCGCCATCAGGTGAAAGTTCACTGCTGCATAGACCAGTGTTTTTCAACCTTTTTTGAGCCGCGGCACATTTTTTACATTTACAAAATCCTGGGGCACACCACCAACCAAAATGACACAAAATGACACTCTAACACAGTAATACATATAGTTAATATGTTTTTAAATGTATTTATACACTCAGTGTGAAACCTGGGCCTGTTTCGATGAACACAACATATATATATGACTTCCTCTCACATATTTGTACATGGCTATCATGTCTTCTCTCAGCCTTCTCTTCTTCAGGCTAAACATGCCCAGCTCTTCAAGCCGCTCCTCATAGAGCTTGTTCTCCAGACCTTTGTGAAATTTCACCCTGAGTGAAACTTGCTTCCAGTTAACTATGGATGTCATGAAGCTGTTATAAACAGTTCCTTGGGGAAAGGGGGGGGGGGGGGGCTCTCGAAAAATCCAGTAAAATAGTATTTTTAAAAAAACATTTCCAAGCGCAGAGCCTCAATTTGTTTCTTGGAAACCTGTGAGGGGGCTGCTAGGAGGGGGGAGAGTGCCAATTTCCCATGGCACACCTGATGATAGCTCATGGCACACTAGTGTGCCACGGCACAGTGGTTGGGAAACACTGGCATAGACTATTACATAAGGTGACACAGTGTGCTGCTGCTGCTGCTGCTGTGTTTCCAAATGATACATCTGTTGCTATGTCAGGTTATAAGTATGCTCCAATTTGTGCAATGATCTGTGGATATGGGTGTTTGCTGATCTGTGTTTAATTGATAGATGGTTTCAGGCAAAAATCCTTTATTGATAGTGTGCATCTATCTCATTGCCTGCTCTGCTGCTTTTGATAAGTCCCGTTTCCTGTTTCCCACATCCTGGTATTATCGTTTTGGATCTCACCCACAGCCCCCTTGATCGGGATTTCATTTTTGTCCTTTTTAAAGTGGGGAGGTCAGAAACACTGATTTTAAGCCCCTTTCTCATATTTCTTCCCACATCTTTTCCTCCCCTGCTGAGATCAATCTGGTCAGATATTCTACCATATGAAGTCATTTTGAAACAAAAACAAATACCCAATCATATTGAGGCATCGAATGTAATCCCGTTCTATGCAATTCAAGACCCACTGAGACCAAAGGCCAACCAAGCACACTTAAAGAAATGCTGTACCGATGGGGGACCTCCATCCTATAAACATATCTCTCACCAACCTACAGCTTTCTAGAGTTTCCTCATTGATGCTGGTCAAGTATGTTCAAAAAACAAAATAATAGCAGGAGCCTATGCACATTACAGAACGAATAATAATAATAATACACTTTATTTATATTCTGCACTTCTCACCCCGAAGGGGACTCAGTGCGGATCACAGAACACATACAGCAGACAATCCCTGCAGTTTGACGTACAAGACATACAACATATATTGCATTTAGGAGGATCTTCTGAGCCTTGTTCTTTCTCGCTTCCAACCGGGTGCTGTTACTATATTCGTCACTGGGTGCTGCTGCTCCATTTCGTCACAGGGGGGCGCTGTTGTTCCATCCTCCTTGCTACCTCCGCCTTCTTTTTGACGAAGAGCCTGCCAGCCAGCCAGCCGAATCCTCTTCCAGTACTTTCGTCTTCAATATTTATTGAAGTTAAAAAGTCCTTTAAGATACCTCCCCCGCTTATGCGGTACCTAATTTTTCTACTTGCAGCTAGCTGCTTTTGACTGCTTAGGTCAACAGGGGCAGGGCTTACAGCTGACTTACCCAAGTCAGCCCGGGAATCGAACTTGCCACGTTCGGATCTTACAGCTTACAGCTTGCAGCTACAGCTGCGGTTTTAACCGCTGTGCTAAACTCCCCGCCCAACGAAATGTCATAGTTCCATCTTATAGAATCTTGGGACTTGTAGTTCAGAGGCACCAGAGGAGCTCTGGCTAAGAATTACAAATGCCTTTCCTCAATTGCCAATCCTAGGATGATGATGATGATGATGAGAAGAAGAAGAAGAAGATTTTATTTATATTCCACCCTTCTCCCCAAAGGGACTCGGAGCGGATTTTAGTATATAAACTGACATATGCTAAACAAATGACACACAAATGCACAGACAAAGGCAAAGGCTTCTCCTTTCATTTCTTGCTCTGGAGGCAGCACTCATCTTGGGCTCTGGGAGAAGTGCTCATTTCCATTTCCAAGCTGAGGAGCCTGCGCTGTCCGTAGACACTTCCTGGTCATGTGGCTGGCATGACTTCATGGAGCATCTTTCTGCCTTTCCCACAGAGGCGGTACCTATTGATCTACTCACATTTGCATGTTTTCGAACTGCTAGGTTGGCAGGAGTTAGCAGAAGCTCACCCTGTCCCGCGGATTTGAACTGCCAACCTTCAGGTCAGCAGTTCAGCAGCACAAGGGTTTAACCCATTCCGCCGCCACCACCCTATAAGGATGCCATGAGACGTTGCCATGGCAGTGAAATTGGAATAATGTTGCTATAATTCTGTAGTCTGGAAGCAAGTTGTGGAGTACAGGAAGGAGATAGTTATCTACCCTTTCAAGCAGCTCTTCTTATCCCTCAGAGCTTGCTTTCCCAAATGAATGTTGTTTGAGGCGAGTCACAAATGGGATTTGTTGTGTTGGCTCTCTCATCTCCTTCCCACATCTCACCTCCCCAATGCATCAACTGGAATTCAATAAAGCTCCCACTGACATCACTGGGATGCAATGGGTGGTATATTTTATATCAAGGCTGTCCAACTTCTACCGGACCTGTGGCCGGAATTCCGGTCACTGATCACCTGGGGGGCCAAGCCCCCGGCTCTGCCCCCTCCCCGGCTCTGCCCCCTCCCCGCCCCAGCTCCGCCCACAAATTACTAGTTGCATTATTAACTATAAAATAAATAAATAAAACAATGGAACAGAATGATTATAAAAAAAGGCAAAATATACAATTAATATATTACAATTAAATATATTACTAATAATAAAGGGAGATGGATGGATGGAATACTAATAAGGGGCAAATAAATAATTAAATATATTAGATAATAACAAAATATACAATTAAATATATTACTAATAACAAAGGGAGATGGATGGATGCATGGAACACATAATATGGCCAAAATATACCATTAAATATATTAATATTAACAAAGAGGGATGGATGGATGCATGGAACACATAATATGGCCAAAATATACCATTAAATCTATTATATAAAGGGGTTCCCGTCATTGAACGACCGTCCCAAACAGAGAAACCTTACAACGCAGAAACACCAAACTTGCCAACAGAAATAGGCCTCAAGCAAGGTACGTTTGTAGCAAAGAAACTTCCCCCCCAAAACCTAAAAGGCCCCCAAAACAAGGAGTAAAAAAACCTACATTTCCCAGCATCCTCCGTGGCTGCCAGCAAATGCCATTGGCCGACATCGGCCCACACAAAATGCAGGGAGGCTGAGTAACCATAGCAACGCTGGCCAGAGCCATCCAAGGCTAGGATAGAATGCTGAGAGATTTATGTTGTCAGTTGGTGTTTGAGGGTTAAACTGTCAAAACCAAACTCTATGAGGGAGCAATTCTTCAGCAATTCCTACCCACACAACACAACACAACTTCCAAACACAACCCATCCCACCAACCTTACGGGACCCTGTACACACAACACCTACCACCACCACAAACAAAAACCATTCATTCCTTCCACACAGACAGAAACTGACCCAAAAGACAAGCCATGCCTTCTGAAAATAACAGCATCGGACGACACACTCGCAACGCTACATACATCAAACAAAAAAGGGCAGAACAAATGCCAGAACAGAAACACACTGCGCAGCAGAGACACAGACAACAGGTCACTGCACGACGCACAGCTGAGAGCCAAATGCAAAGAACTGCACGACAAGAAGAAGCGCGCAGCCAGGAACAACAAAGATGCAGAAATGTAACACAACAGCAGCGCGCAAGGAGCGCAGAAACACGACGTCGCAACACAGAAAACAAACTTCAAAAACACCACAACCAATTCCACCGCCTAGCCTTCAGATACAACGCTGCAGAAGACTACAGCATGGTGCCAGAGGCCGACATTGGCACCCTAACGCACATCTGCACACACTGCAAAGCCCTGAAATACCCAGCAGAAACACCGGGAGTGTGCTGCCTAGCCGGTAAAGTCTCTCTACCACCACTTGCCACTCCTCCACAACCACTACAGACTTTGCTGAGTGGACACACTCCAGAATCAAAACACTTCCTCCGCTATATAAGACAATACAACTCATGCTTCCACAAGCTCTGCAGAATGCCAGGAACACCACACACCGACAACTCCACAGGACAACCCACCCACTAGAACAACCCACAACGACACAGCCATGACCCCACCAAGACCGTAAGTAACATCATTTCCAACCCTTACATACTCAGACTTTCTCACATCTCCTAAATAGGGCACAGCAACGGGTGCCGGGTACAGCTGGTATATTAATATTAACAAAGAGGGATGGATGGATGCATGGAACACATAATATGGCCAAAATATACCATTAAATTAACAAAGAGGGATGGATGGATGCATGGAACACATAAAGGGGCCAAAATATACCATTAAATATATTAATAACTAAAAGGACCCCCCTGCTTCAGCCTACCTTCCCAAACGCGCAGGATCCAGGAGTAGCCGGACCACGAAAGAGGTGACGAGCGACTGAGCCAGGAGCCGAAGAAGGATGGAAAGATTGCGTCCAAATCGCGTCTGTGTGGGCCGCAGGGCTTCAATAGCCTAGATTTCGGCAACAGGAGGAGTGTCGCGAGACTATGCCAGCCACGCGGGATTTCGATATCAACGCAGGCGTGATCTCGTGTTGAGATCGAAATCCCGTGTGGCTGGTGTAGTCTCACGAGACTTCCTCTGGAACCCGGAAGTGGGTAGTTTTTTAATTTTTTAAAAATTTAATTTATTTTTCTATTTTTATTTTTTATTAAAAAGATGAGGGGGCCGTAGGAAAGGGGCTGGGGGGGCTGTGTACGGCCCGCGGGCCGCCAGTTGGACAGCCCCGTTTTATATCAATAGGGTAGCTTAATCCTAGCTTTAAAAGAACTGTCCAAAGTGCTGGCCCGTATCTCCAAAACATTACAGATAGCTCCTCTAGAATTCCAATTCAAGTCCATATTCATTGCACCATAGACAGTAGAGTAACTACGGTAGCTCAGCAGTTCTCAACCTGGGGATTGCGAAGGTGCCTCGGTTGGCCCCGCCCCTTTTGCCTCCTCAAAATGTCTGCCAGCCCCTGTGCCATTACTAGCTGATAGTGAAGAAGGCTATGTTTTCAGACTGATGGCTATGTGGAAGCCTTAGGTCAGGGGGATGAGGGGGAGCTCTGATGTTGCCTCCACTCACGTCTGTTTCCGACCCTGCCCACGACTGAATTATGCCCCTGAGAAAATATAATGTTAAAAATCCTTCAAAGTATCTTGAAAACCACCCTTTGCTTACACAATATAAGAAAACCGCAATGACTAATGGCTGTACTTATGCTAATATCCTGTAGAGCAGTTACATTAGGGCAAATTCAGACAGGCTCGCTTTCCAATGAGAATACTGATGTGCTGAGTGTATGAATCAGCCATCAAAGAACAAACACCACTGGCAAGAGCTTTTTTAAAAATCCTTGAATATACTTTCCAATGACAATATATATAGGACTGTGGTTGGTGATCAAAAGAGCGAATATGTCTCCTCCTCCCAGCACGTGCCCCATTCCCTATAGGGAAGGCAATCGGATGCATGGCTCAATCTTACTTCAATACGTGTGGCAGTAAGACCTTTGTGATTCAGATCATGGATGTTGCTTGGCAAGGGATATAAGACAGCCATGTCCCCAAACATTTTGCCATTGCATTTACCAATTGAGATGACTACCTCACATTGCCTAGAGCAGTGTTTCCCAACCAGTGTGCCGGGGCACACTAGTGTGCCTTGAGCGATCATCAGGTGTGCCTTGGGAAATTGAAACCTCCAGGAGTTGAGGGGAGGGGGGAGAGTCTAGTGTGTTGAAGTATAAAAACCCTAAGAAACCTACCTCGATAAAGGCACAAAATTACAAACACCCCCCTCCCCACCCATCGTCTACTTGGTCTCTCCCTCTCCATGCATTGGGAAGGCCCGCCTCCCTTTCCCCAAGTAGAGACCTCCTCTTGCCTCCCCCCCGCCGGGCCTAATGTCGGATGGTTCAGCACGGGCCCTGCCCCTCCCTCCTCCCCCTCCTCCCCCTCCTCCCTGGTGCGCGAAACTGCTCTCGGCCTCCCTCCGGCTCCCTGCCCGCCGCCACCGCCTTCCTTCCTGTCTGCTTTGCCACCCCCAAGATGCCCACCTGGGCTGCCCCGCTGACCCCCGAGGAGCTGCGCAGGTGGTGAGTGAGGCTCCTGCTCCCCACAACCCCAATTCAAGCCTGGCGGGGAGGGGGCAACCTAAGTGAGAGGGAGACTGCTGGTCTTTCGAGGCCCCCTCTCCAGAAACTGTAACTCCCAAGTGTCAAGGTCTATTTTCCCCAAAATTCCATCTGTGTTCACATTTGGGCATATTGAGTATTCATGCCAAGTTTGGTCCTGATCCAACATTGTTTGAGTCCACAGTGCTCTCTGGATATAGGTGAACTACAACTCTAAAACTCAAGGTCAGTGCCCACCAAACTCTTATAGCATTTTCTCTTGGTTATGGGAGTTCTGTGTGGGAAGTTTGTGTCTTTCTGCCATTCCTGCCAGGATATCTATGTTGTGTTCATTGAAACAGGCCCAGGTTTCACACTGAGGGTATAAATACATTTAAAAACATATTAACTATATGTATTACTGTGTTAGAGTGTCATTTTGTGTCATTTTGGTTGGTGGTGTGCCCCAGGATTGTGTAAATGTAAAAAATGTGCCGCGGCTCAAAAAAGGTTGGGAAACACTGGCCTAGAGTCAGGAAGGAGGATAGTACTTGGCTGCTGCAAGATTGGAGCTCTCAGAATCTGACAGGACACTTCAGACCTGGCTCTGCAAAAGGCATGCTCAGGACTCTGGGAAGGGAGAGAAGACGGAAGGAAGGAAGGGGGAAAGAAAGAAGGAAGGAAAGAAGGAAAGACAGAGGAAATAAAGGAAGGAGGGGAAGAGGAAGAAAGAAAAGAAGAACGAACTATGGAAAAGGGAGAAAAGAAAAGCAGGATAGAGACAAGGAGGGGGAAAGAAAGAAGGAAATGGGAAGGGAGGAAAGGAAAGGGTGGGGAAAAGAAAGGAAAGGGAGTGAGGAAAAAGTAAAATAATAAAGGGGAAAGAAGAAAAGAAAGAAGGGGAGAGAGAGGGGGGAAGTGAAAAGAAAGAAAGGACAAGGAAAGGAAGACTTGAGGAAAAAGAATAGAAGAGGGAGGAAGGAAGGAAGGAAGGAAGGAAGGAAAGGAAGGAAGGAAGGAAGGAAGGAAGGAAGGAAGAGGAAGGAAGGAAGGAAGGAAGGGGAGAAAGGGAGGAAGGAAGGGAGAAAGGGAGGAAGGAAGGAAGGAAAGAAGGGAGGAAGGAAGGAAGGGAGGGAAGGAGGAACAAGGAGGGAGAGAAGGAAAGAATGGTAGGGGAAGGGAGGAAAAAGAATGAAAGAAAAAGAAGGGGGAAAGAAAGGAAGAGAAGGAAGAAAAGGAAAGGAAAAAGAAAGGAAAGGAAAGGAAGGAAGGAAGGAAGGAAGGAGGGGAAGGAAGGAAGGAAGGAAGGAAGGAAGGGAAAGGGCCCGAGCCAAGGAGAACCTTGGTGTCGATGTCGGCGAGGCAGTCCCTCCAGACGGCGTCGAAGAGGCAGCGGCTCTTGAGCTGCCCAACGATGATTTCCCAGGTTTCTTCTTGGCAAGACGAGTAGACAATTGCGCCAAAGTACCCTTCTGGGTAGCTGCCCATTGACAATACACAAGAGGAGTCCATAACAGACTTAAGGGCCTTCCACGCAGTCATATAACCCAGAATATCAAGGCAGATAACCCACCGTATCTGCTTTGAACAAGGTTATCTAAGTCCACGCTGCCATATAATCCTGTTCAATGAGGATTTTATACAGCTGTGTGGAAGGGCCTTTTGGCTATCGCTTCTGCTTTGAGACCTGCATTGCCTTATGGCACCCTCTCCCCCCAAGAAAGAACTGCTCCAGAGAGGAAAAATACCTCTTTCCCATAGTTATCCTTTCTCTGCCTCATCTTTTTTTTCTTGTCTTTCCTCCCAGGTCTTTGGCTTCCTGAACTTGGTGCTTTGGCTGGGGAACCTGTGGTTCGTGTTCAAAGAGACGGGATGGAGTGCCCCCTTCATGAAGTACCCTCCTGCCCAGGAGAAACCACCGGCACCCGAGGCTTATGGCGACGCCTACAACCAAGCCCCAGGCTATGGACAGCAGGATACTTATGGGCAGCAGGGTGGCTACCAACCCGACTACAGCCAGCAGGGCTATGCTCAGCAGGGCGAGTTCGGCCAGCAAGGTGGCTACGTCCAAGGCGGGCCCACTTCCTTTGCAAACCAGATGTAGGCGGGTGAGTAATGGAGACGGAGCTGGTTAGGGTTGGGTGGGCTGTTAGGAATTGTGGGAGTTGAAGTCCAAAACACCTGGAGGGACAGAGTTTACCCATGCCTGGTCTAGTAGATCAAAGGAAGTAATCAAAGTGCCTCTTTGGTTAGACACACTATTCCTCACCTGGAATAGTGTGTCTGATTTTGGGCACCACAATTCAAGGGAGATATTGCCAAGCTGGAAGTGTCCAGAGGAGGGCAACTTAAATGATCACAGATCTGGAAACCATGAATTCCTATGAGGAGTGGCTTAAGGAGTTGGGCATATTTAGCCTGCAGAAAAGAAGGGTGAGAAGAAACATGATTGCCATGATTAAGTATTTGAAAGGAATTGCCTTTGTCACCTTGCTGGCTATACCTCTATCAGCACAGAGGATCTTGCCTTGAGAGTCCAGGAGACCCTAGCCAAACGCATTCAGAAATACCTATATAACAGGGGTGGGCAATTATTTTTTCCAAGGGGCCACACGATAGCCAAAAATATTATGGAGGGCCGCACCTAAGGGCGGAACTACATTCTAATCTACATTATTTATTTATTTATTTACTATATTTACTATATATTACACATCATTAATATTAACATATTAATATATCAAGAAATATTCATATATTATTAGTATTAATATCATAATTATTATAGTATATATATAGACATAATATATTGAAATTATAATATAATATAACATTATATTATATTATTTATTATATTATTTATTATTATTATAATAACCACTAAAATTAAATTAAATTATATTCAAGTAGACAAGGTGCGAACCAAGATGGAATGGCTCAATGGATCCAGCCCAGAGGATGGCAAAGCGGACCCAGCTGCCGCCGCAGCAGAGGAGAACAGAGCAGCAGGCGATCGGAGGCTGCAGGCCTGCGCCCGCTCTCGCTCCCAGTCGTTCCCCAGCTGATCGCCCTGCTATGGAGTGCCTGCCATCCCTGGGCCTTCAGGGGGAGCAGTCGGCGATCTGAGGCGGCTTATTCGACCTGGTGACCCGGAAGATGATCAGCCCCGCAGGTCGCCGAGTGCTCCCGCTGCAGGCCCGGATCGCCAGGCACTTCAAAGCCACCGCTCCAAAGGGATGTCAGGCACTCCAAAGCCGCCGCGATGGGATGGCGGCAACGCCACCCCTTCTTCTTGGCCCCGCCCCTGACGCCCTTCTCCCTGGACCAGACAGAATCGGCTGCCGGGCCGGATCCAGCCTGCGGGCTGTAGGTTGCCCACCCCTGCTTTATAATCATTAGGTGAGGTCTCTGTAACAAACTCTCCGGAAATGGAGTTCTCTATCTACAACTTTACCATATTCCAGCATAGACGGAAATGACCCAGAGTTCAGAAAATGTTATCAGGATGCCTGATACATAGACTGATCAGAAACAATGCTGTTGGCAATGTCTATAGTGAAGTTAGAAACATGGAAATCACTGCAGTCTTTCACGCAATACAGTTGTATTATTGTGATTCCGCCTTAATTGCCATGTCCACATCCTATAGAATCCTGGAATTTGTACTTCAGAGAGGAGCATTTATGGCCCTTAGCCAGGGAAATTGTCTGCATTTGCAAATTAGGAATCCCACAAGATGGAGCCCTGGTAGTGAAAATGGAGTCATAGCAAGGTAATGAAAGGGTCCTAGGTATACCTTGTAAACATGCTGTCTTCACTGTAAAATTAGGTCAGTGGTTCGACTCCAGGGAGAGTTGGTTGATCTCCCTCTGTTGGCTCCAGCTCCCCATGCAGGGACATGAGAAGAGCCTCCCACAAGAATGGTAAAACATCAAACATTTGAGTGTCCCCTGGGCAACGTCCTCGCAGACAGTCAATTCCCTCACACCAGAAGCAACTTGCAGTTTCTCAAGTTGCTCCTGACACAGAAAAAAATAACCCTGTAAAATTATAATCCCACTTGTCCCATCCCCCAGACAGTCTTATAACCCGAACGGATTCTCCCCTATGAACCATCAAGGACATTAAGATCCTCCGGAGAGGCCCTGGTCTCGGTCTCACCTTCTTCGCAAGCGCGGCTGGTGGGGACGAGGGACAGGGCCTTCTCTGTGGTGGCCCCTCGGCTGTGGAACTCTCTCCCAAGCTATGTTAGATCTGCCCCCTCCCTGCTGTCCTTCAGGAGATGGGTGAAGACTTGGATGTGGAACGAAGCTTTCCCAGAATAGGCTGTGATTGATTATAGTATGAATTGAGTGACCATGTTCACAGATCGAGTTGAACTTGTTTTAAATTGCTATGTGATTTGTATGTATGTATTTTGGTGCTTTATGTTTTTAATATATTGTTGTAACAGTTTTTTAATGTGAATAGCAGTGTTTCCCAACCTTTTTTGAGCTGCGGCACACTTTTTACATTTGCAAAATCCTGGGGCACACCACCAACCAAAATGACACAAAATGACACTCTGACACAGTAATGCATATAGTTAATATGTTTTTAAAATGTATTCATACACTCAGTGTGAAACCTGGGCCTGTTTCGATGAACACAACATAGATATCCTGGCAGGAATGGCAGAAAGACACAAACTTCCACACACAGAACTCCCATAACCAAGAGAAAATGCTGTAAGAGTTTGGTGGGCATTGACCTTGAGTTTTGGAGTTGTAGTTCACCTATATCAAGAGAGCACTGTGGACTCAAACAATGTTGGATCAGGACCAAACTTGGCATGAATACTCAATATGCCCAAATGTGAACGCAGATGGAGTTCAGGGGAAATAGACCTTGACATTTGGGAGTTGTAGTTGCTGGGATTTATAGTTCCCCTACAATCAAAGAGCATTCTGAACCCCACAAATAGAACTGGGCCAAACTTCCCACACAGAACCCCCCAGGAGGCAAGAGGAGGTCTCTACTTGGGGAAAGGGAGGCGGGTCTTCCCAATGCATGGAGAGGGAGAGACCAAGTAGACAACGGGTGGGGAGGGGGGTGTTTGTAATTTTGTGCCTTTATCGAGGTAGGTTTCTTAGGGTTTTTATACTTCAACACACTAGACTCTCCCCCCTCCCCTCCTGGAGGTTCCAATTTTCCACGGCACACCTGATGATCACTCACGGCACACTAGTGTGCCCCGGCACACTGGTTGGGAAACACTGGTGTATAGCATTGAATTTTGCTGTAAGCCGGTCTCAGTCCCTCTATAGAGGTGAGAAGGTCGGGGTACAAAATTTTTAAATAAATAATCAAAGCAGATAATCCAGATTATCTACTTTGAACTGGATTATATGAGTCTACACTGCCATATAATCCAATTCAAAGCAGATAATCTGGATTTTATATGACAGTGTAGAAGGGGCCTTGATTTTATTATACTCACATTGTGAGCAAACTCTTATAGATGGAAACCACCATACTGGCCCTCTCCATAGAAATGCCCCTCTAATGGTAAATTATTGTGTTGTTAAATTGTATTGTATTTTGTTTGTATGCTAATTTTGTTTACTTATACTATGTTGGTTCTTTAATTCTGTAAACCGCTATGAGCCCCCGGGGAGTGGCGGTCTAGAAATTTGAAGTATAAATAAATAAATAAATAATATATGCAATAAAATAATAAAAAAGTTATTTTAAAATGACATATATGATATATGGCTGTGGTCGTAAAAAAAAATACAGTATTATATATAAAATAAAATAGTAGAAAAAAGAATAGTTTAAAATAATAATTAAAAATAATAAAATTTATTTGTACCCCGCCACCATCTCCCCGATGGGGAATCTGGGCGGCTTACATGAGGCCGAGCCCAACAATACAACAACCAAGTAAACACAGTCATAAAAACAATATAATCAATTACATAGAACATAAGCTATAAAAATACTACAACCAATATAAAATTATAATAAAATAAAACCATTCATGACACAAAACAATATTGTTAAAGGATCTACAGGTGTAAAAAACTGTCATTCCTCCAAGGAATTATCATTTGTTAATGAGACTTTTCTTCGTGCCTCTTACAGGAACACAAACACAACAATAATAAATGCACAGCCTTTCAAACTAAAGTAGTTTGTATTCTTTCACTTCTTGATCCTACTGATAAATATTTGTGCATGTGTCTAAAAGGGTCTGGGGGTGATTATTAGGGACACATTTCCACGATCCCAGTGATGGAGACCCCATT
Organism: Anolis apletophallus; assembly: GCA_030556195.1. NCBI lineage: Eukaryota > Metazoa > Chordata > Lepidosauria > Squamata > Anolidae > Anolis > Anolis apletophallus. The sequence goes on along the minus strand of JARBWK010000001.1, from coordinate 171,359,203 downwards.
GCACAGTTATGTCCATCAGCTGTGTAGAAAAACGCCCACACACACCTGGACTGTAAGGAGCTGTGTCTCTTGTCAGAATGCACAGCATGACAACAACCCTTTGGGATAATCGCTGATAGATAATCAGCTTTTCTGGCCTGCCCTGAGAGAACTGGAGTTTATAGTCTGTGGCAGGGCCGGTCCTGTTAAGCCTCACTTGGACAAACAGGGCTGTGCTCTTAAATTCCATACATAACAAACTCAACTGCCAGTTCAGCTGCTCTTAGTAGATGAAGAGGAATGCGGCATCTTTCTGGATTTTGTCTCAAGCAGTTGGCTCCCATCCTCTTCAATCCATCTTGAAAGGCCTAGAGTGTTCAATGACTTCAGCATGACCTTTACTGAAGATTAGACCCCGGTTACTGGAGTCCAAAGAGCCACCTTCCTAGAGTGCATCCACACAGTAGAATGAATGCAGATTGGCACCACTTGAACTGCTCTGGCTCAATGTTATGGAACCATGGAAGTTATAGTTTTACAAGGTCTTTAGCATTCTCTGCCAGTGAATTCTGTGCTGCACCAAACAGTTTTTATTTATTTATTTATTTATTTATTATTTCACGACATTTATATGTCGCCTTTCTCAACACCGAAAGCGGCTTACAAGCAAAATGCAAATACAATATACTATATATAGTACTGCCACAGCACAATATCAATATTACACATCACATTGCACTATAACATTATATCACAATATCATTAGCAATATTGTAACCTTGCCTTTACCCTCCGCTCAGACAGGGTCACCCCTTCTGGGCATTTTACCAGACTAGTCAAAACCCCTCAGGAATCGCAAAGTGTCACACTTGCCTGTTCCAGGGTGTCGATTTTCCCTTCTGCTGCTGCTGCCCAGCTATCTGTATCGAAGTGTTGTTAAATGGATTATTTAGTTGGCAACTAGACAAGACAGATCCAAGGCCGTTGAAACGGCTCGTACGTGGCGCCCTTTTTTTAGCGCATTCCAACTGCACCAGATCTGTGTTGCTTCGTCTGACTTCCAAAAATCTCTCGGCTGAGTCTCCTTTTGTCAACTGCTCCCGTTTCCCAGCCAACGCACCAGATTTGTAACGGATATTTGGGTTTTTGGTTGCAGAGCACATGAGGAGGAAGAACTCAGCCAATTTATTATTTATTTATTTATTTATTTCCATCATTTCTACCCCACTTCTTCTCAACCCCCGAGGGGGGACTCAGAGCGGTCTAACAACGGCAACGATTCGATGCCACATAGTATACATATAATAAAAGCAAACAGTTAAGAATAAAATACATTAAAATACAGCTAGAATTAAAATACATTAAAAATACAATTAACATTAAAATGCATCGTGTACATTCACAACAATTAAAACAGTATTCCATCCATAAGCATTAGGTCTTGTCCACCAGATTGCCATCTCAAGCCAATCAAAGTGCCGTATCGTGCTAAAGTGCAAACGCTTAGTCCCATAACCAGGATTTCACTTTTTTTCTGAATGCCAGGAGGGATGAAGCTGATCAAATATCAATAGGGAGTGCATTCCACAGACGGGGAGCCACCACCGAGAAGGCCCTATCCCTCGTCCCCACCATTTGAGATGTAGGCGGGAGCGAGAGCAGGGCCTCCCCGGATGACCTTAAGGTACAGGATGGGACGTAGCGGCAGATGCATTCGGACAAGTAAGCTGGGCCAGAACCTTATAGAGCTTTAAAGGTCAAAACCAACACTTTGAATTGAGCTCGGAATTGGACAGGCAGCCAGTGGAGCTGACACAACAGGGGGTGGTATGCTCCCTGTATGTAGCTCCCATTAGTAGTCTGGCTGCCGCCCATTGGACTAATTGCAGTTTCCGAACTGTCTTCAAAGGCAGCCCCACGTAGAGTGCGTTGCAGTAATCTATTCGGGATGTGACCAGAGCGTGGACCACCGTAGCCAGATCAGACTTCCCAAGGTACGGGCACAGCTGGCGCACGAGTCTTAACTGTGCAAAAGCTCCCCTGGCCACCACCGAGACTTGGGGTTCCAGGCTCAGCAATGAGTCCAGGATCACTCCCAGGCTGCGAACCTGCGTCTTCAGGGGGAGGGTGACCCCATCCAACACAGGCTGTAATCCTATGCCCTGTTTGGCCTTTCAACTGACCAGGAGGACTTCTGTCTTGTCTGGATTCAGTTTCAATTTGCTAGCCCCCATCCAGTCCGACACAGCAGCCAAGCACCGGTTCAAAGTCTGGACAGCCTCCTTGGTGACAGGTGGGAAGGAGTGACAGATCTGGACGTCATCTGCGTACAGATAACACCTTACTCCGAAACTCCAAATGATCTCTCCCAGCGGTTTCATGTAGATGTTAAATAACATCGGGGACAGTACTGAACCCTGAGGGACTCCACAAGACAACGGTTGTGGGGTCGAACAGGTGTCACCCAATGACACCTTCTGGGTACGACCCTCCAGAAAGGATTGGAGCCACTGCAACACAGTACCCCCAAGCCCCATATCTGCAAGGCGACCCAGAAGGATACCGTGGTCAACGGTATCGAAAGCCGTTGAGAGGTCCAGCAGAACCAACAGGGACACACTCCCCCTGTCGAGTTCCCGATGTAGATCATCTACCAAGGCGACCAAGGCTGTTTCAGTACCTTGTCCCGGCCTGAAGCCAGACTGTGCCGGATCAAGATAATCAGTGTCTACCAAGAACCCCTGGAGTTGCGAAGCCACCACACGTTCCATGACTTTGCCCAAGTAGGGGAGATTGGAAACTGGCCGATTGATCTGAATGAATGAGTAAACGGACAACAAGGGATCGCTTAGCCAAAAAACAACAACAACAACAACTACCAACAACAACAATACAATCAGGAATACTATATTACCCATTTATGCACAAAACTGTACCTGCCTTCAAGGGCTCTTCTAGACAGGTCCTATATCCCAGGATCTGATCCCAGGTTGTGTGTTTATCCTAGATTATCTGGCTGTGTGAACTCATATAATCCAGTTTAGGGCTAAATAACTACAGCAGTACCAACCTTGCATGCAAATGCCCTCCGTAAAAAAAAGAAAATCATCTGAATTGAATTGTCCATCAGTTCATCAATCATGCTCTTAGCCATTTGTTCTAGTGTTTTGTTTTGTTTTGTTTTTTTAAAGGCTAAATGTCCCATACTCATCTGTATGAACAGGCTTTGAATGCTTCCTGGGTTCTTTCAGCCAAATTGTTTCCTCTAACTCTTGTGTTAGATATTTATGGCATGACTTCTAAGGCCCCTTCTACACTGCCATATAAAATCCAGGTCATCTGCTTTGAACTGGATTATATGGCAGTGTTAACTCATATACAGTAGAGTCTCGCTTATCCAACATAAATTGGCTGTCAGAACATTGTACAAGCGAAAATGTTGGATAATAAGGAGGGATTAAGGAAAAGCCTATTAAAAGTCAAATTATGTTATGATTGTACAAATTAAGCACTAAAACATCATGTTTTACAACAAATTGACAGAAAAAGCAGTTCAATACATAGTAATGTTATGTAGTAATTACTGTATTTACAAATTTAGCACCAAAACCTCGCAACAGCTGTGGATCTGGGCAGGAGGCAGACTGCATTGGATAATACAGAACATTGGATGAACGAAGGTTGGATAAGCTAGACTCTACTGTAATCCAGTTCAAAGCAGATAATGTGGATTAACTGCTTTGATAATCTGGATTATCGTGACTGTAAACTGCCCCGAGTCGCCTCCGGGCTGAGAGGGACGGTATATAAATATAGCAAATAAATAAATAAATAAATAATATAGCAGTGTAGAGCAGTGTTTCCCAACCAGTGTGTTGTGGCACAGTAGTGTGTCATGAGCGATCATCAGGTATGCCGTGGGAAATTGGAACCTCCAATATCCTTTCTTGCAAGAGTTCAGGATGCTCTTTGATTGTGTGTTAACTATAAATCCCAGAAACTGTAACTCCCAAATGTCAAGGTCTATTTTCCCCAAACTCCATCTGTGTTCACATTTGGGCATATTGAGTATTCATGCCAAGTTTGGTCCTGATCCAATATTGTTTGAGTCCACAGTGCTCTCTGGATATAGGTGAACTACTACTTCAAAACTCAAGGTCAATGCCCACCAAACTCTTATAGTATTTTCTCTTGGTTATGGGAGTTCTGTGTGGGAAGTTTGATTCCATTCCCCATTCTGGCCAACAAAGCTATTTTGACATTGCTCCCGTTTTCAACCACATATATGTGTGAGATGAGCTTCTCAAGTATTTTCTCTTGGTTATGGGAGTTCTGTGTGGGAAGTTTGTGTCTTTCTGCCATTTCTGCCAGGATATCTATGTTGTGTTCATCGAAACAGGTCCAGGCTTCACAATGAGTGTATAAATACATTTAAAAACATATTAACTATATGTATTACTGTGCTCAAAAAAGGTTGAAAAACGCTGGTGTAGAGAACTCAAATTATATGTTGAATTATGGATATTTAATTGGTTTTAATTGATTGTAAATGTATTTTATGATGTTAATTGTTGGTTTTTACGGATTGTTATGTGGCATTGAATTGTGCCTTTTGTTAGCCGCCCTGAGTCCCCCTTCGGGGGTAGAGAAGGGCGGGTTATAAATAATTGAAATAAATCAATAAATAATAGAGGTAGGAGGCTGATTTTGCTTCCATTGCAGCCCTTGGAGCCCATTTTAATTGCCATAACTCTCCTAGAGAATCTTGGGTTTTATAGGCAGGCCTGGATTACCCATAAGGCCACCCTAGGCCATGGCCTAGGGGTGCAAGCCAAGGGGGGCACAGTTCACACGGACAAAAAAAATGTTGAAACAAAACCGCAACGTGCGGCATGGAGATGACACACTCTCTCTCTCTCGGGAGAGGGCGGGGGAGAGCGCTGCGAGGGGGCGGGAGAGGAGGGAATGGCGCCTGCCATCGCCCCCGTCCCCTTGTCAAGGAAGGAGGGCACGAGGAGGAGGAGGCAGAGGGAAGCCCCCGGGGCCGCTGCCAGGCATGCGCGGCACCCAGGAACATGGCAGAGGAGGCAGAGGCACTCGTGCCCTACTGCTACGCATGCCCGGCAGTGGCCCCGGGGGCGGGGCTTCCCTCAGCCTCCTCCTCGCGGCACGCCCTCCTTCCTTGACTCAAGGAAGGAAGGTGCGCTGCGAGGAGGAGGGAAGCCCCGCCCCCGGGGCCGCTGCCTGAAGGAAGGAGGGCACGTGGTGCTGTGAGAAGGAAGAGGGGGGGTGCGGTAGAGCTTGATTTGGGGGCGTAATTCCAAAGTGTGGCCTAGGGCGCCAAAAGAGGTTAATCCAGGCCTGTTTATAGGTTGATAAGGATTTTGTGCTTGCTAAAGTTCAAATCTAGGGATTCCATAGGACGTTGCCATGGAAGTTAAAATGGGATCAAAAAGCAGGTATGAGTGTGTAATCGTCTGTTCCTTGGAGCACAGTATTGCAGGAGTGCAGCAGTGTTTCCAAAGTTCATCCTCTCTCTCTTTCTCAATCTCTCTTTCTTTGCTTTCTTTCCACAGGTCCCTACCCGCAGTAGGAGGAGGCGCTGCGAGGAGGAAGCCGCCATCCTGTCCCTGCCCCCCATGTCCCCTTGTGCAGGGGAAAGGGGGGGCGGGTGGGTGCTCGCGCTGGGAGGGGGCTGGCGGGGTTCCCCCCTCCCAGGATGAATGTAGATGTTCGTGCTGTTTATATATATATATTATATATATATGAGAAACTACAACTAGAGATAGAGACCGCCCCCCTCTCCCACTGCCCCATTGCCTCATGCACACACACAAGCACACACAACACACTGCCCTACACCATTCCTCAACCCGGGACAGCTCCTTGACCATCCACACCAGTCCTTTTATATCCCCATCCACTCTCCGGCCCTTTCCCTCCAGAATTCCCAATAAAGGTATACAATCTCCCCCCACCCACCCCGACCCCTACCATTTGCCTTCCCTGCCCCCCTTGAATCTCATACCTGACAGTATGGAAGGCACTGCATGACTCTGGCATCACTCTTCCGACCCTGCTCCCTGCACATGGCAAACCCACCTCCATCTCCCCTCTGCATGCCCCAATGAAAGTGAGTTGGTCATGGGAGGAGGGGGTCTGAGGTGTGTGAGGGGGGGCTGCTTGGATGCTGTCTTGAGCGCCCAAAGGCCAGGCAGTTTTAGGGCTTAATGGGATTGGGGATCAATTCTCTATCTGGCACTTTAAGTAACATTCTTTGCACACGGTCGCGCACACACACTTCCCTTCCAGGCTGATTAACCCCAAAATGATGTAAGTAAGGGTCAAGATAGAGGGCAGTGCCGCTCTTGGGGTGGTCCTCTTCTGCTCCTCTTTCCTACTGGTTCATATTGCAGATTGGGGGGGGGCAGTATGATGGGGGAGCCTAGGAAAGCTCCGTAGCATTTGGGGTGCCAACTATTGATCTGAAGGGGTGTGCATCTGTTTATTTCTGCAGAAGGGTTTATTCTAGTAGAGAGGGAAAAGACAAAATGGGGGTGGGGTCGCTCCTAGTGAGCTATCTTTCGGGGGGTCAGAGCCCCATTATTGCCCCTAATACCAGCATGTATGCCATGATTTCCAATCCAGCTGGGGTTCACAGTTCAGAGGCGGGGTGGGGACAGATGGGGAGACTCCTATCCCCTTTCTCCTAGGCTTTCTCTAAACCACCTCTGCTCTTCTTCTGTCACTTATTCTTTCGCTACTTTTTGTAATTCTGAGGCTTCTCACACTTTTTTTTAATTTTCTCACCCCATTCTCCACACCATTTGAATAAATCCAAACTAGGGAAGGAGGAGCATTTCGATCCAATCTGTTTCTCATAAGAATGTATCAGATTGTTCAGATTTATTATGCTCAGGATGGACAGAATGCGAGAATCACACATGGAAGAAATCAGAATTGACAGTTGTCATATGGCTTTGAGTCTGAATTTCTCTGGATTCGGCTATATTCATGGTGCTGAACAGAGATTGCTACCTCTTTTGTTTTGTCCTCTACTGCTGTATAGCAGTCGGGTACAACATTGTCTTATGTTGGGAATATCCAAACTCATTCAGAATGACGCCACGCATGCTGTCCCCACATGCTCTTGCATTTGGGAAGTCTTCTGGGGCAATCTTTGGAGACATTACTTTTGGGGTTACAACTCCCGGAATCCCCCAGCCAGCATATTTATTTATTTATTTATTTTATTTACATCATTTTTACCCCGTTCTTCTCTACCCCCGAAGGGGGACTCAGAGCGGCATAACAAAAAGGCAACAATTCGATGCCAATACAATAAATACAATAAAACCATTAAGCATAAAACCATTAACATTAACACATAATATATATACAGTACATTCCAGTTAAAACCATGATTCGTCCAAGACACACGTATTGAGCCATCGCCGTCAACTTGCCATTTCAGTTCCACTCCACAGTGCTGCGTTACGCTAATGTGCAAAAGCCTGGTCCCACAGCCATGTCTTCACCTTTTTCCTGAATGCCAGGGGGGATGGGGTCGATCGTATGTCGCTCGGAAGCGCATTCCACAGAAGGGGAGCCACCACCGAGAAGGCCCTATCTCTCGTCCCCACCAACCGTGTTTGAGAAGTTGGTGGGAGCGAGAGCAGGGCTTCCCCGGATGATATCAAATTATAAGGTGGGACGTAGCGGCAGATGCGTTCGGACAAGTAAGCTGGGCCGGAACCGTATAGAGCTTTAAAGGTCAAAACCAGCACTTTGAATTGAGTTCGAAATTGGACAGGCAGCCAGTGGAGCTGGCACAACACCATGCCATTTTGGAGTTGTCAACCGAATAAAAGAAAAATAATGTCCAGGCTCTGGCACGAACTTGAAGGAGGCACAGAACCTATGACTGACTGTTGTAGTCACATAGGAAATCTTATCTATCATTTCTGGCTTGATGTGGAGGCAAAAGTTAATGCAATTAAAGGCCCCCAATGTTTTCTCAAGATTGTAAGGCAGTTTCCTTATCTATACACTCCTACATATTGTTAAAGAAGGCCTATAGTTATTAACAAGATAGAGGAGTTCTAATGCACCGTAAACAAGAGTTATTAACACAGATATGGTGAGATATTTTGCATTTGGCATCAAATTATGAGCCTTTGCAAGATCTTGAACAAATAACCTTTTTTAATGCAGCTCCCAGAATCTTCCAGCTAGCACGACAACTGAATGATTCTGGGATATATAGTTCAAAATGTAACTTTTCCAGGTTCTAATCTCAGCTCACTTAGTTAGACATTCACAGCATCTGAGTGTGATTCTTCTCTCTAACTGTGCTCAGGATGAGAGTAATTTAGCATCTCTTTCTGTTCTGTCTCTGTCCCACTTCTAATGCATTTCTTGCATTTCGTTCTTCTATCTTTCCTCCCCTCTTATTTCTTTTTAAAGTTTTTTACCAGCTCTGCGTCCCCTCTCTTGAGCATCCCACTCACCCATCCTTTTCTCCGGCCCCACAATCCCTGCTCCTCTGCTCTCAATCTACAATCTGTGGCCTCCAAACAGACCTGTTTCTCATACCAGCCAAAGCTTCCCCCCATCTGCCCCACACTCCCTCCCCATCTCTACCCCAGTGGCACTCTGACTATATATTACTCAGTGTCTGTGTATCTGATCGTGCCGTAATTGTGCGTTTCGGTTTGTCCGGCTCTTTGCCCCGGTCGATATCGTGTGATTTTTTCTTCCATCTTTAAACGACAAAAAAATACCAACGACAACAGCAACAGCAAAATGACAGGAAAAAATATGCATTACTCCCCCCCAAGTCTGCCCCCCTCACCCCAAAGGTATAGAGAAAAAAATGGATAAAAACCAAATAAAAAGAGAAAGAAAATGTATTTCAAAAACAAACGCCCGGAGTGTCTTTATTTCAGGTCATTCTCTTCGTATTGCGTGTCAACTTCTTCCAAAACTGTAAATCTCTGCGTTGTTGTTGTGAACATTATTTATGGTGATCATTTCCGATTTATAGTAAACATTTCTGAGCCTAAGGCCCCTTCTAGGCAGGCATGTAGCCAGGGGGGGCTAAGGGGGCTTCAGCCCCCCCCCCCCGAAATTCTCAGGGTGGTCCGCGAAAAGGCCTGACTGGTACATTATTTAAACTGTTATGTTTATTCATATCATGATCTGATCACCATGCTCAGTATATCCCACATTCATGGGGAGCCCCCGACCCAAACTCACCCCCCCCCCCCCCCGAACCAGGGGGGCCCTGCGCTGAGCCGCTGAGCCCTATAGGGCTTCCTCGGGACCGTAGACATATCTGTTTGAGGTGGAAATCCAGTTGCATAGGGTCCGGGATCTATCTGTAAGCATTACATAATATCTACATAATATCTATTTTATATACACATCATAAAGTTTCAAAGCCAAGCCTGACTTTTGTGGATTACAAATATATTGAAATATATTTGATACTTTTGATTTTGAATACTATGGACTTTAACTCTGGGACCTTTCGTTTTTGAGCTTGGACTGAGCATTTTGCCTGACGAAATTGGATTATATTGTCCGTTGCATAGGTCTGAACTAGATACAGGAATTATAAAATTGAACATTTTGATTACCTAACAAATACAATTTGATACTTGATCTTGGACTCCTTGTTTTCTTATATTTGGCTTAGAGGAACCAAAGGTTTCCCCTTGACATTAAGTCTAGTAAAGTCTGACTTTAGAGGGTAGTGCTCATCTCCATTTCTAAGACAAAGAGCCGGTGTTGTCTGTAGACACCTCCAAGGTCATGTGGCCGCCATGACTGCATGGAGTGCCGTTACCTTGCCACTGAGCGGTACCTATTGATCTATTCACATTTGCATGTTTTTGAACTGTTAGGTTGGCAGAAGCTGGGGCTAACAGCAGGAGCTTACCCCATCCATATATTCCCCCCCAATTAGGCCCCTTTTACACTGCTATAAAAATCCGGATTATCTGCTTTGAACTGGATAATATGGCAGTGTAAACTCAGATAATCCAGTTCAAAGAAGATAATGTAGATTATATGCTTTGATAATCTGGATTACATGGCAGTATAGAAGGTGCCTCAGATGAAACTTAGTGTGATTTGTTCAGGGGAGGTTTGCCTTTGCTTTCTTCTGCAACTGATTATAGGGAATAAACAAATCACGGCCCAAAAAAATGTTATAAAATAATTTAAAAATCATGTCGCAATTGGCTCCTGCCGTCTACCCAAAAGGAAGGAAGGCAGAAGGGAGGAAGGATGGGGGCTCCCTCCTAGGTGTCCTGCAGACAATACAGCCGGGAGCCAGCCCCCATGTGACTCGGCAGAGGGCGCACCACGTGACCAGGGCTCCACATGAGGCAGCAGCAGCAGCAGCATGAGGAGGAAGAGGAGGAGCATGCTCCGCGGATGAGAGGCTGGTGCCGCCCCCGCATCCCGGCAGCCCCCGCGGCCTCAAAGGCAGCTCTGCGGCCTTGCACTGGGTGCGCAGAGAGCAGCGGCTGCAGAGAGTCGGGGTCTTCCTCCTCTTCAGGAGCCAATCGCGACCAGCATGGGCTGAAGGAAGAGGCCCCCTCCGAGGAGGCCTCTTCCTTCAGCCCATGCAGATCGCGACTGGCTCCTGAGGCGGAGGAAGGCCCCGACTCTGCAGCCGCTGCCCTCCGCGCACCCAGCGCGAGGCTGCAGAGCCACCTTCGAGGCCACGGGGGCTGCCGGGATGCAGCGGCAGCGCCAGCCTCTCAGCTGTGGGGCATGCTGGGACTTGTAGTTCTTTGGGATCACCGGGCATGCGTTCCTGGTGCGGGGAGGAGCCACAGCCGTGAGTGGATGGATGGTGGGGGGAGAAGAGGAGGGAGGGCTGAGGGGGAGCGGGGGGAAATGGGGATAGGCTTCTCTAATGCGGCGGCGCGAGGCAGGGGGGGCGTAATTCCAAACTGTGGCCTAGGGCGCCAAAAGGTGTTGATCCGGGCCTGACTGAGGGAGTGTAACTTGCCCAGTGTTACCCGGTGGGTTTTAATGGCCAAGCAGGTATTTGAACCTAGAGATCTAATCAAACAGTGAAATCATTGCACCATGCTGGTAATTCTGCACAGAAGCCCATTATTTCCTACAAATTACAACCAAAGTTCCCCTGCCCCAGTTTATACACACGCAGATATTCATATGTTAAATCAAGCATTCAAATGATATATTCAGTGTTGTTGCTTGCCTGACGCAGCAGATTTCAGAGGAAAGGGGGGAAACAAAACATTGGCTTTTCAATTGGTAATTGTTTTATATACACTGGAACCAGGGACTCAGGACCCTTCTACCTTACCATATAAATCCAGATATCTGCTTTGAACTGGATTATATGGCAGTGTAGACTCATATAATCCAGTTCAAAGCAGTTCAAAGTAGATAATGTGGATTATCTGATTTGATAATCTGGATTATATTAGAGTGTAGAAGAGACCTCAGTATCCCATAAATGTAAAAAATATAATTTTTTAAAACTCTTTTTTTTAAACCCAAGGGAACAGCCCTTGATATTCACCTGCATGAATGTGAATGTGTGGTCTTCTTACACTTGAAACTGATCATAGATTCACAACGAAAGACCTAAAGCAGAGCTTTCCAAGCATTTCCTGTTGGAGACACACTTTTTAGACATGCATCAATTTGCAACACAGTCATTCAGCTTTACTAGCAAACTGGAGGCTAAGCTTGCCCCTTACAAGAGACATACATAAACTGTAATCATGAAATGTATGGAGACACAACATTTATTGCTTATGTCACAGGCTCTTTTTTCTCATTAAGTTTGCACGACACACCAACACACGATAGCCGAAATGCCAACGTGTCACGATGCACAGTTTGGAAAGCTCTGACTTAGAAATTCATAAAGAGACATTTTCTCTAGGAATTTACAGGTTCTCTGGCATAACTGTGATCAGCCTCCAATGTCAATTGGAGGACCAAGAGATTCATAGAGAGAACATTTTGATCAAATCCATTTAAGACAAATCTTCAAATATGCGAGACCTTTGAAACCGCAGTTCTAGTTTTACTGTGTGATGCCTTTGGGATTTTTTTTTTTGCTTTGCAACAAAATAATAAAGTTGAGTTTGTGCACTCTGACTTTGTCAGTATGGACAGCGCATCTAGAAGTTCCTTTTTGGATTCTAATTCCCAACTCCCAACCCGAAAGACAGTTGCATCTGTCAAGTAGGAAATTAAGGTACCACTTAGTGGGGAAGCTAAATTTAATTGATTTACGAGGCCATAAAAAAGATCTCCAGAAAACACGCTGAGGAATGAAGGAGTGCTCTCTATAAGCAACCCCTGTTGCTTATTGTGAATGAAGGAGTGCGACAGCGCCCCCTGGTGGCCAGATGTTAAATTGCCTCTGTCTGTCTTGTGTGTTTGTGTGTCTAAATTTATTTATTAATTATTTACTTTATTTATATTCCGCTTTTCTCACCCCAAAGGGGACTCAGAGTGGATTACAGTACACATACTGTAATCCCTGCAGTTCAACATATATAGACAGAATATATAGACATACCGTGTTTCCCCGAAAGTAAGACACCCCCGATTGTAAGACGTATCGGGGGTGTCTGGGGGGTCGGCTTATATAAGCCATACCCCGTATATAAGACGTACCTCGTCCCGCCACCGCCGCCGCCCAATCGGAGGTGCCGCGGCACACCTGCGCACACCTCACGCGGCACACCTCTTCGCCAGGGCTCCAGGCAAGGGGGGAAAGGAGCCAGGGGCGGGAGGAAGCTGCGACGCAGCGTCACTGTGACGCTGCGATCCTCACCACGCCCCTGGCCCTTCCCCTCCCTGCTTGAGAAAGAAGGGAGAGGGGAGGGGAGCCAGGGCGTGGTGAGGATCGCAGCGTCACAGTGACGCGTCGCCGCTGCTCCGCCCCTGGCTCTCTTCCCCCACCCTTGGAAGGGAGGAGGAAGGAGCCAGGGGCGGGAGAAGCGATGACGCGTCACAGTGCGTCGTCCTTTTCCGCCCCTGGCTCTCTTCCAACTCCCTTCCAAGGGTGGGGGAAGAGAGCCAGGGGGGAGCGATGACGCGTCACAGTGACGCGTCGTTTTCTTCTCCCGCCCCTGGCTCTCTTCCTCCCTCCCTTCCAAGGGTGGGAGAAGAGAGCCAGGGGCGGGGGGACGAGTGACGCGTCACAGTGACGCGTCGTCCCTTTCTTCCCGCCCCTGGCTCTCTTCCTCCTCCCTTCCAAGGGTGGGGGAAGAGAGCCAGGGGCGGGACGAAGCGGCGACACGTCACTGTGACGCTGCGATCCTCACCACGCCCCCTGGCTCCTTTCCCCTCCCTTCTTTTTCAGCAAGCAGGGAGGGGAAAGGAGCCAGGGGCGTGGTGAGGATCGCAGCGTCACAGTGACGCGTCGCTGCTTCCTCCCGCCCCTGGCTCCTTTCCCCTCCCTTGCCTGGAGCCCTGGCGAAGAGGTGTGCCGCGGAGGTGTGCCGCAGGTGTGCGCGGCACACCTCCGGTTGCGGCAGTGTGGCGGCGGCGGCGGCGGCGTGGCGTGGCGACGGGCACGTCTTGGGTTATATAAGACATACCCCGAAAGTGAGACGTAGGGGGACTTTTGGGGGGGAAAAGAAAGTAAGACGCTGTCTTACTTTCGGGGAAACACGGTATTTAGACATATATAGATGAACAGAGGCAAACTTCTGGCCACCAGGGGGAGCTGACGCACTCCTCATCTCAGCGTTTTCCAGCATCCCTTTGTTGTTCTTCCGCATTCCTCTGCGATTACTGGAGTTCTTTATGGCCTCATAAATCAGTCAAAATTTGCCTCCCCACTTGATGTGGTACCTTTATCTCCTACTTGACAAATGAACTGTCTTTCGGGCTGCAAAGGTCGACAGCAGGCTACACTTAAGGTCGAGCACCCACCTTGACCCGGGCAGGCCTCGAACTCATGACCTACTGGTCAGAGAGATCCTATGCAGCTGACACTTAGCCAGCTGCGTCACATTCCCGGTGCTGTAATGTACATTGTAATCTGACCTGAGTCCCCTGCGGGGTGAGAAGGGTGGAATATAAATGAAGTAAGTAAATAAATAATAAACTCTGTTCTCGCCAACATGACCAACAAGTGCTCTGGCTGGGATTTCCCAGGAGTTGAAGTATAAAAACACAATTAAACAGCAACATGTCTTGGGTCTGCTCTGGATGCGTCCTTTCATTCAAGAGACTGAGGCCCCTTCTAAATTTATTTATTTATTTCGGGTTTTTACCCCGCTCTTCTCAACCCCCAAGGGGGGACTCAGAGCGGCTTACAGTACGGCACAATTCGATGCCCACATAATCACAATATAAAACCCCAAACTTCTAAACTTCCCCTATATCCCAGGATCTGATCCCAGATTATCTTTTTATCCCAGATTATCTGTCAGTAGAGACTCATATAATCCAGATTAAATCAGATAACCTGGAATCAGATCCTGAGATATAGGCCAGTGTACAAGGGACCGGAGACACCATGCATCCGTTAAGCCCCTCAAGGCAGTTTATACATAAACATTACAAATATAGAACACACATAATTATTGTTTGGGTTATTATTAAATAATAATATTTTGGCATTTGTAAATCATCCTCCTGCCTCTCATGCTTCTCTCCAAAAGTGCAAGACTGCCCTACGCCTTGTAACAAAATCCAAAGCTCTGCATCACAGCATTCTTCCTCGCCGCACCAGAGGTTTTTTAACCACAAAATATGAAATATGAAGGCTTGTTCTGAGCCTTCACTAAAAGTCCAGATCCTTCCGTGTGTGTCGTAGGCGGCAGCTCTGATATTCTTAGTCACCGCTTCTGTGGTGAATCACAGAGTCACTCCATGTTAATGTGACACACCGTCCTTTTGCAAAGGATAGATTTGTTCTGACATTTGCAGGCGTGGGATTGTCATCAGCCACCAATGCCTTTCCAAAGTCCCATTCCAAAGTCTCCTGCATTTCGCCTTAATGGGTTTCCTCTTTTTATGTTTTCTCCCAGAATGGCACTGGTACTTAAGTGACACCTCATAGCCCAAATATGATAGTCCTTCAAGTGTAGTGTCTTGGCGGTGGATATTTAGGTGGCTGTGGAGCCCTATTCTTGACCCGCATGTTCCCCCGCAGTGAGGACATCTGTTTACAGGTGGAAAGCAGTCCCGGTAAGGGTTGGCTAGATGTGCCTTCCTCTTGGCATGTTTCTCCCTTTCACCCTCCATTCGCGCCTCTTTGAATTCTGCAGCACTGCTGGTCACAGCTGACCTCCAATTAGAGTGCTCAAGGGCCACGGCGTCCCAGTTCTCAGTGTCTATACCACAGTTTTTAAACCCATTTAAGCCCATCTTTAAATCTCTTTTCCTGTCCACCAACATTATGTTTCCCATTCTTGATTTGAGAGTATAGTAGCTGCTGAGGGAGACAGTGATTGGGCACAGGCCCGGATTAACACCTTTTAGCACCTTAGGCCACACTTTGGAATTATGCCCCCTTTAAGCCAACCTCTACCGCACGTCCCCTCCCCCCCCCCGGGAAAGGGCCGGGCCCCCTCCTTACCCGCCGGGCAGGAGAACAGGAAGGCCAAGGCCACCAGGAGGCTCCGGCAGGCGTTTCCCGTGGCCAGGTGGAAGGAGAAGTGTCCTGGGCAGCCGAGAGCCAGGGGCTGGGCCGGGACAGCAGAGCCGAGGCGAAGTGAGCGAGCGGGTGTCCTCCGTCCCTGTGTCCGTCCGCCCGTCCGTGCCTGGCCGGTGTGCCAGGAAGGCAGAAGAGTTTCGCCTGGCAGGGCAAGGGGCAGGCCACGCCCACAGCCAGCCCCCTCCCCCCAGCAGAGAACATTTTCTCCCCCCCCCCTGCGCGGACCGAGCCTTGACCCTGACCCTTGCTCGGCCCAGGTCTTCTGGAGGATCCCCCTCCCTTCCTCCCTGCCTGCCTGCCTGCCTGATGGTTGCAAAGGTCCTGGGCTGTCCCCCCCTGAAGATGTGCCCTCATGAGCGGAGACTCCCCGAGGGGGCGGGTCTGTTGCCAAACAAGAGCGAAAGGGGTCCCTCCCTCTCTCCCTCCCTCCCGCAAAAGCCACGTTTCGGCAGCTGAACCCACTCTCCCAACCATGTTTTGATGATAGAAGCCACGAGGAAAGACTGGCTGACATGGGCAACTCACCAGCCCTGGAGGAGACTCCGGCAAGAAAGACCCTCCCCCGGGACTGCCCCCCCCCCCCGCTCAACCCATTCAGAACACACACACTCGTAAGGCTCATTATTTGCACAAAAGCAGAGAGTTCCCCTGGTGAACAATAGCTCTCTCTCTCACACACACACACACAGTCAGGAAGCTCTTTCTCTCCCTCCCTCCCTCCCTCCCTCCCAAGAATCAGAGCCCCCCATCTGGCCTCCTTCTCCTTCCCAGCCAAGGGAGCAATCAAGGGCCCCGGGGACAACCTCCCCAAGAAAGATGGAGGGAAGGGGCCAGCCAGGCCGGGGCGCCCGCCTGCATGCCATTCGCTCCCTCCCTCCGCAAAGGAGGCCATGTCCGGAAGGGAGGGAGGGAGAAGAGGGTCAGGTCCTCGGGATTGGACCCAGGGACAGAGCCAGGCACCATCTCCACAACCAACACACCCAACTCCCCCTTGGCATTTGCAAGCTCAGAGAGTTGGGAGAGACCCCAGGGGCTGGCCACGGCGTTTTTATTTGTTTCAACATTTTTATTTTTATTTTTTTGGTCCGTGATCTGCACCCCCCCTCCCCCCGGCTTGCACCCCTAGGCCATTTCACCCAGGTTGGCCTTATGGGTAATCCGGACCTGATTGGGCATTCGGACAACGTGGCCAGTCCAGCGGAATTGATGACGGAGGACCATCGCTTCAATGCTGGTGGTCTTTGCTACTTCTGCCTGTCTTCCCAAGAGATTTGCAGATTTTTTGGGAGGCAACACTGATGGAATTGTTTCAGGAGTTGAGTGTGATGTCTGTAGACAGTCCACATTTTGCAGGCATATAACAGGGTTGGGAGGACAACAGCTTTGTAAACAAGCACCTTGGTCTCCCTGTGGATGTCCCAGTACTCAAACACTTCTCTGCAGAGAGGTCACTGGAGACCCTGGTTAAACGCTTGTGCCAACAGGACTGCTGACCAAAAGGTCAGCGTTCCAGGGACTGGGGTGAACTCCCTGGAACTGTCAGCTCCAGCTTTTCATGTGGGGACATTAGAGAAGCCTCCCACAGGATAGTAAAACATCCAGGCGTCTCCTGGGCAACGTCCTTGCAGACGGCCAGTTTTCTCACACCAGAAGCAACTTGCAACTTCTCAAGTTGCTGCTGACATGAAAAAAAACTGAATACCTTTTGTCTGTCCCATGTGCCACCTTTGCACCTACACTGCTTGAGGTAGGGGCAGTGGTCCAATTCATTTCAACTTAATTTTGATTTGTCAAAGCTTTTGGCCCTAGCAAAGCCGGAAATGTGGCAAAATCAATATTTTCCCAATTTTGTCTAGGCATGGGTAAAAATTTCATTTCCATTTGCTTTTTAAAAAATCAGCAGTCACTCAAATTTAAAAGTGAGAGAGCACAAAAACAAGCTGAATGGTCCATCCTTAGCTCCATGAGTTCTGGTTGTTGCTACATACGAGGGCAGGTCAATAAGTCAGTGACTTCTTGAATTTCCTGCCTCTTAACTGAAAGGACAACACTGCTCCTGTCAACAGGCATCTGCCAGTTGACTCCTGTCAAAATTTGAACAAGCTGCGTCATTTAGTTTGTGTTTGACAGCCATTGATAGCAGACTACTGCATGATTTGAGGAGGAAATGGAAAAAAGTGAATTTCGTGTGCTCATTAAGCATTATTTTTTGCGGAAAAAAACCATCACTCAAACCAAGGCTAAGCTTGATAAATACTATGGGGACTCTGCACCATCCATTTCAATGGGAAAAAGTGGTTTACTGAATTTCGTTGTGGCCGTACAAGCACGGATGATGCCAAACGTTCTGGACGCCCAGTTGAGGTCTCTACACCTGAAACAATTCAAAAAAAATTCACGATATTGTGTTGGCCGATCGGAGATTGAAAATGCGAGAGATTGTGGAAGCCATAGGCATCTCCTATGGCTCAGTGGTTTCCATTTTAAATGATCACTTGGGTATGAGAAAGCTTTCCGCAAGATGGGACCAGGACAATGCAAGGGTGTACACATGCGTTGTTTCCATGGCAACAATCCATGAATTGGGATATGAATTGTTCCTTCATCCACCCTATTCTCCGGATTTAGCTCCGAGTGACTATTTCTTGTTTCCAAACCTGAAGAAATGGCTCGGCAGAAAGAGATATGACTCCAACAATGAAATCATCTCACAAACAAATACATATTTTGATGACCTCGACAAATCTTATTTTTGGAAGGGATAAAAACATTGGTGAAACATTGGACAAAGTGTATGGAGCTCAAAGGAGACGACGTTGAAAAATAAAATGATTTTTTATCCAAAAAAACCTTTTTTAGACAAATGGGGATCTTTTAATAGTTTGGGGTGCAGTGATCTCATACAAAATTCATTACATGTGCAGACAAATTCTGACAGTAGAAGTCAAAGTGCCATCAAAGGAGAAAAACAAAGGACAACGATTCAGTTTTACTGTCTTTAGTTGCAACATGGGGTGATTCAACTCTGGTTATTTTGAATGTGTAAAGGAGGGTGAGAACTGAGTTAGGTTGTTGACATGTCGACACAAATCTCAATGCATTTCTTTCTCTTCTACTTTAGTTAAAAGTGAGGGAATTGAAATCAGTGCTCTACAAGAAGATGATGGCAATTTGGTGCTAAAGCAAGCAGGCCCGGATTACCCATAAGGCCACCCTAGGCCATGGCCTATGGGCGTAAGCCGGGGGGGGGGCTCAGATTCACAGACCTTCCCCCTCCTCCTCCGTTCGCTGGTAATCCCAGTCCGGCTCAAGCGCCGCGCCCCAATGGCTGCTGCCGCCACTCTAGCTTTTCCTGCTGCTGCTAAGGCATAGCAGCAGCAGGAGGGCTGATGCGGTGGCGGCAGCCAATGGGGGTTGCCCAGGGCAGCGCTTAGCAGCTAAGCGCCGCCTCGGGCGCCCCCATTGGCTGCCGCCACCGCACTAACTTTCCCTGCTGCTGCTAAGGCATAGCGGCAGGAGGAGGATTGGCGCTGCGGCGGCAGCCAATGGGGGTGCCCGGGGCAGCACCAGTCTCTCTGGGACCCGTAGTTCTTTGGGATCGGCGGGTGCGCGTTCCCGGCGCGGGGAGGAGCCTCAGCGGTGAGTGGATGGATGTCAGGGGAGAAGAGGAGGAAGGGCTGAGGGGGAGCGGGAGGGAATGGGGATAGGCCTCTCTAATGCGGCGGCGCGAGGCAGGGGGGGCGTAATTCCAAACTGTGGCCTAGGGCGCCAAAAGGTGTTGATCCAGGCCTGAAAACAAGAGAAAAAGTTTCCAATTTCTTTCCTAGTGGACTGGGAGAGACATTTGCCCCATGGGTTTTCATAGCTGAGCGGAAATTTGAACCCTGATAACATGGAGACCGTGGCCCCTTCTACCCTGCCATATAAAATCCAGATTATCTGCTTTGAACTGGATTATATTGTAGCATAGGCTCAGATAATCCAGTTCAAAGCAGATCATCTGGATGATCTGCTTTGATAATCTATATAAATAAAAATGTAATGTTTGTGGGATTAACATAACTCAAAAACCACTGGACGAATTGCCACCAAATTTGGACACAAGACACCTACTAACCCAAGGAGCGACCATCACTCAAAAAATGGATTTTGACATTTTGGATTTGTAGTTGCTGAGATTTACAGTTCACCTACAATTAAAGAGCATTCTGAACCCCACCCATGATGGAATTGAACTGAACTTGGCAAACAAGACTCCCATGACCAACAGAAAACACTAGAAGGGTTTGGTGGCCATTGAGCTTGAGTTTGGGAGTTGTAGTTCACCGACATCCAGAGAGCACTGTGAACTCAAACAAAGATGGATCTGGACCAAACTTGGCATGAATACTCCATATGCCCAAATGTGAACACAGATGGAGTTTGGGGGAAATAGACCTTGACTTGGGAGTTGTAGTTGCTGGGATTTATAGTTCACCAGCAATCAAAGAGCATTGTGAACCCCACCAACCATAGAATTGGGCAAAACTTCCCACACAGAACCCCCACAACCAACAGAAAATACTGTATTTTCTGGTGGTCTTTGGCAACGCTTCTGACACCCCCTCATGAACCCCCGCCCCCCAGGGGTCCTGACCCCCAGGTTGAGAAATGCTGCTTTAAGGCCATCCAGTCCAACTTCCTTCACCAGGGCAAGAAAACATAATCAAAGCCCTCCTGACAAAGAGCCATCCAGCCATAGATATAGATAGATAGATATGTTTATCATACACACATGTATATGACAGATATAATATCATAGATTTGAAAGGGACCCCTAAAAGAAGGACAATTCTATGCTGCATGTTCCAGAGTAGGCAAACCAGACAATCTCTAGATCAACACGGACAAAGAAACAACAAGAAGTACTGTTTACCCACAAGCATAAATTACATATATTAGAAACCAACACTTTCTCATTACTTTATTTTCCAGATCACCAGACTGGGCTACAGCAACGTGTGGCAGGGACGGCTAGTATGTGTTATATGGCAATGTAGCAGGGGCCTCAGTCTAACATTCAAACCACACCATACTGGGTATCAGCTCTGGGTGGCATGAATCAATCTGAGAAGGACGTTTAATCACAAATCGAATCTTACTATATTCCCCACATAATAACCTGGCCTACCCTTTCGTTCACCGCTTTGGTCGATGATCACAGGAATAGAAAGCATTGCATGAAAATAAACATGGCCATTTGCGAAGGCGCCGCTGGGAGGAAGAGGAGGAGGATGGAAGGCGCCGCTGGAAGGAAGAGGAGGAAGAGGAGGAGGATTCCGGCCCCTTTTGAGCCCCTCTGGGAGCCTCGTCGCCCAGCCAGGAAGCCACGCCATGCCGCCCGCGGTAAGTCTTTTTTATTGCCTTACTTTCGGGTACCGTCGCCCAATATAAGACCTCGAAAGTAAGCCGTAGTGGGGATTTTGGGGGTCAAAAGAAAGTAAGACGCTGTCTTACTTTCGGGGAAACACGGTAATAACCATAGATCTCAGATGGGTAAATTTTGTGTTTCCAAATGATTTGGATTTCAGCTCCTAGAAGCCTATTATTCCAACATTACCAAGTGCAAGAGAACGTGGTAGTTTTTCAGATGGAAGGCTACAGATTTTCTATGTCGTGTGGATGCTTATGAATCAAGCATGGGAGTTGGAGTTCCTCCACATACAAAGAAGATGGACCCCTCCCCCCCAATACGCACACCATTATTTTACAATTTAAAGATGTTCATGTCCAGGAGATATTTTCAAGCAGAATCCGGAAACCCTATTTGGATTAAGAAGCATGTAAACCCAACAGCGATGTTAAGTTTACAAAAGCTACAAGTGTGGAGAGCTAAGCACATTTAGGGCCCTTCCCGACAGGTTCTGTATCCCAGGATTTGATCCCAGGTTTTCTTCTTTAAACTGAATCATATCAGTCTGCACTGACAGATAGTCTGGGATAAATGGAAAATGTTTGGAAGGTCTCTTAGTAACTATCAAAAAGCATTTTTATTGTGGTTTACATAGTACAGTTTCACACAGTGACATAGCAGTTATTCTTGTGACCACATGAAACAAATAGAGCCAGATGTGGATGTTTCCAGTGAATCACAGAGTAAACAATCAGGAAACTTCTGCCATATACAAAGTCCGACAGGCCTATTCCCCAATTCATTTGTTACAAGAGGCCAATTGCTTCTCTAATTTCAAATGAGTAGCAAACAAAAACAGATCTTTTTTCGATCCAGTTTTTGCTTTTAAATCAGTGTTTCCCAACCTTTTTTGACCCGCGGCACATTTTTTACATTTACAAAATCCTGGGGCACACCACCAACCAAAATGACACAAAATGACACTCTAACACAGTAATACATATAGTTAATATGTTTTTAAATGTATTTATACACTCAGTGTGAAACCTGGGCCTGTTTCAATGAACACAACATAGATATCCTGGCAGGAATGGCAGAAAGACACACACGAAGGTCTTGCTCAACTGCTGGGAGTTATAGTTCACCTGCAATCAAAGAGCATTCTGAACTCCACCAATGATGGAATGGAATCAAACTTCCCACACAGAACTCCCATAAGGGAGCCCGAGGGGAGAAGAAAAAGTGTTCGGCAGGAGGGGGAAGAAAGGGTATTGGAGGTTCCAATTTCCCACAGCACACCTGATGATCACTCACAGCACACTAGTGTGCCATGGCACACTGGTTGGGAAACACTGTTTTAAATCATGAGAGGTCATTAAATATTGAAAATGGAAGTCTGGGTAAAGTTACTTTGGATGTCTAGAACTGAACAAACAGGCATGTTGCTGAAGATTATGGGAGTTGTAGTTCAGAAAAGTAACTTCCCCAAGGTCTGGAAAATAAGATGCTCACATTGTCATTGATTGGCATGAAAACATGTCTGAAGGTGATCAAGTGTCACTCGCGTATAGTGGGCCTGTGAAATGTTTTTATTCAAACTTTTATAATTTTCAGAAATGTGAAGTTAATCTCCGTATAATAATGTTCACAGAAGATTGTTGTTAAATTCAGATTCACAATCTAAAATGTATGGTTTTTTATATATATATATTTGCCACCTTTCAGGGCAAAGATAATTCCCCAGGCCATTTTATATAAGAATACAAGGCTACAAAACACGATTATTATATTAAAAGGTCATAATATACATTTATTTATTTATTTCCAACATTTCTACCCCGCTCTTCTCAACCCCCGAGGGGGGACTCAGAGCGGCCTAATAAAAGGCACAATTCGATGGCAACATAATAAATACAATATAAAACCAAAAACGTACAGCATTAAAACACATTAAAATACAATTAACATTAACACATCATATACATTCTCTTAAGTTAAAAACAGTATTTCGTCCATAACAGGAGCATTGAGCCATGTCCATCAACTTGCTGTTACAAATCCAGTCCAAAGTGCTGCATTGTGCTAATGTGCAAATGCCTGGTCCCACAGCCATGATTTCACTTTTTTCCTGAATGCCAGGAGGGATGGTGTTGATCTATGTCACTTGGAAGCGCGTTCCACAGACGGGGAGCCACCACCCAGAAGGCCCTCTCTCTCGTCCCCACCAACTGCATTTGCGAAGTTGGCAGGAGTGAGAGCAGGGCCTCCCCGGATGATCTTAAATTACGAGGTGGGACATAGAGGCTGATGCGTTCGGACAAGTAAGCTGGGCCAGAACCGTATAGAGCTTTAAAGGTCAAAACCAGCACTTTGAATTGAGCTCGGAAGTGGATCGGCAGCCAGGGGAGCTGTCACACCAGGGTGGTGGTATGCTCCCTGTATGTAGCTCCAGTTAGTAATCTGGCTGCCGCCCGTTGGACTAGTTGTATTTTCCGAACTGTCTTCAAAGGTAGCCCCACGTAGAGTGCATTGCAGTAATCTATTCGAGATGTGACCAGAGCATGGACCACCGTAGCCAGATCAGACTTCCCAAGAGCAAGAATGTAGCTGTTTTTACCATAGTCTACTCACACAATCTCAAAGTTTACTAATTAATATATTAAAACCAGCGAAAAACATTCAGTAGGCCAGTTATTCAGTACATTGAATAAAAACATAATTTTTAAATGCAATTGGAAACAGGAAAGCACCTAAAATTGAGAACTCATATAACCAGAGTCCCTTCCACACAGCAGTATAAAATCCACATTGAACTGGATTATATGGTAGTGTGGACTCAGATAACCCAGTTCAAAGTAGATATTGTGGATTATCTGCCTTGATATTCTGGGGCATATGGCTGTGTGGAAGGGCCGCATGTGTACATTTTATAGCTGGAGCTCCACAAATAATGTGCGGCATTCAGTTCAATAATTAAGAGATTACAATCTCATAACACCATGTAACGCAATTCGAAACATTTTCTGTTCCCGATTTGAAAGTGTCATTTCCTGTTTAATTGTGCAATACTGACTTTGAAAGTAGTGGTTATACTCAGAAACTTCATTTTTGTGGCTGCCAAAACTATGCCAAATTGGTTGAGACTCTATGAGATACTATATTAATTGAAAAAGAGCAAAATGTGATGCAGGATGTCCAACAAAATCAAAGTTTTTGTAGTTTAATAAACTTTCCCCATGTTTTTATTATTGAACCAATTAGGAAATGATATTTATAACCCAGGAACCCATTCAGGTTTTCAAAGCTTCTTCATCAGACAAAAGATACAGGAAAAGTGAAGCGATACTGTTGGAGTCAAGGTATCAGCTATTGCTTCTTTTGTAGTTCAGCTGATTTGGAGATAAGGTGTCAAACTCGTTTTCATCGAGGGCCATGTCAGCCTTTGTTGAATCTATGGATAGAGAATTAATGGATACAGAGGACCAACTACAGTATAATGTCATTGCCTAGTGGTCGGTGCTCTTTAGTTTTTTCCCAGTTTGGGCCCCCCCAGATGTTACTGAATGACAACTCCCATCCCTTTCAATCATCTGCCACGCAGACTGGGGATAATGGGAATTGTAACCAAACAGCACTTGTGGCTCTGAGGTTGGGGAAAGGTGAAAAAAGCATTTTAAAGTCAGACATCATAACCCACTTTATACCGACAGGACTGAAGACTGACAGGTCAGCGGTTCAAATCCGGGGAGAGCGCGAATGAGCTCCCTCTGTCAGCTCCAGCTCCCCATGCGGGGACATGAGAGAAGCCTCCCACAAGGATGGTAAAACATCAAAACATCTGGGTGTCCCCTGGACAACATCCTTGGAGACAGCCAATTCTCTCACGCCAGAAGCGACTTGCAGTTTCTCAAGTCGCTCCTGGCACAGAAAAAAAATCCACAAGCCTTGAATCCAAATTCAAATCCCACTTCTAAAAAGAACAAACTGCAGTCTTCCAGATGTTATTGTATCACAAGTAAAAATATGATCCCCTATCGGGTTCCTACCCCCAACCGTAGTACCAACCAAAATAAAGTTCGAATCCAGTCCGATGCAATGTAATTGGTCGGCGGTTTGCAGGCAAAGTCTGGTTGTCGAAGTGTAGCCGCTGAAAAGATTTATATTCCACACCCCGATGGGTATTTGTAATCCGTTCGAGGAGAGTGAAAGCGAGGGGACTTGAGACAAACACACTGGTATCCAAACTCCACGGCTGAGTAGCCCCGGAATAAGCAGGTAGGGTGGCCGGGCGTAGTCTGTGTATTCTCTGGCCGACGAGGACACCAATGTCAAGGAGTCCACCCTCGTTTCGACCCTTCCGGGTCTTTCTCAAGGCCAATGTAAACAGTAATCCTCACATCGCAAATCAAAAGGCAGGCGGCAAATATCTTAAAGGTGAAAGCTCGTATATTGTCTACCTCCGTGGGTAGGGCAAATGCGTGTTTGTCTCAAGTCTCCTCACTTTCACTCTCCTCGAACGGATTACAAATACCCATCGGGGTGTGGAATATAAATCTTTTCAGCGGCTACACTTTGACAACCAGACTTTGCCTGCAAAACCGCTGACCAACTACATTGCATCAGACTGGATTCGAACTTTATTTGGTTGGTACTGCGGTTAGGGGTAGGAACCCGATAGGGGATCATATGTTTACTTTTCCTACTCTGTTGTCGTTGATGTTATACAATATATATTGATATTATATTTGAAATACTGTGTTCAGATTCCTGTTTTGGATCTGCAGCAACCACGCCCGTTGTGCTATATTGTATCACAAGTACCATCTAGTCATGATGCCTAATGAGGAGGAATACAGGAGTTGCAATCCAGCATCTGGAAGAGGGCCAAATGACATGGTGGACTGGATTCGGCCCGCAGGCCTGGAGTTTATCATGTGTGCTTGAAAGGATCTCAATGAAGGCAAAGCTCATTCCCATTCTTGGGACAAAGGGCAGTAAAATATTGACACCCCCTCCCCATTAGCAGAAATAAAATATCTCAGTATCCCTTTTGTGAAGCTACAGACCTCTTTCTTGGACAGAAAATACTGAATGATTCAAGAAGTTTCTATGCTGCTACATCTGGAAAACACTTAGTTGCCATATAGGTAAAATTCAGCCATTTATAAGGTCAACTTATACTTTAAAATTAATGACCTTCTCTGACAAATAAAGCTGGTGCCTCTCCAAACGGCCATCTCCATGATTCTGTAACACTGAGGCCCCTTCTACACTGCCATGAAAAATCCATCTTATCTGCTTTGAAGTGGATTATATGGTAGTGTAGACTCATATAATCCAACTTTGATAATCTGGGTTTTGTACTTTGATGATCTGGATTATATGCCAGTATAGAAGGGGCCATAATCCTATTCAAAGCAGGTAGTGTGTATTTTATATAGCAGTGTAGAAGGGGTCTGAGGCCCCACTGCCATATAAAATCCAGATTATCTGCTTTGAACTGGATTATATGAGTCTACACTGCCCTACAATTCAGTTCAAATCAGATAATATGGATTTTATATAGTGGTGTATATGAGTCTACACCAGTGTTTTTCAACCTTTTTTGAGTCGCGGCACATTTTTTACATTTATAAAAACCTGGGGCACACCACCAACCAAAATGGCACAAAATGACACTCTTAACACAGTAATACATATAGTTAATATGTTTTTAAATGTATTTATATATTCCTGACTGACTGACTGACTGACTTTATTATTTCTGAGTCGCCCTCCACGTTAGTGCTCCGGGCGACTTACACACAACAAATTCCACAATTAAAATAGAGTATTTAAAACTAGATTAAAATATTCAGTGGTTAAATGCAGGGGCCAGGCTCGGTATTTGAGTTCCTGGTTCTGCATTAACCATGGGCTTTCCTAAATAGCCAGGTCTTCAGAGCGGTCAGGAACTGGGGCAGGTCGAGGGAGGCTCTCTGGTCCGGTGGCATCGAGTTCCAAAGAACGGGGGCCACAACGGAGAACGATCTCCGTCTCGTGGTCTCCAGGTGGGCCTCTTTCAAGCCTGGTACGTGAAGAAGGTTCTTGTTTGCTGGCCGCGGGGTCCTTGAGTAAGCAGGCATCAACAGGCGGTCTTTTAGGTATGTTGGGCCCCGGCCCCGTAGGGCTTTGAAAGCCAAGGTCAAGGTCTTGTGTAAGGCTCTATACTCAACGGGCAGCCAGTGCAGGTGCTGCAGAGATGGTGTAATGTGGCATCTCATCGATGTTCCTGTGAGAAGCCTGGCGGCCGCGTTCTACATGATCTGGAGCCTGCGGGTTAGTGACCGGGGTAGACCTACATACAAAGCGTTACAGTAATCCAGCCTTGATGTCACCGCGGCATGGATTACTGTAGCTAGCATTTCCGTCGGAAGATAGGGCGCCAATTGTCTCGCTTGGCGCAGGTGGAAGAAGGCCCTTTTGCTCGTGGAGGCAACCTGGGCCTCCATCGACAGAGAGATCATCATGGCACACCTGATGTTCGTTCATGGCACACTAGTGTGCCGCGGCACACCGGTTGGGAAAGACTGGTCTACACTGCCCTATAATCCATTTCAAAGCAGATAATCTGCACTTTATATGGCAGTGTAAAAAGGACCTAAACGATGGCAGCTAAAGTGGTGTTAAACTAGATTAATTGTACAATGTAGGTGCACCCTAATTAGTAGGATTTTTCTTGTAATTCTGCAAACACATGGCAACCTATGGCTATTTAAAAAGAACCTCTCTTCAGTTATACTACAACAGAATGTGAAAAAAATTCAGGTCATTCGACAAAACAAAGGCAGCAGGCAAACAACAGTACACAATTTACTCATTAAATTTATTGCCACAAAATACATGAATGATCAGCAGCAGGAATGAATATTCAGCAAATATGGGTGATTACACAGTGCATAAGGTTTAGGGAAGCCTATTTGCCAAAACAGTCACAAAAGTGTTGGGACAGTTAAATATGTTGATGTAAAACACTGAAGACAATAAGAGGACCTGGAAGTTTTTTGAGAGTCATGCTGAGATCATATTTTCTCTTTTACAAAGATACAAACCAGTCATTTGACATTTTCCTTCCGTTATAAACACACCAAACAGACTTCAGCAAACAACACAACCTCATCCCCAATTCGAAACATGGAGCTAATTTAATAGTATTTTAGGATATAGGATAGAGAAATAATACTCTCAAAGGGCTAATTAGTGTCAGGAGACAGACTCCATTACAGTAATATATATGTATGTTGGCATGTGTTGAATGTTTTAAATAAGCATCCAATTAAACAAATTGATTGGGGGGGGGGGGTTACAATAGATATACTTAGGAATAAGCAACTTGTACTTAGTATTGGCAGTTATAGTGTCAAATTCATTTTTAATTTCAATTAATCCTTTCAATTAAGAAATCTATAGATTAAAACACTTGAGAAGCAGTGTCGCTACCAATAATTAAGCTGCCTGTTCAAAAATTGGTTGAATGTTAATTCCACTAATTCATAAATTCATCAAAGTACACTTGCTTTTTAAAAATATCTACTAATACTACAAAGTCTAATGGCTAAAAATAGAAAAAAAGCACCATTACTTAAATATTTCAAAGGTATTACTGATTCACAGTTACTGATTAGTGAATGATGATAAAATTGATTGTTAATAATTATTAGGAGTGGATATTGATCATTATCAATTACTGCCTAGATTATTATAAATTGATAAATCTAGAGAAATGCCAAAAAATGCAAAAAAACACCATTACTTAAAATGTATTGATTCATAATTTATTGATTACTAAATAATAATAAAATGCATTGCTAATCATTATTTTGGATAAATATTGGTTGATATTGATGACTAAGCCAACTAAAGGCCACAAAGTACAAACTCATGCTCTGTGCCTGAATATATGAAAGACATTGTAACATTATGGATCTGGGATGAAGACAAGGGCCAGAAGAATATGTCGAAATCTCCCTCCTACTTTCCTTCCGATAATTAAATAAGACAAAATAAGGTTGTGGCACTTCTGAGGCAATGCTCCACTAAGAAAATTCCAGCTTTGCATGCCACTTCCTGGCAAGAAGAGGTGTGCCAGGGTAGGAAAACCTGTCGGGCACATGCTATTGAGTCAATAGCAGTTGAGGGTAATTTGGATCCTTCACAAAGTCACAAAAAGTTTCGGTGCAACTGATCTATTTAACAATGCCCAAACTTAATAATATATATTTCGTGTGTCTCATCACACAATGTACATTCTTGGGTTTGGGCATTATTAAATAGATCAATCTACTGAAACACCGACACTGTAATTTTGCTAACAATATTTTGACTTTGTTATTGACATTTTCCTTCAGCTATACACTCACCAAATAGTGTACAGCAGGGGTGCTCATTAGGTAGATCGCGATCTACTGGTAGATCGCATAGGGCGTCCTGGTAGATTGCAGGCAGGGCTGGAGGAAGGCTCAGTCCCACCCCGCAGGCTCCCAACGCCGCCCAAGTGCTGCTGGCCCTGGGTTATCTGACGTCCTTTCCACACAGTTGAATAAAATCCCCGTTATCTGCTTTGGATCAGATTATATGGCAGCGTGGACTCAGAAAACCCAGTTCAAAGCAGATATTGTGTTATATGTTTCACATTTTTGTAGTGGGTAGGTAGATCATTTTGACTTGGTTGTTTTATAAGTAGCTCACATGCTGAAAAAGTGTGAGCGCCCCTGGTGTACAGCAAACAACTCAACCTCACCCCCAATTTGAAACACGTGGCTAATATTAAGGTATTTTTGGAGGTGGGGTACTGTGAAATAATACTCTCAAAGGACTAATTAATCCTTTGAGAGTCCCAGAGGAGATAGGGCAGAATAAAAATAGAGCTTTTATTATTATTATTATTATTATTATTATTATTATTATTATTAGAAACACAACAAGATGAGTCCACAGCAAACAAGATCACTATGCTGGCTGTTGTATTGGATCACAAGTCGGACGGTGTGATGTATCAGCGAATAATGTGTGCAGATCCAAGTAGGGTGGCCTTTTTGCAGCTGTCAGGTGGTAATTTTAATAATAATAATAATAATAATAATAATTAGTAGTAGTAGTAGTAGTAGTAGTAGTAGTAGTATCAGAAGATAGGCTCCGACATGGCAATCCTGGTGCAGGCCAAATATGGAGTTTCCTAGGTTGAGAGAGTGTGACTTGCCAAAGGAATTGAACCCTGGTCATCAGAGTCATAATCACAACATTCAAACCACTACACCACAATGGCTGTGTTTTGACTAAACCTGTTTTTGAAACAGTTTGCATCTATCAGTGCTGAGAGGTAGTCTTCCAAGCTTTAGGGTTAACAACATACATGTCCAATCCCATAATTTAGGCATTCAGCCTAAACATGCCAGAAAGGCTTCTTCCCGTCATCATACATTATGCAAGTTTCAGTTCCTGCCTATACTGGGCTAGTACATAGGTTGGATCTCCTTCCAAGGGCAGGTGTTGTGGGCTGCCCATTTGATCAGCTCAGGAGCTCTAGCAAGAAACACCAGGAGAAGAGTGATCACATCCCCTTCAGCAGAGTGGGCACGGATGGGATCCTGCCCATAAAAATGCCTGTACAGATTCCCCAGCTGGTAGCCCCTATGTACACCTTTCACCAATGCCCTCATGGCAAGCAGTGTATCCAGGCAGCCCATGTCTGGAGGCAGGTCGGTGCCCACTCTCTGAAGCTCTGTATACAGCAGGGGGAAATCAAACCCCAAGCCATTGTGGGCAACCAAGCAGATTGGGCCAGCTTGTCGGCGCAGAAACCCCTGCAGGGCCTTCACCGCAGCACTGTTGAGATCCTGCTTGCAGTTCTCGTCCAGGTTCTGGTTGCTCAGCCCAGTGATCTCCTCTGCTCCAGGAGTGAAGGGTTTCTGTGGGTTAATGCAGAGGGTGAGCTTGTCTATGACACGGGGCAGCCGCTCCTGCGGGGTCAGGGCATCGTCCGGCAGAGAGAGAAGCAAAGATCGCCGGTGCACAGCAAAGAGGCACAGCTCCGCCATTTGAGGCTGGTCTCGGGGCAAACCAGTGGTTTCGATATCCAGGAAGACAAATGTTTGGAAGTCCTGAGAAACGGCCATGGCTGTCGCAGAGGAAAGGGGCGTTAGAATTGTGCAACTGCCGATAGTACCATCCTACATGAATATGTGGGGTTTATCACATTTTGACACCATCCCAGTTCCCTGGGCAGAAGAGATAAACCACTGTACTTTTTAAACAGTGGCTTATCTCTTTAGCACTAGTGATTGCCAAGGCACACAAAAATGCAGCTGTGAGTGTGGCCATCCTTGGCTTGGGATACACACCACTACTTCAACAAACAAATATATAAAACGCTAGCCATCCCCTGCCATGCGTTGCTGTGGCCTTGTCTGTGTATATGTGTTTTGTGTGCGTATATACCTGTGTATATATTTGTGTATATGTGTGCTTGCGATATATGTGGTTTTAAACATGTGTTGCAATGTATTTTCTATTTTGTTGGCTTTTAAGTCTCTTCCGCTGTGTTTTTCTGTGTTTTTATGAGTGACTAGCTGAGGACCCGGCGGTGCCCAGGTTATTTGAGGAAGGCATTGTGTGCCAAGGTTGGTTCCTATTAGATGTTTATGTGGCTTGCAGTGGTCTCAGGAACTTAGTGAAGGTACTGCGAGTCCCATTGGCCATGGACCATCCTCCTCCAAACAGCGCCAGGATGTAGAGTGGGTCATGGGGGCTGTGTGTCACATTTGGTCTTGATTATTCGCTGGATGAGGGTTGCAGCGGTCTCTGGAAGTGAGGGAAGGAAGTGCAAGTCCCATCATCCATGGTCCCCCGTTCTCCAAACTGCACCAGGATGTAGAGTGGTTCATGGGGGCTCTGAGTGCCAAGTGTGATATTGATCAGTCATTGGATGAGAGTCGCAGCGGTCTCAGAAAGTGAGTGAAGGTACTTCAACTCCCATCATCCGTGGTCCATCCCACTCAAAACTGCACCAGGATGTAGAGTGGGGCATGGGTACTCTGTGTGCCAAGTTTGAGCCTGGTCTCTGATTTGTAGGGGCTGCAATGTTCTGTGGGGAATGAATTGGGTGAAGGTACTGCAAATCCCATCATTTGTGAGCCATCGTGCCATAAACCACAGCAGGTTCGTAAAGTGGGCCATTGGGCCTCTGTGTGCCAAGTTTGGTGTGGGCCACAGTGCTCTAAGGAAGTGAATTAAAGTACTGCAAGTCCCATCATCCATGGTCCATCCTCCCTCAAACTGCACCAGGATGTAGGGTGCACCTTGGGGGGTCTGTGTGCCAAGTTTGATCTTGTTCTGTCATTGTTGGGGGCGTAGTCAGGAAAATCAAGTTGAGGAAGCCTAACAATATCCCATGAGCTGAGGCCTAGTCAGGAAAATCAAGTTAAGGAAGCCTTGCTGTCAATTGTGGGCCTGGTCTGTGA
This sequence comes from Anolis apletophallus, assembly GCA_030556195.1. Lineage (NCBI taxonomy): Eukaryota > Metazoa > Chordata > Lepidosauria > Squamata > Anolidae > Anolis > Anolis apletophallus. The sequence goes on along the minus strand of JARBWK010000001.1, from coordinate 171,326,655 downwards.
TTTATACGGGCTACAGTGTTGTTTGGGAAGTGAATGAGGTGAAGGTACTGCAAATCCCATCATTCGTGGCCCATCCTGCCCTAAACCACACCAGGTTGTGAAGTGGGCCATTGGTCCCCTGTTAGCCAAGTTTGGTTCTGATCCGTCATTGCTGTGGGCCGCAGTGGCTGACTGCCTGAGGCCTTTCATTTTCCCTCTATGTATAGGGGCTGCAGTGTTGGTGAAGGTACTGAACATTCCATTTCCAACAGAAAAAACTGTCAACTAGCTAACTTCAACTGCCGCTATTTATGTCTGCCTCAGGCCCTTTCCTTTCCTCTCTTTGCTGCCTAGGAGTGTTGGAATGTTGGGTGGCTGGCCAATCGGAGTCATTTATGCAAATAATCCCTCATTGGCGACCAATCAAAAAGCTGCCACATATTCCTCCCTTCCTCCCACCACACCTCCCACCGCAAACACTGACTTTTATTATATACATAGATACCGTGTTTCCCCGAAAATAAGACACCCCCGATTGTAAGACGTATCGGGGGTGTTGGGGGGGGTCGGCTAATATAAGCCGTACCCCGAAAGTAAGCCGTACCTCGTCCCGCCGCCCCGCCGCCCAAATCGGCCCATCGGCGCGCACACCTTTCCACCAGGCCTCCAAGGAAGGGAGGGGAAGAGAGCCAGAGGCGTGGCGAGGAAGCGCCGCGTCAGAGTGACGCTGTCGCCGCCGCCACGCCCTGGCCTCCCTTTCCCCTCCCTTTCGTCCAAGCAAGGGAGGGGGAAGGAGCCAGGGGCGGGACGAGGAAGCACGCGTCACTCTGATGCGGCGCTGTCTCGTCCCGCCCCTGGCTCCTTTCCCCCTCCCTTGCTTGCTAAAAGGGAGGGGAAGGAGCCAGGGGGCAGGACGAGGAGTGCCGCGGCCAGAGTGATGCGCGCTTCCTCGCCACGCCCTGGCTCCTTCCTCCTCCCTTGGATGAAAGGGAGGGAAGGAGCCAGGGGCGGACGAGGGAACGCCGCGTCAGAGTGGCGCGGCTCCTCGCCACGCCCCTGGCTCCTTCCCCTCCCTTGCTTGACGAAAGGGAGGGAAGGAGCCAGGGGCGTGGCGAAGCGGCGGCGCGTCACTCTGAAGCGGCGGCGCGTCACTCTGACGCGGCGCTTCCTTGCCACGCCTCTGGCTCTCTTCCCCCTCCCTTGCTTGGAGGCCTGGCGGAAAGGTGTGCCGCGGAGGTGTGCCGCGGCCGATGGGGCGGTTGCGGCGTGATGGCGGCGGCGTGGCGGCGACGGGTACGTCTTGGGTTATATAAGACGTACTCCGAAAGTGTTCCGTGGGGGGGGACTTTTCGGGGGGAAAAGAAAGTAAGACACTGTCTTACTTTCGGGGAAACACGGTAGATAGATAGATAGATAGATAGATAGATAGATAGATAGATAGATAGATGGTCACTCATTGGCCTTATATGTGTATTTTGGCCAAATTTGGTGTAAATTCGCTCATTGTAGTCACGCCTGGGCCTAAAGGGAGTGACCGGGTGAATTGCTGTAAAGATCCAATGCCCAGGGGACGCGGATGCCTTCCTCTATGGGAGAGGGTCCCAAAAACTCCACAGACCAAAGTTTCTTGAGAAAGTTAACTGGATTTATTTTCTACAAGGCACAAAGCTGTAGGTGCCTGGCTCTTAAATTAGTTACATAGTCCAAAGATTTGCAGAACTCAAAAACAGACTTACAGTCTCTTTCTTCACGATGGATGGCGATTGCCTCTCCTTCTCTTTGTCTCTGGTCAGCAACCACGGATGGTAGACAGACCTCAGCCGCTGGATTCCTATAAGGTGAAGGGAGAGTCCTTCCTATTTTGAGTCCAGGGCTGTCGAAGGCAACCAAAGTCCCACAACCTTCACCCAGGCCTTCTGATATGCCCAGTATGGATGGATGGACTCTGGCAGGATTTATATAGTAAAAGAAGGTGGCAGGCCAGAGCTGACTGCTCTGCAAAACTCAGCTATACGTCCCTGGCAGTCGCTGAGCAAGCAGAGTGGTTTCCCCCCTTTTATAGCCTTTAAAACGTGTAGGGGAAAAATTGGAGGGAAAAAATCTAAGGTACTGATTGGATGAGACTCTGGGGTGATCTATGGAGGGAATAATCTAAGGAGCTAAGTGGATGGAGTCTCTTGGGTGACTTTTGGAGGGAAAATCCTAGGTGGTGATTGGATAAGGCTATGAGGTGATTTCTGAAAAGGAAACTAAAAGGATGGGCCCCTCCCACCCAGGAAAAAACAACAACCCAGCCCCAAAACTGCAAAGAGGCCTGTCAACAGTGACAAAGCCTAGCAAACATACACAAGATGTAACCCTACACTTTCAATATAAATAGGCCAAGCTTTGTGCAGGCCACAACATGCCCAGTGGTTTTTGAGTTATGTTAATCCCACAAATGAACATTACATTTTTATAAAGTCAGTGTTTGTGGGCGGTGGGCGGGTGGGCCGAGCGACGGGAGGAATATGCGCCAGCGTTTCGATTGGCTGCCACTCTGGGATTATTTGCATAAATGGCTCTGACTGGCCAGCCTCAGAACTCCAAAACTCTAAGGCACCACACAGTTTTTCCGTTGGAAATAGAATGTTCATTTCCTAATAGGATTTCACAACAGAGAGAGGGCTTCCTGATGTACTGAGAGCATAACTAGCATTACAAGCTAGGCCCCAGATTTCACTACAGAGAGACAGTTTCCTGATGTACTGAGAGCACTACTAGCATGACAAGCTAGGCCCAAAAATAGACATACATCCTTCCAGCCAAAAGTGAAAACACCACTTTTCTCAACAGGCCTCAGCCTGAATTGACAGTAAGGTTTCCTAGGCCTCAGCCTGAATTGACAGTAAGGCTTCCTAGGCCTCAGCCTGAATTGACAGTAAGGCTTCCTAGGCCTCAGCCTGAATTGACAGTAAGGGTTCCTGGGCCTCAGCCTGAATGGACTCCTAGGCCTTCCTAGGCCTCAGCCTGAATTGACAGTAAGGCTTCAGCCTAGACCTCAGCCTGCATTGACAGTAAGGCTTCCAAGGCTTCAGCCTCAGCCTGCATTCACAGTCAGGCTTCCTAGGCCTCAGCCTGAATTGACAGTAAGGCTTCCGAGGCCTCATCCTGAATTGACAGTAAGGCTTCCTAGGCCTCAGCCTGAATGGACATTAAAGCTTCCTAGGCCTCAGCCTGAATTGACAGTAAGGCTTCCTAGACCTCAGCCTGCATTGACAGTAAGGCTTCCTAGGCCTCAGCCTGCATTGACAGTAAGGGTTCCTGGGCCTCAGCCTGAATTGACAGTAAGGCTTCCTAGGCCTCAGCCCATTTCAAATAACCCGGGCACCGCCGGGTCCCAAAGCTAGTATAGACTAAAAATTGGGTCAAGATATATATATACAGGGTTTTTTTTAAAAAAACAAATTTTTATTTTATTTTAACGCACACACAAAAAAACATACCAAACACTCACAGAACATTTACAATTCCCACCACCAACATGAGGATTATTCCCTTTTATATATTCATTTCTTATGGAGACATTTTTTATATCTTTATCTTTATACCTTTCCATTCTATATACTATATAACATTTGTATCCTATTTCTTATGGCTTGATCTCCAGAATGATTCATAATATGATTCTTTACCCTTGTCCATCTTTCTTCCATTTTTCATTCTATTTTCATTAATTTTGAAGCATTTAATTTCACATTCATAATTTAAAATTCAATTTGTTCAACCATATAATGTTAACATTTGTTTACTGTCCATTTTGATTTATCTTCCCATCCTAATACTATTACTGCTTGTGCACATTCTATTATTGCTTCTTTTATTTCCCTATCATTTTCCGTTTTCTTCATTTTTCCTATTAGCGCTATTTCCTTTGTTATGATCCACTCATTTCCTAGAATTTGTTTTGCCTGATTTTGTATAGTCTGCCAAAAATATTGTATATATTCACATTCCCACATCATGTGCATAAATCGCCCTTTCTGTTGGCATCCGTGCCAGCACTGACTACTCCCCTTTTTATAGTAGTATGCTAATTGACAGGGTGTACGATACCATTTATGCAGTATTTTCCTCCTCATTTCTCGTACTTTGGTATTCCTTTTCATCCCTATAATCTCTACCACATTTCTCATCTCTTGTTCCGTAATTTGTAGCTCCATTTCCCACATACTTTTCAAATCTCGTATTGTACCTCCATCTGCCTCTAATAGCATTGTATATATATTGCTGGCCTGTGCCTTCGGGTCAAGATATAGAACCTAACTGTGGCTGGATCTACACTGCCCAATATCCCAGAATCTGATCCCAGATTACCTCTTATTCTAGATTATCTGCCAGTGTAGATTCATATAATCCAGTTCAAAGCAAGTAATCTGGGATGAGATCCTGGGAAGTAATGCCTCATTCTGTGGCCCAAGGATTGGAAACTGGTTTAGGTGGTTGACCCAAATCCCCACCTCAGGCCCCTTCTACACTGCCACGCAAAATCCAGATTATCTGCTTTGAACTGGATAATATGGCAGTGTAGACTCAGGCTGGATCTACACTGCCCTATATCCCAGGTTATGATCCCAAATTATCTTCTTATCACAGATAATCTGGCAGTGTAGATTTATATAATTCAGTTCAAAGCAGATAATCTGGAATATATTGAAGGGAGATGTTGACGAGCTGGAAGGAGTCCAGAGGAGGGCAATTAATCCTCTATCTTTCCCCCTGTTTTCAAATTGATCAAGCTGGCAGGGCTGGTTGCCCAGGCTAGAGCCCATCCGCCCGCTCTTTTGACCCCAGTCCATCGCGGGTCCAAAGGAGGTCGATCGCAGCTGGATGAGGTGTTTCTGCCCTGCGCACAGCGCACCTTCCCCGCGCGCGCACCATCCACGCAGCGCTTCTTTGGCGCGATACTCCTTCCGCGGGGCATTGCAGGAACGAGGGAACGAGGCTGTACGGTTGCTTTCGGACGAGAGAGAGGCAGGGCGGAGCACCTTGCGCTCCCTTGTTCCCGCAATGCCCCATGGAAGGCGCTCCCTCGTTCCCACAATGCCCCTCGGAAGGTGCTCCCTTGTTCCCGCAATGCCCCGTGCAAGGTGCTCCCTCGTTCCCGCAATGCCCCGCAGAAGGCGCTCCCTCGTTCCCGCAATGCCCCGCGGAAGGAGCACTGCACGGAAGGTAGATCTTTTTGACTTGGTTGTTTTAAAAGTAGCTCGCATGCTGAAAAAGTGTGGGCACCCCTGATCAAGGGTTTGGAGAACAAGCCCTTTGAGGAGCGGCTTAAAGAGCTGGGCATGTTTAGCCTGAAGAAGAGAAGGCTGAGAGGAGACATGACCAGGGCCATGTATAAATATGTGAAGGGAAGTCATAGGGAGGAAGGAGCAGGGTTGCCCTGGAGACTAGGATGCAGAACAATGGCTTCAAACTACAGGAAAGGAGATTCCACCTGAACATTAGGGAGAACTTCCTGACTGTGAGAGCTGTTCAGCAGTGGAACTCTCTGCCCTGGAGTGTGGTGGAGGCTCCTTCTATGGATGCTTTTAAACAGAGGTTGGATGGCCATCTGTCGGGGGTGCTTTGAATGTGATTTTGCTGCTTCCTGGCAGGGGGTTGGACTGGATGGCCCATGAGGTCCCTTCCAACTCTATGATTCTATGAAACTGATGGAAGTCCCAAGATGATCATGAAACCTTTGAGAAAACAAGGCACCAGGAGGAAACAACAGGGGGAAGCAGCGCTGTAGAATGACTGCAGCCTGAATCCACTTCATCTGCCATGGCACAATGCTATGCTATGGGGGTCCTGCGATTTGTAGTTTGGTGAGGCCCCATCACTGTAGGACAGAGAAGACTACAGACCTGGTCAAACTCCTAGCGTTGAGCCTTGGCAGGGGAAGTAAGCAGTGGGAATATGCACTTGTAATGCACTGCAAGTGTGATGAGGGAGAGGGAAACATAACACTCTCCCCAGTGCCATGGATTTTCTTAACTCATGGAGACACATACACACACCCCCCAAATCTAATAACTTACCCCACCGAGAGTAATGATCCCAAGGCTGCCAGAACTGCTCTGAAAGCGCTGTGCCCGGGCAAGTCCTATAAGAGTGACTGTCTGTTTGGAGGGAGGGATTTGGACAGGAGAGGCGGGCCAAGGGCTGGAGGAGGGGGGTGGGAGGAGTTGTAGTCCCCACGTGCTAGAACAGTGTTTTTTCAAACTTTTTTGAGCCACGGCACATTTTTTACATTTACACAATCCTGGGGCACACCACCAACCAAAATGACACAAAATGACACTCTAACACAGTAATACATATAGTTAATATGTTTTTAAATGTATTTATACACTCAGTGTGAAACCTCGGCCTGTTTAGATGAACACAATATATCCTGGCAGGAATGGCAGTAAGACACAAACTTCCCACACTGAACTCCCATAACCAAGAGAAAATACTATAAAAGTTTGGTGGGCATTGACCTTGGGTTTTGGAGTTGTAGTTCACCTATATCCAGAGAGCACTGTGGACTCAAACAATGTTGGACCAGGACCAAACTTGGCATGAATACTCAATATGCCCAAATGTGAACACAGATGGAGTTTGAGAAAAATAGACATTGACATTTGAGAATTACAGTTTCTGGAATTTATAGCTAACACACAAACAAAGAGCATCCTGAACTCTTGCAACAATGGAATTGAACCAAACTTGGCACATTGAACTCTCATTACCAACAGAAAGTACCAAAAGGGCTTGCTTGGGAATTGACCTTGAGTTTGGAAGTTGTAGTTCACCTACACCCAGAGAGCACTGTGGACTGAAATAATGATGGATCTGGACCACACTTGACATGAATACCCAATATGCCCAAATGTGAACACAGATGTTGTTTGGGGGAAATAGACATTTGGGAGTTACAGTTTCTGGCAGGCATGTAGCCAGGGGGGCTAAGGGGCTTCAGCCCCCAAATTCTCAGGGTGGTCCGCAAAAGGCCTTACTGGTACATTATTTAAACGGTTATGTTTATTCATATCATGATCTGATCACCATGCTCATTATATCCCACATTAATGGGGTTATTGGGATAACAATACAAAAGGTTTGCTAGGGTAGACCCTCTTCCACCCAGTCTCAGCCCCCCCCCCTAACCAAACTCAGCCCCCCCCCCAAATCAAAATCCTGGCTACGGCCCTGGTTTCTGGGATTTATAGCTTACACACAATCAAAGAGCATCCTGAACTCTTGCAACAATGGAATTGAACCAAACTTGGCATATTGAACTCTCATTACCAACAGAAAGTACTTAAAGGGTTTGCTTGGGAATTGACCTTGAGTTTGGAAGTTGTAGTTCACCTACACCCAGAGAGCACTGTGGACTCAAACAATGTTATGTTATGTTATGTTGTTGTTTGTTTTCTATCCAGAATCACAATGTTGGAAAGAGGCTCACCACTTTAAGGTCCCTAAAACAGGCATGGGAAAACTTCGGCCATCTGGGTGCTTTGGACTTCAACTCCCACCATTCCTAACAGCCTGAGGCCCTTTCCTGCTTAAGTGGCTGAGGGGGGAAAGGAAAAGAGCCTGAGGCTGCTATGAATGGTGGGAGTTGGAGTCCAAAACACCTGGAAGGTCCAAAGTTTGCCCATGCCAGCTTTTGACAGAGACATCTTCCTCCCCCTCCCCCTTCGCGCCCTTTCTTCCCCCTCCTGCTGAACACTTTCTCTACTACACTGCCGCTTCTGCCCCCATTTTGATCCGAGGGGGCAGCGTGAGCGTGTTCAGGAGGGGAGGGGGGAGGGAGGAAGACATGACCCGTGAGGGCGCTACTGCGCAGACTCAGAGCGAGCCAAGCGAGGCTGGGAAGAAGGGAGCCCGAGTGGAGAAGAAAAAGTGTTCGGCAGGAGGGGGAAGAAAAGGTATTGGAGGTTCCAATTTCCCACAGCACACCTGATGATCGCTCACGGCACACTAGTGTGCCATGGCACACTGGTTGGGAAACACTGTCCTAGGATCATAGAATCCTAGAGTTGGAAGAGAACTCATGGGCCATCCAGTCCAACCCCCTGCCAAGAAGCAGGAAAATTGCACTCAAAGCACCCCTGACAGATGGCCATCCAGCCTCTGTTTAAAAGCCTCCAAAACATGAGCCTCCACCACACTCTTAGGCAGAGAGTTCCACTGCTGAACAACTCTCACAAGAAGATCTTCCTCATGTTCAGGTGGAATTCGCCCTCCTCTGGACACATTCCAGCTTGTCTAATGTCTATATCTCCCTTCAATTGTGGTGCCCAGAACTGGACACAATATTCCAGGCAGAATAGAGGGGGAGCATGACTTCCCTGGATCTCCTAGAACTAGATGTTCTGACTAATCAGGTACAACTAAAAGAATGTTTAAAAACCAACAACTTGTAAGTGGCATTAGTATGCCTTAAACTGATTTTCTCCGGGTATCCAACGCCTAAAGGCATGTTATCTCAGTTTCAGCATATACTCACTTTAATAGATTGCGCACATTCAATTATTCAAGGGCCCGTTTCATTATTGATAATGTATATGATTAACAGTCATTTTTCAATTATAGATATCATTGTGCTGTAATGTCCTTTCAGGAATGGCAAATGACCAGTGAAATACATTAATAAGAGGCTGAGCCCTAATTGTGTCTTGGTGCTATGGCCTTTTCTGTATCCATAGTCAAGTAAAATTGAGAACTGGGCTGTTATGATATTTTATATCATGATAATTAATATAGTAATAAGAGAGATCAGTCTGAATAATTCAAAGGCAATTTATAAATCTCATAACCATAATGACAGTGAGAAAATTTAAAGGGGAGAAAGTATAAAATATGGTAAGAGATAAAACTGGAGATTAGAGAAGCAGGGTTTTTTTAAATCCTGAGGATAAAAGAGTACTTAAATGCTATGAGTTTTCTATTACACAAGCCCACAGTAAAATAAAAGAGTTGGAAATTATATATGACTCTCCATATGTTGTTGAACTGCAGTTTTCATCACTGGCTATTATTGAATACTAGCTTTGGGACCCGGCGGTGCCCGGGTTATTTGAAATGGGCTGAGGCCTAGGAAGCCTTAATGTCCATTCAGGCTGAGGCCCAGGCCCGGATTACCCATAAGGCCAGACTAGGCCATGGCCTCGGGCGGCAGATTTTGGGGGGCAGCGGATTCGACCCCCCGAAAACATTTAAAAAAAAATTATTAAAACCCGCCCCCGGCGCTTTCCCCGCCCCTCCCGAGTCATCATACCTCAGGAGAGGGCGGGGGGAGCGCTGCGAGGGGCGGGAGGAGGGAATGGCGCCTCCCTCGCCTGGGCCGCCCCTGCAAAGGAAGGAGGTGGCAAGGAGGAGGAAGGAAGCCGCCGCCCGGCAGGCATGCATGCATGCAAGACGCATGCCCGCTAGCGGGCTTCCCTTCCTCCTCCTCCTCCTGGCCACCTCCTTCCTTTGCAAGGGGGCGGCCCAGGAGGCGAGGAAAAGGGCGGGACTTCCCTTCATCCTCCTCGCGCCTTCCTTTCGGTCACGGGAGGAGGAGGTGGACGAGCCACGCGGCACTGCTCGTGGGGCTTCCGTCCGCCGCTTCCTCCTCCTCCCGCGACCGAAAGGAAGGCAAAGGAGGATGAAGGGAAGTCCCGCCCTCCTCACGCCCTCCTTTCGGTTGCGGGAGGTGGAGGAGGCTGTGGACGGAAGCCCCACGAGCAGTGCCGCGCGGCTTCGTCCACCTCCTCCTCCTTCTCCCCGCGACCGAAAGGAAGGCGCGAGGTGGACGGAAGCCGCGGGACCGGTGCCGCGCGGCTTCCGTCCACCTCCCCAGGCCCTCCTTCCGGTCGCGGGAGGAGGAGGTGACGGAAGCCGCACATGCACAGCAGCACCCTGGGGGCCACACATGCACAGCAGCACCCTGGGGGCGTGGCTTTCCACGCCCTGGGGGGCGTGGCTTTCCACGCCCTGGGGGGGGGCGGCGCGGGGCGTCTTGGCCTCGGGCGGCCGAAGAGCCTAATCCGGGCCTGCTGAGGCCTAGGAACCCTTACTGTCAATGCAGGCTGAGGCCTAGGAAGCCTTACTGTTAATTTAGGCTGAGGCCTAGGAAGCCTTACTTCAAAGCAACGAGGAGAGTAAAAGGATATTAATCACAATGTATTTATCTTTTCTTTTTTGATCAATTGCACAATAAACAATATATGCAAGATGCAATGTTATGCACTGAAGCAATAATAATATAGATATATAGGTAAGTAACATACATAAGTTTGAGAGACGCCTTAACATAAATGGAACATCCAAAGTAATCAAGTCTCTAAGTAGAGAGTCCCAATTAGAGTTCTTTCACAAGCTATAACACAAAAGTCCAAATTCTTTCACAACAAAATATGTGTGGAGAGATTCCAAAATAACTATGATGAACTCTCAGAGCGGTTGATGATCCTGTAAATACTTGCGCCTGACCGTTTCGCCATTCGGAAGCTTTTTCCAGATCGGTGACTGTCTTTGGCACCCCAATGCGGGGTAGCAATTATTCTTAATACATTCAGGTAAATCATATAGAGGCAACGGGCCTTCTCTGGTCAAATCGCGGATCAATTTAGGAAGCCTTACTATCAATTTAGGCTGAGGCCTAGGAAGCCTTACTGTCAATGCAGGCTGAGGCCTAGGAAGCCGTACTGTCAATGCAGGCTGAGGCCTAGGAAGCCTTACTGTCAATTCAGGCTCAGGCCTGTTGGGAAAAGTGGTGTTTTCACCTTTGGCTGGAAGGATGTATGTCTCTTTTTGGGCCTAATGCTAGTAGTGCTGTCAGTACATCAGGAAACTCTCTCTCTGTAGTGAAATCTGGGGCCTAGCTTGTAATGCTAGTAATGCTCTCAGTACATCAGGAAACCCTCTCTCTGTAGTGAAATCCTATTAAGAAATGAACATTCCATTTCCAACGGAAAAACTGTCTGGTGCCTTAGTGTTGGAGTTTTGTGGCTGGCCAATGAGTTCTTTATGCAAATAATCCCACATTGGCGACCAATCAAAAAGCTGCCACATATTCCTCCCTTCCTCCGCACCTCCCGCCGCACCTCCCGCTGCAAACATTGACTTTTATTATATACACTAGCTTGGGGACCCGGCCCTGCCCGGTTATTTGAGAGCGCAGCAGGATGTAGAGTGGGTCATGGGGACTCTGTGTGCCAAGTTTAGTCTTGATCCATCATTATTGGGAGTTGCAGTGGTATCATGAAATTACTGGTGGTAGTGCAAGTCCCATCATCTCTGTGTGTCCCGTCCCCCAAAGTGTAGTAGGATGTAGATTGGGTCATGGGGGCTCTGTGTGCTAAGTTTGGTCTGTATTGGTGAATGGATGAGGGATGCATTGTTTTTCGGAAGTGAGTGAAGGTACTTCAAGTCCCATCATCCGTGGTCCGTCTCACAGTAAACTGCACCAGGCTGTAGAGTGGGTCATGAGGGCTCTGTGTGCCAGATTTGGTGTTGATCAGTCATTGGATTAGGTTTGTAGCAGGATTGGGAAGTGAAGGAAGGTACTGCAAGTCCCATCATCCATGTTCTGTCCCCTCCAAACTTCAGTAGGATGTAGAGTGGGTCACTGGGGCTCTGTGTGCCAAGTGTGGACTTTCTCGGTGTTTGTTGGGGGCCACAGTGGTCTGTGGGAACAGAGGGGTGTAAACGTACTACAAATCCCATCATCCATTGTCAGTCCTCCCCCAAACCTCACCAGGACGTGAAGGCAGTCATGGGGGTTATGTATGGCAAGATTGGTCTCGATCAGTGATTGGATGAGGGTTGCAGCGGACTTGGGAAGTGAGTAGAGGCACTTCAAGTCCCATCATCCATGGTCCACCTCCTCCGAACTGCACCAGGACGTAGAGTGGGTCATGGGGCTGTGTGTGCTGAGTGTGGTCTGTATTGGTCCTTTTGGTGGCCTCAGTGGTCTGTGGGAACCAAAGTCTTGGAAAGTACTACAAATCCCATAATACGTGGGTCATGTCATAGGGGGGGTTATGTGTACCAAGTTTGGTGCAGGTCCATCACCCGCGCTGGTCGCTGTGGCCTGTGAAAGTGGTTGCCACATATCTGCCCTGGCCTGTGAAAGTATACAGTAAAACAGAAAGGAGTAAAAAAAAATGGAAAAGGCCTGCATGGAATTAGCAGTAAGGTCCAATGAGGCTGGGTGAGGGGGCTTTGGGCCAGAATTATTTATATAAGCATTAAAAGGCATTAGAGAAAGGTATTTATTGTTTTCTCTTGTGTCTTTTGAGTGAAGTAGGGCCTTACCTTGTAGAGTGACAGTGCCTGTTCTAAAGATCCTGTCAGAAGCTGCCTTTCTCTGACACTGTGTTGAAGAGGGAAGATGGATGCCTCTTTTGGGCCTATCTGGGAGAAGGGGATTTGTAGGGGCTACAATGTTTTCTGGGAAGTGAATTGGGATGCAAATCCCATCATTCGTCGGCCATCCTGCCCTAAACTCTATTTTGGGGCCTGTAATGTTATGGCCTGCTATTGGTAACTTTAAAAGGGTGCATGGCAGGCAGCCGTTTTCTAAAAGCTGAGGGGGAGGAGAATACAGGAATCCATTTTGTTTTCACAGAACCAAGTGGGGGGGGAATGTTGATGGTGCATTTTTTCCCCTCAGTGGGAAGAAATCCTGTTGTTTGAATGTAGAGGCCTGGTTTCTGGGATGCTGGCTTTTTTCCCCTCAGTGGGAAGAAATCCTGTTGTTTGAATGTAGAGGCCTGGTTTCTGGGATGCTGGCTTTTTCCCCTCAGTGGGAAGAAATCCTGTTGTTTGAATGTAGAGGCCTGCTTCTGGGTTGCTGGCTTTTTTCCCCTCAGTGGGAAGAAATCCTGTTGTTTGAATGTAGAGGCCTGGTTTCTGAGATGCTGGCTTTTTTCCCCTCAGTGGGAAGAAATCCTGTTGTTTGAATGTAGAGGCCTGGTTTCTGGGATGCTGGCTTTTTTCCCCTCAGTGGGAAGAAATCCTGTTGTTTGAATGTAGAGGCCTGGTTTCTGGGATGCTGGCTTTTTCCCCCTCAGTGGGAAGAAATCCTGTTGTTTGAATGTAGAGGCCTGGTTTCTGGGATGCTGGCTTTTTCCCCCTCAGTGGGAAGAAATCCTGTTGTTTGAATGTAGAGGCCTGGTTTCTGGGATGCTGGCTTTTTTCCCTCAATGGGAAGAAATCCTGTTGTTTGAATGTAGAGGCCTGGTTTCTGGGATGCTGGCTTTTTTCCCCTCAGTGGGAAGAAATCCTGTTGTTTGAATGTAGAGGCCTGGTTTCTGGGATGCTGGCTTTTTCCCCTCAGTGGGAAGAAATCCTGTTGTTTGAATGTAGAGGCCTGGTTTCTGGGATGCTGGCTTTTTTCCCCTCAGTGGGAAGAAATCCTGTTGTTTGAATGTAGAGGCCTGGTTTCTGGGATGCTGGCTTTTTTCCCCTCAGTGGGAAGAAATCCTGTCGTTTGAATGTAGAGGCCTGGATTCTGGGTTGCTGGCTAATCAGTGGCTATCAGTGCCCTCTGTCTGGTGTCTTAGAATTTTGGAGTGGCGAGGCTGTCCAATCAAAGGACTTTATGCAAATAGCTGCCACATATCCGCCCTTCCGCCCTCCGCATACACACATACACACATACACACAAACATTCCGTTTTATAAAGGTATACAGATACAGATATACAGATACAGATACAGATACAGATACAGACAGACAGACAGACAGACAGACAGACAGACAGACAGACAGACAGACAGACAGACAGACAGACAGACAGATAGATAGATAGATAGATAGATAGATGCTGGCTAGGGCTATTGGGAGTTGGAGTCCAACCATACTTACTTATTTAACACTAATTTAATATCATACCTGTAACACTTGCTATCCCCGAAACTTAAACATTGTAACATTGAAGGTTTATTTCATAGTTTATTGTTAGGAGGCATGCAAAGGGACACTATGTATCGCTATGGAGGGAACGATGCTGCAATTTCCAGGGTTTCTCTTGGGGGGTGGGTTACAATGTTTAAGTTTCAGGGATAGCAAGTGAGGGAAGAAGAAATCAGCCAGGCAGCTGATAAATCACAAAAGGATCTATGGGGCTCTGATCGCTGAGGTTTTTCGTCTATCAGAGCACCACAGGTCGCCTGGCCAGTTTCTTTGTATAACATGAAGGGCCATCGCCCAGGATCGAAACTTGTGACGCTGACCAAAATACCTCCTATTTACCTTACATATTTGCTTAATAAAACGCCTACAGATGTCATGCCACCAGGAAATGACAGACTATAGATCCTGTGTTCATGTAACCAGGAAAACCATTTATTTCAAAATCAGTACAATAGGTCAGTGTTTCCCAACTGCTGTTCCGCGGCACACTAGTGTGCTGTGAGCAATCACCTGTTGTGCCACGGAAAAACCTCTCTTCCTCCCCTTTCTTCCCCCTCCTGCCAAACTCCTGCTGCTGCTGCTTGGGGGAAGAGGAGAAGGAGGACGGGCTGGGCGGCAGCAAAGAAGAAGAAGGGGCCGGGATGCCGCCTCCTTCAGCCGTTTCCCCAGACAGACAGCCTCCAATCGAGGGAGGGCAGGGAACGGAAGCGGAAGTGAAGAGCGCAGTCCGAGGCAGGCCCACCAGCTTCTTCTTTCGAACCGCAGGAAAGAAGGAAGGAAGGCAGGCAACCGCGGACCGAGTGAGTGCCTTCTCTTCTGGTGTGGAAGAGGGAGAGAGCCATTCAGGAAGGGAGCCACCTGGGGGTTCTGTGTGGGATGTTTGGCCCAGTTCTATCATTGGTGGGGTTCAGAATGCTCTTTGATTGTAGGGGAACTATAAATCCCAGCAACTACAACTCCCAAATGGCAAGGTCTATTTCCCCTGAACTCCACCTGCGTTCATATTTGGGCATATTGGGTATTCATGTCAAGTGTGGTCCAGATCCATCATTATTTCAGTCCACCGTGCTCTCTGGATATAGGTGAACTACAACTTCCAAACTCAAGGTCAATTCCCAAGCAAACCCTTTCAGTACTTTCTGTTGGTAAAGAGAGTTCAATATGCCAAGTTTGGTTCAATTCCATTGTTGCAAGAGTTCAGGATGCTCTTTGTTTGTGTGTTAGCTATAAATTCCAGAAACTGTAACTCCCAAATGTCAATGTCTATTTTCCCCAAATTCCATCTGTGTTCACATTTGGGCATATTGAGTATTCATGCCAAGTTTGGTCCTGATCCAACATTGTTTGAGTCCACAGTTCTCTCTGGATATAGGTGAACTACAACTCCAAAACTCAAGGTCAATGCCCACCAAACTCTTTTAGCATTTTCTCTTGGTTATGGGAGTTCTGTGTGGGAAGTTTGTGTCTTTCTGCCATTCCTGCCAGAATATCTATGTTGTGTTCATCGAAACAGGCCCAGGTTTCACACTGAGTGTATAAATACATTAAAAAACATATTAACTATATGCATTACTGTGTTAGAGTGTCATTTTGTGTCATTTTGGTTGGTGGTGTGCCCCAGGATTTTGAAAATGTAAAAAAAAATGTGCTGTGGCTCAAAAAAGCTTGGGAAACACTGCAATAGGTGACAAAGGTTGCAGGACCCAGGGGTCTTCCCTTGTCAATCAGATCTTCATTAGCATGTCATAATCCCATCACCAGAGTTCCGACCTCATTGTTCTGTATCTCCTCCCGCCTCTTGTCGCTCATTGGCTCAAACAGCAAGGCGAAGAAATTCCCTCATTGGCCGGAATGCAGGCGGCGCTATCTCACGATTGGCTGAGAGAAGCCGGCCGGCGTTCCGCCCCTCAGCTGTAGCGAAAGTTCCAACCAATCAGGATCAAGTGCGGGAAGGGGGCGGGCGAGAGATTTGAAACTGTTTGTTTTGAAAATGTATAAAAATACTGGAAAAATGGAAATAAAAGATGTCAAGCTTTGCGGGCGTCAGGAAATTACGGCTTGTCATCCTTTCTCAGCTGGGACAGAACCTTCTCATTGGTACACTTCCAGATCTTGGTGAGATATTGTTCCGGGGGTTTGGGGTTTTCCTAGGCACTTGGATCGCTCGCCAAGGTTTTTCCATCAAAGACCCTTGCCTTGGAGGAACCTAGGGTCTCTGCCCTTAAGGCAGGATCACCCTAAATTTGTGTTCAGCTTGTTGAGCAAGAAGAGATTTTTAAAAACAGTTTCTAGAACAGTGTTTCTCAAGCTTCCTAATGCTGCGACCCCTTAATAGAGTTCCTCATGTTATGGTGACACCCCCCCCCCAACCATTCCATTATTTTTGCTACTACTTCATAACTGTAATGTTGCTCCTGTTATGAATCATAATGTAAATATCTGATATGCAGGATGTATTTTCATTCAATTGAATAAATTTGGCACAAATACCCAATATGCTCAAATTTGAATACTGATGGGGTGGGGGGAGGATTTCGTCATTTGGGATTTGTAGTTGCTGGGATTTATAGTTCACTTACAATCAAAGAGCATTCTGAACTCCACAAACAATGGAATTGAACCAAACTTAGCACACAAAACTCCCATGACAAACAGAAATTATTGGAAGGGTTTGGTGGGCACTGACCTTGAGCTTTGGAGTTGTAGTTCACCTACATTCAGACAGCACTGTGGAATCAAACAATGATGGATCTGGACCAAACTTGACACAAATACTCAATATTTATTATTTATTTATTTAAAACTTTTATACCCCGGCCTTCTCACCTCCGAAGAGGGACTCAGACCGGCAAACAGCAAGTATTCGCAGGAGGGTTAAGACCTGGCTATTTGACCGGGCATTTGCAGATGTAGTATGATTGTCAAATTGAGATCTAAGGAACGACGACAATGCAATTGGAAGTTGATTTAATTAATGAGGCGCTGATATTGTGTGTTTAACGTTGAATGCTAATTTGTATATGTTGGAATTGTATTGTATTGATAATTGTTGATATGTTTGTCTTAAGCAGTTTTTGCTGTTGTACACCGCCTCGAGTCGCCTTCGGGCTGAGAGAGGCGGTCTAGAAGCAAAGTAAATAAATAAATAAATAAATATTCAATGCTAACATTTAAAATCTAAAAGCATCATAAATTTACAATAAAATTTACAATAAAATACAATACAATAAATACATTTAAAAAGCCTTCCTCCAAAGTAAAATCAAGTCCAACTTAATCCATATATTCGGTCCGTATCAAGTGGTTAGCGACTTTAGTCACTTCGCGATCTCCTCCTTCATTCTGTGAAGACCTCATTGCACAGCCACGTTTTCACCCGCTTCCTACAAGTCAGGAGGGAGGGGGCGGATCTACTTTCATTTGGAAGGGAATTCCACAGCCGGGGGGGCCACCACAGAAAAGGCCCTGTCCCCACCAGACGCACCTGCGAAGGTGGTGGGACCGAGAGCAGGGCCTCTCCAGACGATCTTAGCACTCTTGACGGTTCATAGGGGAGAATGCGTTCGGACAGGTAAACTGGGCCAGAACCGTATAGGGTTTTGTAGGTCAACACCAGCACTTTGAATTGTGCTTGGAAGCTAATTGGCAACCAGTGGAGCTGGCGCAACAGGGGAGTTGTGCGCTCCCTGTACCCCGCTCCCGTTAGTAATCTGGCTGCTGTGCGCTGGACTAATTGCAGCTTTCGGGCAGTCTTCATAGGCAACCCCACGTAGAGAGCCCAAATGAGAATTCTGGTGGAGTTTGGGGAAAATAGACCTTGACATTTGAGAGTTGTAGTTGCTGGGATTTATAGTTCACCTACAATCAAAGAGCATTCTGAACCTCACCAATGATAGAATTGGGTCAAACTTCCCACCTAGAACCCCCATGACCAACCGAAAATACTGTGTTTTCTGATGGTCTTTGCCAACCCTTCTGACACCCCCCATGCCCCCCCCCCCCCAGGTTGAGAAACGCAGTTCTAGAAGAAGTAGCTATATTTTTGTAATGCTGAAAGTCAGCAGAGATGAGACTATATGACGGGAAGTTAGGATATACATATATTGAAAGATAAACTGAGTGATTTATGAAAATGGGGGAAATGAGTAATAGAATACTGGAAAAAAATCATTGACAAACTATAACACACACACACCAAATAAATCTCTGAGATTACTGTGCTGCAGTATTGCAGACTGGAAAATTAAGCTTCAGATGAAGAATGTAGGGATTACATTAAGCAATTTGATGTTTTGCTGTTTTCAGAAAACATCCCCTAAGAGGAGAGTGGAATGAGGTCATAATGTAATCATAATATAAATAAGAAAGGTAGTCCAAAGGGCAGATTAGGATGCTGTATGCTATCTTTAGTCTGTATCTTTCCTTTAGGGAGCCTGTAGCGCAGGGCTTGGAAACCTGCTTACTAATTTGTTCCTGTTGCTCATTACACATTATAGCGTTGAAAATGAATAATGCCCATTGTCATTACTCATGATAATACTGAAAACATAACCCCCTGTGCTGCTTGCTGCTTTTCAATAACTTTCCATTATTTGCGGAGTTGATAAGGAAATGCATAAAACTTGGAAAACATCGGGCAAAATGGCTGTAAAATTGTCTACAAAATAACTTGTGTAAACATCTAGAAATACGAGGGTTGAATGAAAAGTAATGCCTCCGCCTTCGTTACTTGGGCTTGGATGGGAATATTTTAATAAATCAAATGCAGAAATGATCCTTAGAATGTGCTCTTTAACTACCACTATTCACTTTTCCACATAATCACCAGAGAATTTGATACATTTCTGCCAAAGATGAACAAGTTTTCTGAAGCCGTCACGGAAGAAGTCGACACTCTGTTTCCGCAACCAGCATCTCACAGTTCTCTCAACATCTTCATCAGAAGCATAATGATGTCCCCGCAGATCTTCTTTCATTATCGAGAACAGATGGAAATCAGACGGTATTATTCATATCTCCCATAATCTCACAATTATATATTGTTACTGTTAAAATAAGACTTAATTACATTCTCATTGTCCCAGCATTACTTGTAACTAATTATCTCTGTAATAGCAAAAAAAATAACATTGTTTAAAATTAGTAAGCTTGTCACTTTAGTTGATTTTGTTTTTTAATAGTTGCTGAGCTGTAAGTGAAATGGAGCAATTTAGAACAATTGTGGATACTGAGATTCAAGACATGGATAGCGAAACCTGAAGCACAGATACCGAGTCCCAATAAGCAGTTACCGGTAGCAGAGACAGGCCGCCCTGTAGGTCCGTGCGCCTGGCAAGGCAAAGAAGCCCAATCATCATCAAGTTGAAGAAGGAGCCATTGAGGTAGTTTATTCAAGTCATCTGAAGTGATGCCAGCTCGCAGTAATCTGCCAAAGTAAACAGAGATACCATACATCAGTGTTTTTCAACCTCTTTTGAGCCGCGGCACATTTTTTACATTTTCAAAATCCTGGGGCACACCACCAACCAAAATGACACAAAATTACACTCTAACACAGTAATATGTTGATATGTTTTTAAATGTATTTATACACTCAGTGTGAAACCTGGGCCTGTTTCGATAAACACAACATATATATGACTTCCTCTCACATACTTATACATGGCTATCATGTCTTCTCTCTGCCTTCTCTTCTTCAGGCTAAACATGCCCAACTCGTCAAGCCGCTCCTCATAGGGCTTGTTCTCAAGACCCTTGTGAAATTTGCTTCCAGATAACTATGGATGTCATGAAGCTGTTATAAAATGTTCCTGGGGGGGAGGCAACTGTAGAAAAATCCAGTAAAATAGTTTTTTTTAAAAAACCATTTCCAAGCAGAGAGGCTCAATTTGTTTCTTGGAAACCTGTGAATGCTTCAGCCTCCTGATGCTCCCAGGTTCGCTCACTGCCCAGTTCACCGACGTAGAGCTTCCGGCATTTGGCAGAGCCCTTCATTTGCCTCGGGGAGGATCTTTGGGGAGGGAAAGGGGGAGAAAGAGCTGCTAGGAGGGGGAAGAGTGCCAATTTCCCATGGCACACCTGCTGGTCGCTCACGGCACACTGGTTGGGAAACACTGCCATACATAGTTTAAAAACGCCAGACATTTTATAGAGAGAAATCTTGAATTCCCCACACCTGCTCCAGCTGGAGATGACTTTGCTGTGATTGCTTGGACTCCATTGATGTCATGGACAGTTGGGAAGGATTCCCTGATGAGTTGCGACTGCGGCGCCATCAGCCAATCAGAGAGCGTTCCCTGCTTCCAATGCAGATGCCCACTCTCCAGTGGCTGACGAGGGCCATGCTAGTCAGGAGACAAAGGATCTCAGAGTACACTTGAATTAATAACCTTTGTCCCACCGAGAGACAGAACAAAGAGGGGTTATCAAGTTTCATGTTTTTTATGAATGTCTTTTGTGTACAATCGTTAAGTTGTATTAGTAAATATGTAGTTGTGTAGTTTTGGTAGTTTCATACATCTAAAAAGCTTTTTTGTGTGTTTTTAATTTGTCTCTTTCCTGAATAAAAGTAGTATTATAAAAAGGAATAATAGGGATTGTAATCTGTTCAACCTGAAGAATGGTACAACAGAAGTGAGCCAAATACTTTAAAAAGAGACATTGGACTACAGAGATGAATCAAATTGTGTGTGAGACAAACATGTTAGAGTTCAGAGACTAAGGCCCTTCTACACTGCCATATAAGATTCCAGAATATCAGGCAAATCATCAAAATTATTTGCTTTGAACTGAATTATTTGAGGCCTCTTCCACACAGCTTAATAAAACCACCACGTTATCTGCTTTGAACTGGAATATATGGCAGTGTGGACTCAGATAACCCAGTTCAAATCAGATATTGTGGGATTTTCTGTCTTGATATTCTGGGTTATATGGCTGTGTGGAAGGGCCCTTATCTTAGTCCGCACTACCATATATAACTCAGTTCAAAGCAGATAATGTGTGGAAGGGGCCTTAGTCTACATTGCTAGATAATCCAGTTCAAATCAGATAATCTGGATTTTATACAGCTATGTAGAAGGAGCCTAAGAGCCATTCTACACTGCCACATAATCCATATTATCAAATCAGATAATCCACATTATCTGCTGTGAACTGGATTATATGAGTCTACACTGCCATATAACCCAGTTCAAAGCAGATAATCTGGATTTTATATAGCAGTGTAGAAGAAGATTCTGTTGCTCAATTTGACACATCAGTTTTGATATCATTATATCTGTGGAAGTAAAATGATGTGTAGATAGACAATGTAGGTAGTGGTCTTTATTATTAATATGAACAGGAATGTACCTGTTCCGTCCTCCAGACGTTTCATATGCATAGCCCCATAGTTTGGTTTTAAAAAGGCAGCATTTTTCCTTTTGCATTTTTCCTGGGACTGTTCCAGGCACACTGACACCTTGCCTGTTAATTATTAGCAGGGTTGCAGCCTGGTGCAGAATTTGCCGCCTAAAGCTCTGCAAATGTATCTTTTTAGTTGGTGTCCGCTCCTTTTTCTTCCTGGGGATTGGCCTCCATTTTAGAAAGTGTTTCAGTTCCTTTCAGAGAGGGAAGGAATTCAGATGTGTTTTTGGCCATCCAGGATTGGCTCCGAAAGGGTCACCGTAAGTACTGGGTGCTTACCTGGGTGCTAACCTGCATGCTGACCTGCTGATTGCTATTTGCTTGACCATTAGCTGGGGGACTGCTGGAACCAGATGAGTTTATGGTACCTTGCAGAGACTGGCTTTGCATGCTGTATAGGATAGACATCTGGTTACCAGCCCAGCTTTAGGTCACCTTTGGACTGGTCTTAGGTTTAGAGGGGGGAAGGAGTGGTTCCTTCAACCAAACACCTAGGACCAGGGTGGGAAATATCGGGTTTCCTGCCATCCAAAGGGAAGCAGTGGGAATCTTTTGAGCAACAACCCAAGGCATTTCCAGTCTGTTTTTTTGCAACCATTAAGCTGTGCCAAGTCCTGCAAAGACTTTGTTATTGAATAAACTGTTTGATTTTCAACTTTATTTTGGAGTGTTTTTTGGGTTGCCAGACCACCTAGCTTTTTCAGCAAGCGCTCTGCAGTCCACCAGGTAGAAAGGACAACACATCTGCCAGTTTTAATTTTAAACAGACCTGGTGTGACGGCATAGTACCCTTAAAAAGAAGTTTAAGAGATGTTATGATCAATATAAAGAATACCATACCATACAATGAAGGTTAATAACTTTCTTATTTTCAAATGTTTAAAGAATATAAAGTAAAGCTTAAAAAAACAAAAGAAAGAAAGAGGTGAAATAGGACATTTAGTACCAGCAACGAGAGGCATTACATAACAAACACAATTAGAGGTTTTGATATACATTCTACGGGGCCCTGCAGGGAATTAATTCCTGTTACGTATCAGCCTCAGGGTGAGTGAATCATGTCCACTCTATTTTTAAAACTATCAAAAATGTGGGACAGAAGATATTAATAGCACAGGATGTTAAGAGTTGGCCATTATGGAAGCTGGGGACATCATTAACATATGTACTTTCCCATATAGATAAACCAGGTACAATTGCTCGATAGGTCTTTAATTTGACGAATGTCAGAACAACTGGAGATTCCACCCTTTCAGCACTCTGTGGGTTACCTCTGACTATATGGGAGCTATAAGGTGCGGGACTAAAATCTGGGATTGACCCCAGCATTGGCGTGGAGGCAGCCAACTGCTTCTGAGGGATGCTATTTGACATGTACAGTACTCCAAATGCAAACCGGTAGATGAGTTTGAGGACAGGAAGAATATCAGTGCAGAGCAGGTGAGATTTAGAAAGTGCTGCTCTATACTGGCAACTTGTACAATCCTCGTTCAGTTCGTGATTTTTAAAAAATAATTGTAATTTGTTTTGCAAAGTGATTGTCCTGATGGCAAGAGAAGTATGACAACATGGCAGTTGTTTAGTCAAAATATAAGCAATTCAGCTTCCAGTGTATGACTCCCTCTCCCTCCCTCTCTATATACGTATACACTCTACGCCTGTTTACGAACGTTAGATACATCCGAAATTTGGATGTAATTCAGATGTTTTTGACTTTTGAAGCGATTACGAAGAGAGTTAAGGAAACAGGAAGTGGATTTGCCATTTTGAAATCTCCGTCACCATATTCGGATATGGCTCGTATGTCATTTCTCTATTTTTGTCCCATTGCGTTTAAAATGTTTATTAATGTGTTAAATGTGTTCTGTATTTTGTACCAGTGTGTCTAGTTTTGTCTGTAGTAGCGGTCAAAAACGGAGGGAAAGGGAATCCCCCAAGTTTTGACTGTCCCTTCTGCAGGTTTCCGCACATTGTGCAATCGCAGACGCCATTAACGAAGCCATTCTGAATTTCGGAAGTACATCCGAATCAATTTCGAAAAAACTGCTGAAAACTTCAGAAGTCTATCAGATAGGAGGCGCCAGCGCCCCCTACATCCAAAAGAAGTTTTGAAGCTGTTTTTTCTGTGATAAAACAGGCATATATATATATATATATACACACACACACATACACACACACACAGTGTTTGTTGCGCCTCAGATCGCGGCAGCCCCCCCTAGCTCACACATACCAGGCAGATGCAATACAACATGCGTCCCTACAACATGGTTTTTTCACTTATTGCGGGAGGTCCTGGAATGTAACCCTTGCAATAAGTGAGGGAACACTGTATACATATACATATACACTCAGTGCAGCCAATATAGTTTAATGGTTTCAGTGTAAGATTCAAATTCCTGCATAGGAGCGGACTATAGTTTGAGGGGGATAATAAACAAATTCCTATGCACACTGCACATATCTTCTTTGTAATGCAAAAAGAATGTGAAAGAACAATACAATATCGAAATTGAAGAACAATTTTAACCAATGGGAACTTACTAGTATTTCAGTGCAAAGTGTGAGCCTGCTTTTGGCTGATATTAATTAGTCAAGTTAATTGGAATTGTTGTTGTTACGTGCCTTCAAGCTGTTTCAGACTTAGTCTAACGTTTAGGATGGGGACCGGGGAAATGGCCTTGGAGAGCCACATCTGGCCCACTGGCCATAGTCTGGGGACCCCTGATCTAGAATAACTGCTTATGGGATGGAGATAGCTTTGGTTGCCTTGGTAGATGACCGACCCAGGAAACTGAACAGTAGTATGTCCGTTGGTTCTGCTGGACGTCTCATCAACTAACCATGGTATCCTTCCGGGCCTCCTCTATGGGATGGGACTTGGGGGTGTTGTTATGCAATGCTTCCAGTCTTTTCTGGATGGACAAACTCAAGAAGGTGATCCCTGGTCTCCTGAGATGCCCTGGTCATTGACCGTCCTAGAGGATCCTGACCCTAAAAGTGAAGGAATAGCTCTGTATTTGTATAGTGTGAGTGTGCTGGACAAGTGCTCTAGGGCAGTGTTTCTCAACCAGTGTGCCGTGGCATACTGGTGTACCGTGAGCTATCATCAGGTGTGCCGCGAGAAAAGCTCTCTGCCCCCCTTCTTTCCCCTCTCCTCCTGCCGAACTCCTGCTGCTTGGGAGAGGAGGAGGAAGGGATGGGCGGCCACAAAGAAAAAGAAGAAGGGACTGGGGCACCGCCTCCTTCGGCTGTTTCCCCAACCAGCCTCCAATCTGCCATGACTCCCGCCATGACTCTCACCCCTTGCTTGTTGAAGCCGTGCGGAGGAGCCCCGCCTACTGAAGCCCGTCCACTGCTCATGCTCCTCCTCTGTGAGAGAGCTGAAGCTGAGGGAGGGGGCATGACGCAGCCCTAGCTCCGCCCCTCCCCCGGCTTCAGCACTCCCACAGCCGCCAGCCTTGAGGGGCAGTGCCAAGCCAGCGGTGGCAGAGCCAGCACAATGCTGGTTTGCCCCCTCAAAGCTGGTGAAGCTGTGGGAGAACTGAAGCCGGGGGGAGGGGCAGGGCATGGCGTGGCCTGGCTCCTCCCCTGGCTTCGGCACTCCCAGCAGCTGCTCCCAGCAGCTCACCATCCCCCAGCCGTTCTTTACTGTGTTACAGTGTCATTTTGTGTCATTTTGGTTGGTGGTGTGCCCCCAGATTTTTTTAATGTTAAAAGTGTGCCGCGGCTCAAAAAAGGTTGGGAAACACTGCTCTAGGGCCCCACCTAAATGCAGTTCAAAGCTAAATTCAAACTGCAGTGCCCAGATTACAAACTCCTATAAAAGTCCACAAAAGAAAGCTCTTTGTGTGCACCAGTGGTGCTCTGTAGTTTGTGTAATCCCCATCCGGGTCTCCAAATGGTTCCAGGATTTCCTATGTAATAATCGGTGCAACAAAATGCCATTCTTCAATGCCAGTTTGAAATGGCATGAAATGATCATTGTAGATGTGCCCTAGGAAGCCAGTGTTACTTCCAAATGCAGGGTACTAAAGATCTGCTTTTGGAAGATGCCTGCCAGGAGTTGGGAATAGCAGTGGTCCTTACATTAGCCATGTAATGAAATGGGCTGAAGACACTCCACAAAGTTGGGTTTTGTTTGCTGGAAATATCTTCCTTGTTTTTTTGGTTTTGCTACAGCACAGAAGCAGCTTCTTCTTTCAGTTTCAGTTTTCTTTCCAGGGACATACTGTAGGAGGACATACTCTGTGTCCCTTCTCTAGCCTCTCTTTCCAGTCCTATTTTGCTTCCTTATCTCTTCCTCAACAAGTAAAAGTCAAATTGCAGTTAAAAACCCATATTAAACTCATAGAAGGGTGTGTGCTGCCTGAACCCAGGAGGAAGATTTTTGCAGTAGAGATTTCTTTGACTCCAAACTCCAGCTGGCCTTGTACTGCCTAAGAGCCACTTAGCTGTAAGACCTCCAGGAAATCAGGTACATAAATAATTATGTTGATTAAAATTGTTCTTAATTTTATATATTGCACTAGCTGTCCCCTGCCACATGTTGCTGTGGCCCAGTTTGTGTATATGTATTTTGTATGTGTATATATATGCATATATGTGTGTGTATATTTGTGTGTATGTGTGTGCTTGTGTATTTATGGGGTTTTGCACATGCATTATAATGTAATTTTTTAAAATTTTTATGTCTCTTTTGGTGTGTGTTCACTGTTTTTATGAATGATGATCGCTGTTGGCCTGATAGGTGCATTGTGTCCAAATTTGGTGTCAATTCATCCAGTGGTTTTTGAGTTATGTTAATCCCACAAACGAACATTACATTTTTTTATTTATTATTATTTATTTATTATTTCAGTTTCTTTACCGCTCCTCCCCGTAGGCTCGGGCAGTTCACAAAATCTAAAAGCATATACATTAAAAACAATACATATAAAAACCAAGTTTCTACGAGTTTTAAGAGGAGCCGCTAAGATTGAATGCTTGTCGGAAAAGGGTAGTCTTACAAGCCCTCCGGAAAGGGGCCAGTTCTCTAATTGATCAAACTTCATCCGGTAAAGCGTTCCATAGAGTCGGAGCCACCACTGAGAAGGCTCTTTGCCTAGTAGCTGATGAGTGGTAAGTTCGGATAGAAGGGACATCAAGGAGGTTTTGTTCCTTCGACCGTAGTGATCTCTGGGGAATATATGGGGTAAGGCAGGCCTTCAGGTACACCGGCCCTAGACCATACAAGGCCTTATATAGATTTTTTGCACAGTGTGAATTTGTTCACACAAATATTCTTCCTCTACTGGCCTGGGCCATGGCTGATATATATACATAACATAATATAATAGTAACATTTCTTGGGGCTCCACGAGAATCTTTTGCTTCAAAAAGAGCTCCACAGCTGAAAACGTTTTATAATCCCTGCCCTAGAGAATATGGCTACCTCAGGTTGGAGCGTTCTTGAACGACAAAGCATTTTAAAAATGCACATCTATGCAAAAATGGATGTTTGCATGAGTGCTGCACTCAGTTACCAATAGAAAAAAAGGAAAGAAAAAGTGATTAGAAGTAGAAAGAATCCTGATCACCAGTCTTTTGCTATCGCTGTCCTCCCATGTTGTTGTTGTTGTTGTTGTTGTATGGATTCAAGTAACTTCCAACTAATGATGTCCTTAAGGTAACCCTACCACAGGGTTTTCTTGACAAAATTTGTTCGCAAAGGAATTGCCTTTGCCTTCCTCTGAGGCCGAGAGTGTGTGACTTGCCCAACATCACCCCATGACAAGACAGGAAATTAAACCTTGATCTTCAGGTTCATGGCCCAATACTCAAATTTATGTATTTATTTATTTAAACATTTATATTTTGCCCTTCTCACCCCGAAGGGGACTCAGGGCGGAGCACAGCATATATACGGCAAACATTCAATACCGGGGGGAAAATTCATATGAGCATACATAAACATTAAAAATATTTATCACAATATTAAAGTACACCATTTAAAACTGTCTTGGTCATCTGCGTCAAATCTAAATTGGCCTGGTAAAGTTTCTTATTCCTGCTGTATTGCACTGTCCCAAAAGCTTGGTCCCACAGCCACGTTTTTACCATCCTTCTGAAGGACAGGAGGGATGGGGCTGATCTGATCTCACCAGGAAGGGAGTTCTATAGGCAGGGGGCAGTCACCAAGAAGGCCCTGTCTCTCATCCCCACCAATCGCGCCTGTGACAATTGCGGGACAGAGAGCAGGGCCTCCCTGGAGGATCTTAATCTCCACGATGATTCATAGGGGGAGATGCATTCGGACAGATAAATTGGGCTAGGGCCGTTTAGGACTTTGTAGGCCAAAGCCAGCACTGCGCAAATCACAACACTGCACAGTCTGTAAGCACTCGGTGCTCCAAAACTAATTCATGTCACTCAAATTCTGCCCAGGCAAGATTTCTCTTTTGTCTTTATCATGCCTTTATCATGCCATTGACGTGCCTATAGACATAAAAGTTAGTCAAAAGGGGATATAAAGTGTAAATTAAGCGAGTTGCATGTAAATTGAGTAATGTTAGTAATTATATATTAAAAACCTCTGGTGTAAAGAACAACAAAACGTTATAGATTTCTGATGCCAAGAAGATATGGGGGGAAAGGAAAAAGAGAGGTACTTGTTCCATATACGTACGTACAACCTCTCCGTGTATTTCCTTGTTGCTCTGCCCAGATACCTGTTGGGCAGCCCCACCTAAGGAAGAAATCTGGTAACTTTGTCTTGCAGATGGCAAACAAAGTTACTTTCTATTTGGACAGGCCTTTGACAATTCAGCTTTGTTGCTCAGGGGAGCTTTCAAAGCTGAAAGCTTGCTTTTATTTATGAAACTTTTGCTTTTGTTGTGATTTAATCTATTTCTCAGTGTTTTGACTACATTTTTGGGATGGAAAACTAGTGACACTGTGCTCATGCATGCATTTCACCCCCAGAGTCATGCATTGCTGGCAACTAGAAAGGCTGACAAAAGTTGCTATCTATTTCAGTGTTTCCCAACCTTTTTTGAGCCGCGGAACATTTTTTACATTTACCAAATCCTGGGGCACACCACCAACCAAAATGACACAAAATGACACTCTAACACAGTAATACATATAGTTAATATGTTTTAAATGTATTTATACACTCAGTGTGAAACCTGGGCCTGTTCCGATGAACACAACATAGATATCCTGGCAGGAATGGCAGAAAGACACAAACTTCCCACACAGAACTCCCATAACCAAGAGAAAATGCTATAAGAGTTTGGTGGGCATTGACCTTGAGTTTTGGAGTTGTCGTTCACCTACATCGAGAGAGCACTGTGGACTCAAACAATGATGGATCTGGACCAAACTTTGCACGAATATGAACACAGAAGGAATTTGGGGAAAATAGACCTTGACATTTGGGAGTTGTAGTTATTTGGGATTTATAGTTCACCTACAATCAAAACTCCACCAACAATAGAATTGGGCCAAACTTCCCACACAGAACCCCTATGATCAACATAAAATACTATGTTTTCTGGTGATCTTTGATGACCCTTCTGAGACCCCCTCACGACCCCCAGGTTGAAAAATGGTACCTTAAGGCCACCCGGACCAGTTCCCTTCACCAGATCAAGAAAACATAATCAAAGCCCTCCTGACAAAGAGCCTTCCAGCCATAGATATAGATAGATACATATGATACATACACACACATGTATATGACAGATACAATATCATAGATTTGAAAGGGGCTCCTAAAGAAGGACAATTACATGTTGCATGTTCCAGAGTAGGCAAACTAAACAATCTCCACATCAACACTGACAAAGAAACAACAAGAAATACTGTTTACCCACAAGCATCAAGAAATTACATATATTAGAAATCAACACTTTCTCATTACTTTATTTTCCAGATCACCACACTGGGCCACAGCAATGCGTGGCAGGGGACGGATAGTATTATTATAAATAGCAAAACAGTCATCCATATCTTGACATTAGTGGGTATGTTTTAATTTTGCTAACTCCATGGTGGTTGTTTATTACAATTTAACCTATATCAGTTTTGCTTCTGATGTGATAATATTTTTTTGTGTTAACATTTCTATGCTTGTTCATCTATTAAGTTATACCCTGAGGTCACTGACTATAGCAATTTCCCCACTTCCTTTTGTAGATAGTACCATGGACAAGAACTACGTATCTCTGACAGACAATGAACTTCTTGCCCGACTGAAGAAATATGGCCTCCCACATGGGCCCTTAGTCGGTATGCCCTTTCTGCTGTCCTCTATAATCAGTGAAGCATGTTTACAAGAATTTAGAGAGTGGTGTTCAGAAATCCAACAAAACAGTAATGATCATGGCTAAAAAAAAATGACTTATGCGCATTGTATCCTTCTAATTATATTCACATTTTGTAGATAAAGGAAAGATGAGAAATGCTGTTTAACTCTAGAACGTAAACTCTATCTGGGAAGTAAAAGAGGGTTACCAGACTGAAGAAGTTAAAAGGGAGGGGGTTATGTTGAGAAGTACATAGCCAATGGGAAAGCTGCTGTTTCTCTTTTAGGCATATGTAACTTAGCAGGATGCATGTGTGACTAAACAGTTCGCATGCCCACACCATACTGCGGAGACAAATAAATGTAGAGTTAGTTCATCAAAAAAGCTACACACAGTCTTTATCATTACTTGGACTCATTTCCCGCAAATTGGAATATCAATCTCTTCCTCTGTCTGCACTCGTCTCCTCTTTCCACATCTTCTCCGCTCCTCACAGTGGCCACATCGTGGACCAGTGAAAAGGACCAATGGCTCGCTCAGTTTTGGGGGGACCTCTGATGCTGTTGCCTGCTGCCTGTCCCTGCACTCCATATTTGCTAAGCCGCCCATTCTTCCTGGATTTTGCCAAATCACACCTTTCTGATTTCATGCACTCTGCTGCCTCATCTCCCACCCCAACCCTCTTTCCTTCACTTGGTGGCACCACATCTCCCTCTTTGGCCCCTTTCTCCTCATCACCCCTACTTTCTTGCTCCTTACACCCTCTCTCTCTTGGCATTAATTCGCGAATGAAGATTCTTTACAAGTGTGTTGATGACTAAAAAGGCCCATCTGAGATAGGCAAGTTCGGTTGCAGAAAGCACAACAGAAAGTCTCCTTGGGTGATGTTGTTTCCAGGTTGCGGTTCTTTCTGCGTTGTCGTTTCTCTTCGAGACCCGTTTGGCGTGTCTTCTTGAAAGAGGCCACAGCATTGTGGATAGTGCATCTCCATGCCTCCCAGAAGAAAAAGGAGGGAAGAAAGGAAGAGAAGCAAAAGAGAAAAAAGATATGAGGAGAGGGAAGGAAGGAAAGAGAAATAAGGGAGGAAAGCAGGGGTGCAACGGCCTCTCTGGATATATTCACTAATATAACTGTTAAACATTCATATTAATATTGAGTAGAATATGAATATCTCTCTTGGCATTACTTCGCGAATGAAGATTCTTAGGAAGGACTCATCCCACGCTTTTTACAAGCGTGTTGATGACTAAAAAGGCCCATCTGAGATAGGCAAGTTCGGTTGCAGAAAGCACAACAGAAAGTCTCCTTGGGTGATGTTGTTTCCAGGTTGCGGTTCTTTCTGCGTTGTCGTTTCTCTTCGAGACCCGTTTGGCGTGTCTTCTTGAAAGAGGCCGCAGCATTGTGGATAGTGCATCTCCATGCCTCCTGATGTGAGGCCAGGGTGGACCATTGTTGGTGATCAATCTAGCTGAGCCTGAGATGTTGTTTCAGGGAGTCCTTATATCTCTTTTTGGTTGGTGCCTCTCTTGCGCTGACCCGTGGCGAGTTCACCATAGAGTAGTATGATGGTCCTCCATCCTAGAGACATGTCCTGCACACTGCCAATGCATATCTCGCCCTTCCTGTGCTTTGCCTCCCTTATCACCTCTCTCTTTTCATATTTTTGTCCTTTTACCTTGCCTAGCACACTCGCAATAGCACGCTCACAATACAATCCACTGCTTGTACCACTTAAGTTACTGTTTCTCTTTCTCGCTCTCTCACCTCACACCACTCTTCCCTTGCTTTGTGCACTCTGCTGGTGGCATTGCTTTCTCTCCTATCCTCTCACTTTCATCACCTTCCAGGACTCACCACTTTCTTCTTGCACTCCTCTGATCCCATCTCAACTTACGTACTCCCTTCCCAGACCTCACCGTTCTACTTGCACATCACATTCTTCCCTTGCTTCTTGCACTACTGCCACTTGCATGGTTTACTCTCCTATTTCTCCTACTGCCTCCTTTGACTCACCTTATGTGCTTACAGGCCCCTTCTACACTGTCATCATATTCCAGGATCTGATCCCAGATTATCTTCTTGTCCTGGATTGTATGGCAGTGGAGACTCGTATAATCCAGTTCAAAGCAAATAACCTGGAATCAGATCCTGGCACATATACAGTGTAGAAGGGGCCACAGTGAACTGCTCACTCGTTTCTAACATCCCAAATCTCCCACACTCATTTCCCCTACTGCCTCTGTTTTCTCACATCACTTGCTTCTTACATTGCTCATTCTTACATCTCCTCCCACTACCTCCCTCATTTTACCTTAAATCCTTGCAGTATGCCTTTTGCTTGTTGCATGTGCAAGGGTGGCACACCTCATGCCAAGAGTAATAATACAGACACAATTGGCTGGATAACAATGGCCACAACTCATTTATTGAAAACAGGAACAAAAGGTTGGCGGCCACGCATGGGTCCTGGATCAGGGACAAACGGTCACCAAGAATGTCCAAAGGCGTTTTAAGCCTGGGGTGCGAGCGGCCCAATGCCTGTCCACAGAAACTCAGCACCCCATGGGGCCTGGGCGTTATCCCCCTTACAACCAAGGGGCAATAAGCCAGCCTGATCCAGGGGTCATGCCACATGCCACACGCCAAACACAGAGTTGCGACAAAGAACATAACACTAATGTAAAACCATGAACATAGCAACAAAGAAGTGCAGAGAAACAAAAGGAAACCAACAAGCAATGCAATAAGTAGGGAGGGTGGGAGGAAAAACAAGACTGCCTCCAAACATAGCCAGGCAGTCCCTGGGCAGCCTTAAGTAAGCTGCCCGGGCGGAAGTGCGGGCCGGCCGGAAGCAGCGAGGGGGCAGGGCAGAGCCTTCCTGCCACCCCAGGGGCTTCTGGGGAGGAGAAGACCCTCCAGGCAATAAGATGGTGCGAGGGCACACTGCCCTGCAACCAGCTTGGCCGGTAAGTCGGCCAAGCCCATTCTCACACTGACTGCCCTAACATCACACAAGCTTGAAATTCCCAGGTGGACTGCTTTTTTAATTGTGGAACGGTTTGACCTATAGAATGAGACCATGTTTTGCCCCATATGATAGCTTTGGTAAGGGCTAGAAAAGTCAATGTCATATAGTGATTTGAGTATTGAGTGGTTCTTGAAACCAAGATTCAATTCCCTGCTCAGCCATTGAAACCTACTGGTTGACCTTAGGCAAATCACACATTCTTGGCCTGAGAAAACCTCATAACAGAGTCAACATCATTCAGAAATGACTTGAAGGCATACAACAACAAAATACAATTAAACAGTGAAACATGAACCAGATGGCGATACTGATGGGCATTACGTAATATCGACAATCGGATAAAATGCTGTTGAAACCTAATTGTGTGTGGCAACAGATCATCGCAATGGGGGGTAGTAGTTAATCTCCCCTCATAATTACACCTGTTCAGCTGTTCTTTTTAAAAAAAAAAATCCTGCGCATTTGTAGGACTGATATTTCAAAACTCAAGGCTATTCCCATGTTTGACCTTCAGAAGAGAAGGAAAGTGGATTTGCAAATAAACAAGAGAATTGAAGAGACTGGAAAAATATTTTAATTGCATTATAATTTGAAGAGGCGGATGTGAATCAGCTATTTCTGATTGTTGAATGGCACTTGTGGGTAAAGACACGTTTCTCCCAATCATTTGCGTGACTTTCAGTCTCAGGAAGGCAAAAGGAATCGGAGACATGAACGAACAAATGAGCAAACATTTTTATTTCGGTCAATAACCAACATTATTGGAGACATGCAGTTCTCCAGATGTTGTTGGGCTGCACACTTCCTGGTTTCTGAAACTTTAGTTATACTGACTTGGACTGATGGGAAATGCGGACCAGTAATATCTGGCAAAAGATAGAGAAGTGAGCAAAGTAGGAGTTTGGAATGGGACATCCATGATGGCGTGCATAATCACTGGCTTTGATTCCACTCTCTAGGAACAACTCGGAAACTGTATGAAAAGAAAATATATGAATATGAGAAAACACTGGGACAACAGCAGCCACTATCCAGAAGTTCAGCAGTCCGCACAAGTAAGCAAACTTTGTACAATTTTTATTTATTTATTTATTTATTTGCCATATTTCTAACCCACCCTTCTCAACCCCAGAAGGGGGACTCAGGGCGTCACAAACACACAAGGCACAAATAACTTACCTTCCCACGTGTTTATGTTTGCACAGAATTGTGTGGTAAAGGTGCAGATAAGAGGTCATTCACAATCAAATTGTCAGCTATTTATTTATTGTGTCAGAAGCGAATTGAGAATACA
Organism: Anolis apletophallus; assembly: GCA_030556195.1. Lineage (NCBI taxonomy): Eukaryota > Metazoa > Chordata > Lepidosauria > Squamata > Anolidae > Anolis > Anolis apletophallus. The sequence goes on along the minus strand of JARBWK010000001.1, from coordinate 171,292,733 downwards.
GTTAGAATGTATAGAAAAACCACAAAGTTAAAGATTAAGCGTTATGCAAAGTGAGGGCAATGCAATAAAGGCAGCACTGCCTTTACTCCAAATTGGCTTCACTTCCTCTTTCCACAATTCCTGATAATCTGTGGCTATTTTCTTATGAAGAAAGAAACCCAGTAAGGAAAAACAATATGACAGTGAACACTTCAATTAGACCTTCCCAGGAATCCTTTGGAGCTTAATATCCTTCTGTTGGATTCTTCCTGGATGCTTCCTGGGCAAAAGTATGATAGCTGGGACCCTTCTCATAGCTGGAACCTGTACACTGGTTGCACAACGCGCGTCAGAATTAATGAAGGGAAGTCTGCTTGGACTGCTCCCAGCTGCTGGGGCTGCTTTCTTCGAAGGGCGTAAAAGTGTGCTGGGAGCCAGGAAAGGTTTTTACAAGGCCTTAGTGCGAACAGAGCGGCAGGAACCGGATTCCCCCCCTTCCCATCATCTTGCGCTTTCCCCCGCCCGCTTTCTGACAGTGGAAGAGCCGGGACTCTGGGAGGGTAGGTCGTGTGAGCTGTAGACTCCCTCCTCCTCCCTCTCTCACAGCTGCGTCTCTCACTCGCTGTGCTGTCTCGTACACATGTTCCCTTCATGAATTCTGACCCGCAGTGTGCAACCAGCGTAGGGTCCCAGCTATCATATTTTACCGCTTCCTGCTCTCTACCTGCCACTGTATTTATTTATTTATTTATTTATTTATTTATTAGACTTATTAGTCGCCACTCCCAAAGGCTCAGGGCGGCTTACAAACAACATAGTGACAACAACAATCAACAACAGCATTAAAATAGGAAAATAAAACAGTTTCTAATCAGAAGATAAAACAGTTTCTAGAAAGAAGAGTCTAGAGATGGCATGTCACAGCTCAAAGGCTTGGCGGAATAGGAACGCCTTACAGGCCTTCTGGAAAGCCAGCAAATTGTGTGTAGCCCTAACCTCCGGGGGTAATGTGTTCCAGAGGACAGGGGCGATTATTTAAAATGCCCTTCTCCGCATTGAGGTGAGCCAGAATTGCTTGACGCTTGGCACAGCTAAGAGGTTCATCTCTTCGGATCTAAGTGTTCTCATGGGACAGTATGGGGTTAAGTGGTCCCTCAGGTACACTGGCCCCAGACCATACAAGGCCTTGAAAGTTAAAACTAGCACCTTGAAGGTGATTCGGAGTTCAATAGGGAGCCAGTGCAGTTCCCGCAGAATTGGTGTAATATGACAGCTCGCGGGGACTCCCGCGAGCAACCGGGCTGCAGCGTTCTGCATCAGCTTGATTTTCCGGGTCACCGACAAGGGCAGGCCAATGTAGAGAGCATTACAGTAGTCTAGCCTTGAGATGACCGTAGCTTGGATCACCGTGACCAAGTCGTGCTGAGAGAAGTAGGGGGCCAGCCTCCGAGTATGTATGGCCACACCTTGGCTGGGTGGGGAGATTTAAGGCGGGGAGAGGGGAGATAAGATCATAGAGAACGACAAGGGTCCTCCAGTCTAAACCCCTTCTGCCACACAGGAACACACAACAGATGGCCATCTAGTCTATGGTTAAAAACCTCCAAAGGAAACTCCCATCAGATTCCATGGCAGAACATTCTACTGTTGAACGGCTCTTACCTTTAGGAAATTGCCCCTGATGTTGGGGTGGATTCTCTTTTCCCGGTATTTTGTAATAGAGGGAATAGAAAAACTTAATATGGAGACATAGCAGATGTATTTACATTTTTAAAAACCCTTGGTCACCCCTCATATTGCCCTGTACACTTTCTAGGTAGCATTGTGGACAAGTCCAAACTACAGATGACAGATGATGAAATCTGTGCCCTTTTGAAGAAATACGGACTGGAACATGGACCTGTTGTTGGTATGGATTAAACTTAAAAGTGATAGTGTAGTTATATGCAAAACGATCCTCTTTCGTCAAGCATTTTCACTCGACTGAAGTATTGTAACATCTCTGGTTCAATTTAATTCATTTGTAGTGCTGAGTTGTAGTAGTGTGGAGTAGTAATGTTAGTTTTATTCTGTGTTGTTTGTGTGATTTTATATTTTTTTATATTTTATTATGTAAACCGCCCCGAGCCTACAGGAATGGAGCGGTATAGAAATCGAAATAATAAATAAATAAATAAATAAATATAGGGGAAATAACTAGAAGCACAACTTGCAGTTGAATTAAAAATAAAATAAATAGTAAACGCTATTGGATTTAATGTCAGGAGGTCAGCGATTCAGTCCAGATCTTTATTTATTTATTTATTTATTTATTTATTTATTTGATTTAGTATGCCGCTCTCTCCGGAGCCCAGAGCGGTTTACAACAATTAAAACCAATAAAACACAGGTAAAACACATAAGACAGGTTGTTCAATAGATCTATAGTTGCAGAAGCCAGTAGCTCTGTGTTGTTGGTGTAACTCAGGGGTGCTCATTAGGTATATCGCGATCGACTGGTCGATCCCGGGACCGAAGGAGGTCGATCCCAGCTGGATGGGGTGCTTCTGAGGGGGCGGAGCCAGGCCCTGCCAGGCCCCCTCCCCTTCCCCCACTGGCTTCAGCGCTTCCACAGCTTCTGCAGGCTAGAGGAGGAGGGTAATGCCAAGCTAGTAGTGGCTATCTATGCCACCACTGGCTTGGCATTACCCTCCTCTAGCCTGCAGAAGCTGTGGAAGCGCTGAAGCCAGTGGGGGGAGGGGCGGAACCAGGCCCCTTCTCCTTGCTCCGCCCTGCTTCTCTCTTGGTAGATCTTTCTGACTTGGTTTTATTATAAGTAGCTCGCATGCTGAAAAAGTGTGGGCACCCCTGATGTAACTGGACAGATCCTCGATTGCACTCTTATTGAAATAGACCAAGAGTTTTGGTAAGACCATGGGAGATTAGCACAGAAGGGAAGGTTACAAAAGCCATATAAAATGTTTGAAAGAAGCAAAACATGCAGGGGCAGGAATCGAGATATTCCTAGACAACTAGGAAACAACAGCATATAATTTTCACCAATGGTAGTAGAGAAAATAGCTAAGGTTGTCAAAGGGAGGTGATTTGCAGTTGTCAGAAAGGCCAAGCGCTTGTGGGAAGTACAAGACAGGCAGGGGAGGGTATTCTAAACCTTCCTAACTGGTGATTAACGGCCTTTCTAGATTCCCTCCTTCAGCATCAACCCGGAAACTCTATGAGAAGAAAATCCATGAATATGAAAACAAGCTGAAGCAGCAGGGCTCTGTAGTAGGTGTCCCAACAGCTGAGTCCAGTGAGAAGAAACTGGCAAAACCCAGAAGTAAGAGCTCTGTCAAAGTCAGCTGCCCCACATCGACACATATTTCTACTTACACAGATTCAAGTACCATCCAATACATCACCCCAGAGGCCTACGGGAATTCTGGAACCATAGAAAACTACAGCTCACAGCAAGCAGGTGAGAAAGATTTTAGACAGATTTCCCTACCTGACAGAGAGGAAAGATCCCAAGATGGAATGGCCCAATGGACCCAGCCCAGAGGATGACAACCCGGACCCAGCCGCTGCCGCAGTAGAGCAGAGCAGCAGGCGATCGGAGGCTGCAGGCCTCCGCCCGCTCTCGCCCCCAGCCGTTCCGTCAGAGGCGTTCCCGATCGGCTGATCGCCCTGCCATGGAGTGCCTGCTATCCCGGGAGGCGATCCAGGCCTGCAGTGGGAGCAGTCGGCGACCTGCGGTGGCTGATCGTCCTGGCGACCCAGAAGACTTGATCGTCTTCTGGGTCGCCAGACGATCAGCCACCCCAGGTCGCTGACTGCTCCCGCTGCAGGCCCGGATCACCTCCCGGGATGGCAGGCACTCCAAAGCCGGGATAGCAGGCACTCCATGGCAGGGCGATCAGCCGATCGGGAACGCCTCTGACGGAACGGCTGGGGGCGAGAGCGGGCGGAGGCCTGCAGCCTCCGATCGCCTTCTGCTCTGCTCTGCTCTACTGTGGCGGCGGCTGGGTCCGGTTTGTCATCCTCTGGGCTGGGTCCATTGGGCCATTCCATCTTGGGATCTTTCCTCTCTTGAGGATGTCAGCCTCTATCTTGGTTCAAACCTTCTCTTTTTGAATTTAATTTAATTTTATTTTAGTGGTTTTTATTATTATTTTTTAATAATTTTATAATAAATAATAATAATATAATAAATAATATAATGTTATATTATATTATAATTTCAATATATTGTAATGTCAATATATATATATTATAATATAATAATTATGATATTAATACTAATATATGAATATTTCTTGATATATTAATATGTTAATATTAATGATGTGTAATATATAGTAAATGTAGTAAATAAATAAATAAATAATGTAGATTAGAATGTAGTTCAGCTTTTAGGTGCGGCCCTCCATAATATTTTTCGGCTCTCACGTGGCCCCTTGGAAAAAAATTTGCCCACCCCTGAGCTAGACCTTATGTTATTGAAGCGTGCCAGCATTAAGAAAAGGCAATTGTATCCTGCCAAGTAAGTCATCTCGTTTTTTAAACCAATGGTCACCAGATCTAGGAAAGTTTTCATTTTGTTTAAGATTCAACTCAACATAAAACATACACATATATTTGTTACAAAAATATTTTTATGGAAATGGTGCATTTTGGGTAAAATACAATATTATCTAGGGGGAAACTCATTGGTCTAGGTCCTTGTACACACACCACTTTGTGGCCCCATTTATGCTGCCATATAGTGCAGTTCAATGCAGATAAACTGCATTCTGAAACTGCATTATATGGTAGTGTAGACGGGCCTTCCTCTCTTTCCCTGCAGCAGTCAAGCCCAGGAGTTATGTGTTTGCTATTCACAGTTTGTCCATTTTTTGTGGGAGTCCTAGGCCCATGGAATGTGATGGGCTACCTGTACTCTCCTGGGTTTGGCTGCTGTGGAGGAGGGAGTTCTGGACATACACATACATAGCCTGAGTTTCTCTCTCTCTCTCTCATTCATGTATGTGTGTGTGTGTGTGTCAAAAACAAGATTTATTTATTATTTATTTATTTACTTCATTTCTATTCCGCCCTTCTCACCCCGCAGGGGACTCAGGGCGGATTACAATGTACACATTACATTTAGACACACAAACACACAAGACAGACAGAGGCAATTTAATATCTGGCCACCAGGGGGAGCTGTCGCGTCCCTTTATTCCTCAGCATTTTCTGGAGATCTTTTTATGGCCTTCTAAATCAGTTAAATTTAGCCTCCCAACTAAGTGGTACCTTAATTTCCTACTTGACAGATGCAACTGTTTTTCGGGTTGCAAAGATCGACAACAGGCTACGCAATAGGTCGAGAGCCCTCCTCGACCCGGGCAGGCCTCGAACTCATGACCTTCTGGTCAGTAGAGATCTTATGCAGCTGACACCCAGCTAGCTGCGCCACATTCTCCATGTTTAGTTTTGTCTGAAGAAATGAGTAGTAAAATATTATTGAAATAAGGCTCTTGCTGGAGCAGAGCTTTCCAAACATTTCATGTTGATGACGCACCTTTTAGACATGCATAATTTTGCAACAGTTTTACTGGCAAAACAAAGGTTAAACCACCCTCTAATTACACATGCAAACACATACATAAATTGTAATGACTAAATCTTTAGGGACACAAAATACTGACAATTTTACAAACACTTAAGCCCACCACCAAGGATTGAACAAGTACAATTTTCATTGCCATACATATATGAATAAACAAATAAATGTCATATCCAAAATTATTGTCCAATGAGGTGGCGTTGTTTTCCCTTGTCACTCTATAAAATATGTTTGATTAAAACCGACCAATATAAATCAAATTCTGCCACCACCCCCACCATACCCAAATGTTATTATCATGGACTTCAGCATCTGCCTTTTTTGGAATTCGTGGAGAATCCTGGGAGCAAACTCTTGGGGATATCAACCACACACTATATGTTCTGAGAAATTCCACAAATACACACATGACACTACAGAAAAGCACACTAACATGCCCAATTCATATGTCTATAAAATAGGTGGGTGGGGGGCTTTTGCTTAGAAGCTTTCCAAAGTCTTTGCCTGAGCATATTTTATTATCGGCTCTTTTTCTCAGGGCCAGTACAGGTCAAGACTCCTCGGAGGGGGAAGAGTCTGCTTCCAAAGTCCACAGATGGGTCCCAGTACACATGGCAAGAGCTGATGGAGATGAGGGATTATTTGCTCATTATGGAGGCCGAGGTGCAACCTCCCTCTAGCCAACCATTGGCCCCAGCCATGAGATCTCACTCCACTCAATGGGCTGGACATCTGGCAAGCGATTCAGCTGGCCCTCATCGTCAACAGCAAAACCCAGATCATCCAATGCTTGATCTTGAAGAAAGGGTGACACAAACCACAGTCCAAGACTCTCATTTTGAGAAACCTCTCCTTCTGGAGACACGAGAACCAGGTAGGCTTAGGAAAATTAGTTAATAAAGCTCTTAGAAGCTTGGCAATAAATAAAGTAGACTTATGTGTGATAATGACCAGAATGGCCTTTTGACTATGTCCTCGGATTATGTGATTTTAAAATTGGATTTAATGATTTATTGTTTTTAATGTTGTTTTAATGTTCATATCTATTTTCTATGGCCTGTTGATCGCATTAAATTGCTGCCGATATGGGATGGTAGGAGTCTAATAATAATTTATCTTTACCTGGTTTGAGAATTAATATTATCCTGGTATATTTTCATGACCTGGTTTAGGAATTAATATTATTCTGGTATATTTTCATGAGTTTGGTATAGGATTTCGCCTCACGATTTGCATAGTAGAAATTCTGTGTAAATTTTGTAAATGGCTCATTTTAATGAACCAGCTTGCAGGTGGAAAAATCAGCTTAGAATCATCAAAGAGGATGAACATTTATTAAGGCAGTGTTTCCCAACCTTTGTTGAGCCGCGGCACACTTTTTACATTTACAAAATCCTGGTGCACACCGCCAACCAAAATGACACAAAATGACACTTTAACACAGTAATACATATAGTTAATATGTTTTTAAATGTATTTATACACTCAGTGTGAAACCTGGGTGTGGTGAACCAGTAATTTTGTTAACAGGTTAAAGGTAATTTTATATGTGTGTTGTTTTATTGTTGGAATATGGGGTTAAGTGTTAGACAATATGCCCAAATGTGAACACTGGTGGAGTTTGGGGAAAATAGTCCTTGACATTTGGGAATTGAAGTTGCTGGGATTTATAGTTCACCTACAATCAAAGAGCATTCTGAACCCCACCACCGATGGAATTCAGCCAAACCTTCCACACAGAATCCCCATGACCAACAGAAAATAATGTATTTTCTGATGGTCTTTAGCGACCCCTCTGACACCCCCTTGCGACCCCTCCAGGGGTCCCGACCCCCAGGTTGAGAAACACTGTTCTAAACCATCTCATCCCTAGTGGACAAGACAGCAGCAAGAACTGTTAGGGGACCATTTCCAAAACAGGAGAAAGCATTCAGAAAGGAAATCAACAGCAGCAGTGGTTCAGAAGCTTCTAGTGCCAGAAGTAGAGCAATTTAAGCTTATTTACTTACTTACTTACTTACTTTATATTCCACTCTTCTCACCCCGAAGGGGACTCAGAGCGGATTACAGGTACACATGCTTAGCAGACAATCCCTGCCATTTTCCACACACAACATATAGATGAACAGAGGCAAACTCTGGCCACCAGGGGGAGCTGACACACTCCTAATCTCTCAGCGTTCCCAGCGTCCCTTGATGTTGCTTCCACATTCCTCAGCATTCCTGGAGTTCTTTAATGCCCTCATAATTCAGTCAAAATTTGCCTCCCCACTTAATGTGGTACCTTTATCTCCTACTTGACAGATGCAGCTGTCCTTCAGGCTGCAAAGGTTGACAGCAGACTACACTTAAAGGTCGAGCACCCACCTCAACCTGGGCAGGCCTTGAACTCATGACCTACTGGTCAGAGAGATCTTATGCAGCTGATACTTAGCCAGCTGCGCCACATTCCCGGTGCTTAAGCAATATAGGAGCAGAGTCCAGCTTAAGAGTCATACAAGACCTTATTTAAAGAACTACGTAACTCAATAGGAAAGTTAGCAGGGCCTAGCTATCTAACAAATTAACTCACAGCAGACATCATTTCGCGACACAGAAATTCAGTTTTATTAACAAGCCTGGGGGTTAAAGCAACCCCTTATAAAAGATACAGACACATACATAAATTATAATAACAAAATGTATTGGTACACAATACATTGCACGGTGGCGCAATGGGTTAAACCCTTGTGCCGGCAGGACTGAAGACCGACAGGTCGTAGGTTAGAATCTGGGGAGAGTGTGGATGAGCTCCCTCTGTCAGCTCCGGCTCCCAATGCAGGAGATATGAGAGCCCTCCCACAAGAATGGTAAAACATCAAAATATCGGGGCGTTCCCTGGGCAACGTCATTGCAAACAGCAAATTCTCTCACACCAGAAGCGACTTACAGTTTCTCAAGTCACTCCTGACACTAAAAAAAAGTATTTTATGAAAAGCTTTCATTTCCTTTAACAAAATGTTACCCACTCAGGCTTCGGTCTTTGATTTTCACTGTTTCATTCCTTTTTATTTCCATCACAGAAGCAAGGACAGAAGAAGACAGCACAAGCCTCCCTGTCATAACTCCACAGATCTTCCCAAATATTCCCATTGCCGAGGAGATCCCAGTGAAAAGCTCTGACATTTCAGGTGTTCAAAGGAAAGCACTCGAATCTGGTAAGTGCTACAAAGACATCTACACAAAAAAGAAGCGGGGCAGAGGTAGAAATTTCGCTGTAGGGTGATGGGAGATGTAGTTCTAAAGATTCAGTTCGACCATCACAGGCCACTTTCCCCTCTAGAGGGCGCCCACGTAAAGAGAGATTTCTAGAGCATCCCTTGCATTATTCTGGGTTAGAATTAAATTAGGTATTTTATTCACACAGAGACCAAGCATACACTTTGTTTGCTGCTTTTGCAAAGCAGACTATACACCGTTACAGAGTTTGAGGCTTTAAAAATATATATGAATGCCTACAATGTTGAGTCAATAAGCACTTTTGTGATCCTTTTTTTAAAAAAAAGAAGTAATGGTTACTCGCTGAAATGGAACAAAAGATAGATGATGCTTTTCATATTGAACCCAAAATGATCTCAAAAGATTGAGCACCCTTAAACCATAACTGGCACTTTTGTATGACTGCATCAGTATTGTTGCTGTGTGTCTTCAAGACATTTCTGACTTATGGCAACCCTAAAATGAACCTCTAATTTTCCTTGTTCAGAGGGATTTTTGCCTTTGAGTGCATGTAAAGGTAAATGTTTCCCATTGACATTAAGTCTAGTCGTCGAAGGAGTAAGCAGAGAAGGGTTTCTTGGAAGATATTCAAGGTTTAATGACCCACCTCCTTTCCGCCTGTCCCGCACCATTTGTTTGCATACTACAAGTGATTTACACATTGATATACAAGTACTTGGGACCTTTTTGGTTGGAAAGTGTGTAACCTGTGATTTACAACAGCATGCATTCCACTTACTCCATTATTTGAACTTTGATATATGTGAATTGAACATTAAACCTTGAATATCTTCCAAGAACCCCTTCTCTGCTTACTCCTTCGACGTTTTCCGAGAACACCCTACCCCTTTTTTTCGGAATTAAGTCTAGTCGTACCTGGCTCTGGGGGGTGGTGCTCATCTCAATTTCTAAGCCGAAGAGCCGGCATTGCCCATAGACACCTCCAAGGGCATGTGGCCAGCATGACTGCATGGAGCGCCATTACTTTTCCACCGAGGTGGTACCTATTGATCTACTCACACATGTTTCCGAGCTGCTAGGTTGGCAGAAGCTAGGGCTAAAAGCAGGAGCTCACCTCGTCTCACAGATTGGAACTGCTGACCTTCCAGCCAACAAGTTCAGCAGCTCAGTGGTTTAAGCCTTTCGGAAAGCTTACAAAACCGCTCTCTTTCGACAGGCATTTGGCCTTTAACTACCTTGGATATGGATTTACACTGTTTTAACTGTTCTATAATTGTTGTTTTATTGTTTATTATTGTAGTTCGATGTGCTGTAAACCGCCCTGAGCCAAATCAGAAAGGACAGTATACAAATCGAAATAATAAATAAATAAATCCATTGCGCCACCGCGGCCCCTATTGAGTGCATGTACACTGTTGAATGAATGCTGTTTGGCACCACTTTACCTGCCATGGCTCAATGCTGTAAAATCAAGGAAGTTACAGTTTTACAAGGCTTTTTTTCTGTCTCTGCCAGAGAGTGCTGGTGCCTCACCCAACTGCATCTTCCATGATTCCATAGCATTGAGCCATTCCAGTTCAAATGGTATCCAACAGCATTCATTTCTGAAGTGTGGATGTGCCTTTTGACATCTGCTCAGGAAGTGCGATTCACCCAATATCAACCGGTGGGTTTCCATGGCTAGGCAGTAATTCAAACCCAGATCTGCAGTCATAGTCCAACACTCAAATCACTCCAACACACTGACTCCTACTGAATCAAGACACTGTTTCTGCAGATTTAGGATACACACTGCAGTACAAAATGCAAAGCACAATATTGTAATAACACAAGTAGCCTCCAGAAGCCTGCCGTTTCTGCAGCTTGTATAACCCGCAAAGGTGGGGGAGGCTGAAGAAGGCACACTTGCTGCGACCACCACCATCGTACCCCCATTTTATTATCGCGGACTTCAGCATCTGCCTTATTTGGTATCTGTAAAGCAGGGGTGCTCATTAGGTAGATCGCGATCTACTGGTAGATCGCGTAGGGTGTCCTGGTAGATCGCAGGCAGGGCGGGAAGAAGGCTCAGTCCCGCCCCGCAGGCTCCTGACGCCACCCAGGTGCAGAAGGTGGTTGGACTGGATGGCCCTTGGAGGTCTCCTCCTATTCTAGGAACCCATTGTTGTTGTTGTTATTATTAGAGCTGAATGGCCATCTGTGAGGAATGCTTTGATTGTGTTTTTCCCTTATGGCAGAAGGAGGTTGGACTGGATGGCCCTTGGAGGTCTCCTTCTACTCTAGGAACCCGTTGTTGTTGTTGTTGTTGTTGTTGTTATTAGAGCTGAATGGCCATCTGTGAGGAATGCTTTGATTGTGTTTTTCCCTTATGGCAGAAGGAGGTTGGACTGGATGGCCCTTGGAGGTCTCCTTCTACTCTAGGAACCTATTGCTGTTGTTACTATTAGTAGTAGTAGTAGCAGAGGCTGAATGAATATTATCATCATCATTATTATTATGAATAAATTCAGGGGCTTATTGTACTCACATTTAGTTGAATTCAGTCTTAAAATATATTATATGGCTCTCACTGAAATAAATTTCCAAATATTTTGCTTTTATGGCTCTCTGAGTAGTGCGCAGGTAAATCCTTTTGACTTGGTTGTTTTATAAGTAGCTCGCATGCTGAAAAAGTGTGAGTACCCCTGGTGTAAAGAGTCCTGGGACCAAACTCCTGTGGATACTGAGGACTCATTGTATGTCTTTGGAAATACCACAAATGTATACATGACACTACAGAAAAGAACACTAACATTTCAAATTCATATGTCTATGAAATGGAGGAACCCTTTTTGCTTGGAAGCTTTCCAAAGTCTTTGCCTTAGCATATTTTATTATCGGATCTTTTTATCAGGGCCGATACAGGTCAAGATTCCTCGGAGGGGGAAGAGTCTGCTCCCAAAGTCCTCAGATGGGTCCCAGTACACATGGCAAGAGCTGACGATTAGGGATTTGCTCATTGCTGAGGTTGAGGTGCAACCTCCCTCAAGCATACCATCAGCCCCAGCCGTGAGATCTCACTCCCCTCAATGGGCTGGACATCTGGCAAGCCATTCAGCCGGCCCTCATCATCAACAGCAGCACCCAGATCAACCAACGCCTGACCTTGGCAAAAGAGCGACACAAACCGCAGTCCAACACTCTCATTTAGGGAAACCTCTCCTTCCGGAGACACGAGAACCAGGTAGGCTTAGGAGAATTAGTTAATAAAGCTCTTAGAAGCTTTTCAATAAGTAAACGTATGTGTGATAGCAACCCAAATGGCCTTTTGACTATGTCCTTGGATTGAGTGATTTTAAAATTGGGTTTAATGTTTTATTGGTTTTAATATAGTTTTAATATTCATGTCTATTTTCTATTGTCTGTTGGTGCCTTTATATTGCTGCCCATTGTAAGTGATATGGGATGGTAGGAGTCTAATAATAATTTATCTTTACCTGGTTTGAGAATTAATATTATTCTGGTATATTTTCATGAGTTTGGTGTAGGATTTCCCCTCAGTATTTCGTTAAACAACTTCTATAATTTGGGTAGTAGAAATTCTGTATACATTTTGTAAATTTGGCTCATCTTAATGAACCAGCTCGCAGGTGGAAAAATCAGTTCAGAGCCATCAAACAGGATGAACATTTATTAAGGAAATGGATAGAAATGCCTCACCCAACTGCATCTTCCATGAGGCTTGCCCAAGTCGAGGTGGGTGCTCGACCTTTAAGTGTAGCCTGCTGTCGACCTTTGCAGCCCGAAAGACAGTTGCATCTGTCAAGGTACCACATTAAGTGGGGAGGCAAATTTTGACTGAATTATGAGGCCATTAAAAGAACTCCAGGAACACTGAGGAATGCAGAAGGAACAATAAGGGACACTGGGAACGCTGAGAGATGAGGAGTACATCAGCTCCCCCTGGTGGCCAGAGTTTGCCTCTGTTCATCTATATGTGTGTATATGGAAACGGCAGAGATTGTCTGCTAAGTATGTGTACCTGTAATCCGCTCTGATTCCCCTTTGGGGTGAGAAGAGCGGAATATAAATAAAGTGTATTATTATTATTATTCCACAGCATTGAGCCATGGCAGTTAAAATAGTGTCTCTGCATTGATTTCTGAAGTGTAGATGTGCCTTTTGACTTCTGCTCAGGAAGTGTGACTCAACCAATATCATCCAATGGGTTTCCATGGCTAAGCAGTAATTCAAACACAGATCTGCAGTCAGTCCAACACTCAAAGGACTCCAACACACTGACTCCTACTGAATCAAGACACTGTTTCTACAGATTTAGGATTCAAAATGCAAAGCACAATATTGTAATAACACAAATTGCCTCCGGAAATCTGCCATTTCCACCACTTGTATACTCCGCAAAGGTGAGGGAGACTGAAGAAGGCACACTTGGCACCCATGGCTTGCTGCCGCCGCCACCATTGTACCCCCATGTTATTATCATGGACTTCAGCATCTGCCTTATTTGGTATCCGAATAGATTACTGCAACGGGCTCTACGTGGGGCTGCCTTCGAAGGCGGTTTGGAAACTTCAACTAGTACAACTGCCGCCCTGAGTCCTCCTTCGGGAGTGAGAAGGGCTGGGTAAAAGTATTGCAAATAAATAAATAAACAGTCGACAGCCAGATTACTAACTGGGGTGACATACAGGGAGCATACCAACCCCCTGTTATGCCAGCTCCACTGGCTGCCGGTCCATCTCCGAGCCCAATTCAAAGTGCTGGTTTTGACCTATAAAGCTCTAAATGGTTCTGGCCCAGCTTACTTGTCCGAATGCATCCACCCCTACGTCCCACCTCGAGATCTAAGATCATCCGGGGAGGCCCTGCTCTCACTCCCGTCAACAGCTCAAATGCATCTGGCGGGGACAAGGGACAGGGCCTACTCGGCAGTGGCTCCCCGCCTATGGAACACACTCCCAACTGACATAAGATCGATCTCTTCTCTCCTAACTTTCTGGAAGAAAGTAAAGGCTTGGCTCTAGGACCAGGCGTTTGGTCAATAGAAGTAGCAGCACCTAAAGCAGGGGTGGGCAAACTGCGGCCCGGGGGCCGGATGCGGCCCTTTGGCTGATTCTATCCGGCCCGCCTAAGGGCCCCTGGCTTGCCTCCCCTGCCTGGCCTCTGCATAAAAATCTCTAGAGAAGGGGACTATAAGGAAGCATTATTTTATTTTAGTGGTTTTTATTATTATTGTATAATAATTTTATAACAATAATAAAATAATATAATAAATAATATAATATAATGTTATAAGATATATTATAATTTCAATATATTATGTTTATATATATATATACTATAATATAATAATTATGATATTAATACTAATAATATATGAATATTTCTTGATATATTAATATGTTAATATTAATGATGTGTAATATATAGTAAATATAGTAAGTGAATAAATAAATAAATTATGTAGATTAGCATGTAGTTCCGCCTTTAGGTGCGGCCCTCCATAATATTTTTTGGCTCTCGTGTGGCCCCTTGGAAAAAATAGTTGCCCACCCCTGACCTAAAGGGATGAACTGGATTGACGTTAAGACTGATGAGGCTGGTTTATGTTTTTAACTGGTGATTGTATCTGATTTTAATTATGATGTTTTATGATGTTGTGTATTTGTTGTGATTTTATTGTAACTGTTGAAATAGCCTCTTTATGGAGCTCAGTGTAAGCCGCCATGTGTCCCCCTTCGGGGGTTGAGAAGGACGGGATAAAAATGCAATAAATAAATAAAATAAATAAATGTATTTATTTATTTTATTTATTTCATTCGACTTTACCTGGTTTAGGAATTAATATTATCCTGATATATTTTCATGAATTTGGTATAGGATTTCCCCTCAGTAGGACCAGATAGGCTTTGGAGAATTATTTAATAAGGCACCACAATCAGCCTGATCTTAGAAGCTAAGCAAGGTCGGCCCTGCTTAGTACTTGGGTGGGAGGCCACCAACAAATACCTGGTCTCATAGGGAATATTTCAGAAGGAAACAACCTCTACGTTTTCTTTGCCCTCTCTCTCTCTCTTTCTCATTCTCTCTCTCTATATATATGTATACACACACACACATATGTATACTTACATACATATACATACTTACATATATATGGCTGCAGTCACACTTAAAACTCCCATGGTCCCTTAGAAACTACTATTCCCAAGAAACTACTATTCCCTTCTGCAGAGAAGCCTTTGGCCCTTGGAAAACTACTACTCCCAGGATCCCAGAGGAACTACAACTCCCAGTGTCCCACCGCATGGGGCCCATGGTGGTTCAAATGAGATTGAGTTCCATTCTTCCTGCAGAAAGGCCTGTGGGCCTTGGGAAACTACTACTCCCAGAGTCCCTTAGAAACTACTCCTCCCAGGGTCCCTTAGAAACTACTACTCCCAAGGTCCTATCGCATGACAGTTCATACGAGGTCTAGCTCCATTCTTTCCACAGAGAAGCCTATGGGTCTTGGGAAACGACTACTCCCAGGGCCCCTTAGAAACTACAACTCTCAAAGTCCCATCGCGTCCATGGCAGTTCATATCAGGTCAAGCGCCATCCTGCCCACAGAGAAGCCTATGGGCCTTGGGAAGCTACTACTCCCAGGATCCCTTAGAAACAAGAACTTCCAAGGTCCCATTGCATCGAGCCCATAGCGGTTTATACGACTTCGAGCTCCATTCCTTCCACTGAGAAGCCTATGGGCCTTGGGAAACTACTACTGCCAGGGCCCCTTAGCTCCCAGAACAAATCAACTTAAGAACAAACTTACAGAACCTATCTTGTTTGTAACTTGGGGACTGCGTGTAGCTACTTTTATTTATCTGTCCATCTTTTTCCTGATATGGGAGTAAAACCAGATGGAAATTAGACAAATGCATATTCTTTTTTGGTTTCTTTTCTGTTCACTTTCTCACTTTCTAATCTTTTCTTCTTTCTGTATTATAGTTCAGTACAGCCTTATACTGTCTTGGGGGGCATCTAATAATTGTTTTTTGAAGAACAAGGTTCAAATATGTAAGGGACAATCCGCAAATGATATGAAAGTGTTACTTTGAAAAACAACTGAATGGAGTGTCATAGCAAAATAGCGCAAGAACATTTGAAAAATCATGTCTATAAAGATAAAATGCAGCACACATACATCTCATTAGAGTAATCATATAAAAGAGGGAGCAAGGTGGACATTTAACCATAAATAGGAACTTTCCGCACATCCTATTTATGGCTAAATGTCTGCTTAAGTAGAAAGGCTTGATCTGTCAATGAAGGGCCCTTTCTCACTTCAAGGAGTGATCAGCTTGGGAGTGATCCTGGACTCATCGCTGAGCCTGGAACCCCAGGTCTCGGCGGTGGCCAGGGGAGCTTTTGCACAGTTAAGACTCGTGCGCCAGCTGAGCTCGTACCTTGGGAAGTCTGATCTGGCTACAGTCGTCCACACTCTGGTCACATCCCGAATAGATTACTGCAATGCACTCTACATGGGGCTGCCTTTGAAGACAGCTAGGAAATTGCAACTAGTCCAACGGGCAGCATCCAGATTACTAACTGGAGCTACATACAGGGAGCATACCACCCCCCTGTTGTGTCAGTTCCACTGGCTGCCGATCCACTTCCGAGCTCAATTCAAAGTGCTGGTTTTGACCTTTAAAGCTCTATACGGTTCTGGCCCAGCTTATTTGTCCAAACGCATCAGCCGCTACATCCCACCTCGTAATTTAAGATCATCTGAGGAGACCCTGCTCTCGCTCCCACCGACTTCTCAAACGCGGTTGGTGGGGACGAGAGAGAGGGCCTTCTCGGTGGTGGCTCCCTGTCTATGGAACGCACTTCCAAATGACATACGATCAACCCCATCCCTCCTGGCATTCAGGAAAAAAGTGAAATCTTGGCTATGGGACCAGGCGTTTGCACATTAGCACAATGCAGCACTTTGGATTGGATTAGTAATGGCAAGTTGATGGATATGGCTCAATGCTCCTATTATGGACGGAACACTGTTTTTAACTTAAGTGAATGCATATGATGTATTAATGTTAATTGTATTTTAATGTATTTTAATGCTCAATGTTTTTGGTTTTATATTGTATTTATACTGTGTTTCGGCATCGAATTGTTGCCTTTGTTAAGCCGCTCTGAGTCCCCCTTTGGGGGTTGAGAAGAGCGAGGTAGAAATGTTGGAAATAATAATAAATAAATAAACAAATAAGGAGACCCGCAATGCTGCCTCTCAAAGTCATCTCAGAACAGTAGGCCTGCTTATTACATGAACTTTTTGAACACGGTTTCATTTCTATGTGAAGAAATATCATAGAATCAGTTTGGAAGATCTAAAGGCACATAGAAAAGTGTTATCTCTAGGCCTTCAGCATAATTCGATGGTCAACTTCTGAAAATAATAATAATAATAATAATAATGTTTATACCCGAAGGAGACTCAGGGCGGCTTACAAGAGGCCAAGCCCAACAATTACAACAAAGCAAATATACAACATGAATACAGCAATAAAATATAATGAAAATAATAATAATACCAAAAACAACACAAGTAAACACATAGAACAGTATAAAATTGCAATAAGTGGACACAATGGGCAGGGCCAGTTGCAAAATTAAAAGGTTTAAAACACTGGGTGAGATGAGCAATGTAATGTGTTTGGACGGAGGCTTGGGTGGACAAAACAATGGGGTGTAGTAAAGTGCACTCGAGGGCCTTTTATGCAAGGTTTGGTCAAGGTCAAGGATTGTTGTTCATTCATTGAAAGCACACTGGAAGCCCGAGACACAGTTTATTTCAGTTGAACAAATATGGTTCCAGGTTATATAAAAACTGTACTACATGAAAGATACTGCAACGGATCCGTCACTTAATATGTGGGCCTACTGTAGTAACAAAGTCTTACCAAGGCTGCACTGATCACAGTGCAAGCCAATAAGATCCACTCTGAGTTTTACCCTGAACTATGAATGAGCTGTCTAAGGTACTGAATCCCATCTTCAACATAGGTTGGGCGTATTAGATAGCACTATTAGTTTGAATTAAAACCCTGAATTTGATTCATTGCCTCCACTTAGGCTGCATCCGTACTGTACAGTGAATGCAATTTGACACCACTTTGATTTATTTATTTATTATTTCGACTCGAAGGCTCGGAGTGGTTTACAAAACAACCAGAAACAATATACATAAACACAATTTTTAAAAAATTAAGAACAACAGAACCCCAATCAGCAGAAACCGAATGCTTGCCGGAAAAGGAATGTTTTACACGCCTTCCGGAAGGACGGTAAGCTTTGGATGGCTCGTGCTTCTGCTGGTAAAGCGTTTCACAAATTTGGAGCCACGATCGTGAAGGCTCTGCGTCTGGTTGCCGACAAATGAAAAGTCCAGATGTTGGGGACTTCAAGCAGGTTTTGGTCTTCCGACCGAAGTGATCTCTGGGGTTGATAGGGGTGAGGCGGGCCCTCAGGTACGCCGGCCCCAGACCATATAAGGCCTTAAAGGTCAAAAACAACACCTTGAAAGTAATCCAGTGCTCAATCGGTAGCCAATGCAATTGCCGCAAGACTGGAGAAATGTGACATCTCGCCGGCTCCCCGGCGAGAAGTCAGGCGACAGTATTTTGCACTAGCTTAAGCTTCCAGATCACTGACAAAGGAAGACCAATGTACAGGGCATTACAGTAGTCCAATCTTGAGATGACCGGCGCCTGGATCACAGTAGCCAGGTCGTTCCTAGATATATAAGGAGCCAGTCGTCTAGCCTGACACAGATGGAAAAATCTGCTTACAGCAGAGACCTGGACCTTCATTGTCAGCAGCGGGTCTAACAAGACCCCCAGACTCTTTACCAAGGACGACAGACGTAATGCTTCACCGTCCAGGGTAGGCAACTGGATCTCCCCCCATCCGGACAACCCAGCCATAGGATCTCTGTCTTCTCTGGGTTCACCCTCAACCTGCTGGCACGCAACCATCCAGTAACGGCCTCAAGACACTGATGGAATTTCTCGGGTACAGAGTCCGGCCATGACTATATTATTATTATTATTATTATTATTATTATTATTATTGAGCCATGGCATAATAATAATATAAAAATGAGGATTTAAAGATTCTGGCACAAGCCAGTTAAGGTGGTCCCAGTGGTGATCAGCACACTGGGTGCAGTGCCTAAAGGCCTTGGCCTGCACTTAAAAACAATCGGCACTGACAAAATTACCATCTGTCAGCTGCAAAAGGCCACTCTACTGGGATCTGCACACATTATTTGCCAATACATCACATAGTCCTAGACACTTTGGAAGTGTCCAACGTGGGATCCAATACAACAACCAGCAAAGTGATCGTGTTTGCTGTGTACTAATCTTGCTGTGTTTCAAATAATAATAAATAACAACAACTTTATTATTGCACCCTGCTTCCATCTCCCCGAAGAAACTCGGGGTGGCTTACATATGGCACAAAGTGCCTAAGACAAAGCATAAAAAAACACAAAACAATACAATAAAGTGCAAATTATAGCATATAAAAACAACAATTTAAAACTCAGAACAATGCTCAGTGACCTATGGTGACAACTACCATAAGACATGGCCAAACTGTAAACAAGGCATGGGAATGGTATAGTGCAAATTGTAGCTGAGGAACAGGGCATGGGATAAAAGTGCAGTGCTGTGTCATTACTATGGCTCCTGGGATTTGTAGTTTGGTGAGATGCCAGCATTGTTTGTCAGAAAAGGCTAAAGACCTTGTAAAACTGCAACATCCCATGATCCCATAGCATTGAGCCATGTCAGTTAAAGTAGTGTGAAACTGCATTAAACTGATAGTGTAGATGCAGCCTTAAATGGAAATTGTCAGCTACCCCTTACATTGTATTTAAACACGTTCCTGCCTTTTTTGAGACCTGCCGTGGCTCCAGACTATTCCTGAATTTCCCATTTATGGCCATGGTCCCAAGCTTACTTTTTTAGTTCTACTGGTCCCAGCCAGTAGAGCCAGTGTATTTTTCTTTTTCTAAAAAATAGTTTCCTTAGACAATTCAAAAGAACTTGCTTTCAGCCTGTTTCCCCCCCCTAATTATTGTTAGTTTTGACCCTGAAATAGCCCTCTTGGTCCAACCAGACTTTAATCTTGTGTGTGCTTCAATGGAAATACACACCATTGAACTCATGCAGACTTTCTATTGAGTGAACAGAGCAGGTGCTTAATGCACTGCAAACTCCAGCAAAAGTCAAAACACTCTTGAATGCTATTTATAGTGGGTTGTAAACTCGTATATGTGGATACTATAGGCACCATTACATTTCTCCATAGACCTCTGGTTCCCAATCAGAATGTACGCGGGTTGAATGAAAAGTAATGCCTCCACCTTCGTTACTTGGGTTTGAATGGGAATATTTTAATAAATCAAACACAGAAATAATCCTTAGAATGTGCTCTTTAACTACCACTATTCACTTTTCCACATAATCACCAGACAACTGGATACATTTCTGCCAATGATGAACAAGTTTTCCGAAGCTGTCACGGAAGAAGTCGACACTCTGTTTTTGCAATCCGCGTCTCACAGTTCTCTCAATGTCTTCATCAGAAGTATATTGATGTCTCTGCAGATCTTCTTTCATTATCGGGAACAGATGGAAGTCAGACGGTGCTAAAGCTGGACTGTATGGAGGATGCTGTACGGTGGTGAGATCCAGTCTCTGAAGTTCAGCTGTGTACCATTGTGCACAGATCTTCCAATAGCCAAGCAAAGCGATAATGTGACCCACATGTTCTTGCGAAATGCCGATTATGCTGGAAATTCCTCTCTGAGTGATACAGCGATTGTCCTGAATCAATCTGTCAACCTTTTGCTTGTGAGACTCAAGCCCCAAGAAGTCATGCAGCGGCATTCTGGACGAGCTTAAGTTTCCGGATCACTGACAAGGGCAGGCCGATGTAAAGGGCGTTACAGTAGTCCAGTCTCGAGATGACCATGGCTTGGAGTACAGTGGCCAGGTCATCTCTGGATAGGTAGGGGGCCAGACGCCTAGCTTGCCGCAGATGGAAAAAGGCGGTTTTGCTGACGCTAGAGACCTGGGCCTCCATCGAAAGCAACGGGTCAAAAACGACCCCAAGGCTCTTTACTGAGGATGTCGGGCTGAGGCAGTCGGGCCTCCCCACCAACCGGGCAGCCCAGCCACAGTATCTCCATCTTTGCTGGATTCACCCTCAATCTATTGGCACACAGCCAACCAGTAACGGCTTCGAGGCACTGTTGGAAACAAGAAGGTACGGAGTCCGGCTGGCCTTCCATTTTCAGAACGAGCTGGGTATCGTCAGCATACTGATAACATTCCAGCCCAAAGCTTCGAACCAGACCAGCAAGTGGTCGCATATAGATGTTAAAAAATAAAGGGGAAAGAATGGCACCTTGAAGGGACCCCACAGGCAAGTGGAGCCCTCTCGGAAACCGAACCACCCCTTTCCACTCGCTGTTCCCGATTGTGGAGAAAGGACAACAGTCATTTCAGGGCTGTTCCGCTAACTCCAGCAACGGTAAGGCCAAAAGCCTATGGGCCTTGGGAAACTACTACTCCCAGAGTCCCTTAGAAACTACTATTCCCAGGGTCCCTTAGAAACTACTACTCCCAAGGTCCCATCGCATGACCATACGAGATCCAGCTCCATTCTTCCCACAGAGAAGCCTATGGGGCTTGGGAAACTACTACTTCCAGCGTCCCTCAGAAACAACAACTCTCAAATCCCATCGCATCGAGTCCATGGCAGTTCATATCAGGTCAAGCGCCATCCTTCCCACAGAGAAGCCTACGGGTCTTGAGAAACTACTCCCAGGGTCCCTTAGAAACGACAACTTCCAAGGTCCCATTGCATTAAGCCCATGGCGGTTCATAAGAGTTCGAGCTCCATTCCTTCCACTGAGAAGCCTATGGGCCTATGGGCCAAAAGATTGTAATCGACCGTATCAAAAACTGCTGTGAGGTCCAGTAACACAAGCAGCGCTGAACCGTCCTTGTCCAGTTGGCATCGAAGCTGATCTGAAATGGCGACCAACACAGTCTCCGTCCCGTGCCCCAAGCAGAAACTGGACTGGAAGGGATCTAAGACGGCTGTGTCCTCAAGGAACTGCTGCAGTTGCCCCGCTACTGCCCTGTCAATCACCTTGCCCAGGAACTGAAGGTTCGAAACTGGGCGGTAATTGGAGGGAACTGACCGATCTAAATTTGGTTTCTTCAGTAGCGGGGAGACCACTGCCTCTTTTAAGCCCTCTGGAAAAACTCCTTGCTCAAGGGAGCTGTTGATTATATTCAACAGAGGGTCACGTAATCCCTCCAGGCCTGCTTTCACTAGCCAGGAGGGACACGGATCGAGGGAGCATGTGGTCGATCTCGCTGCAGCTAACAGTTCGTCGACAGCCTCTGCATCCAGTGGGACGAACCGATCGAGGGTGGGCTTTAACAACACAATCATTCAATGCTAAGGCTTCCCACCAAAATGGAACTGTAGAGGAGAGCCTACTGAACAAGCCAGTACCTGCCGCATACCAGTACTGCCATCTGTTGAGGAGTTACGAAGGTGGAGGCATTACTTTTCATTCAACCCTCGTACATAGTGGTCAGTTGATGACGATGTAGTAAATCGCCATGAGATCTGATTAATTGTGTCTACCGCCTCCCAGACTTTTTCGCAGTGCTGTATCTGTGCAACATATGAAACGGTTTGAAATATCACATGGCAGGTTGTATAATACTGACGATATATATGAACGAGATCTGAAACCCGGCCTACGTTATCCCAACCCACTCCATCTCGACACACCTGCAGGGACACGCCTTCAGTAAACACTTTATTGCATCAACTAAAGCAGCCGCAATCCTATAATATGTCCTTATCTGGAATTAAACAGAATCAGTGTAACTTGCTTTGGAACACACCGAGCCTGGCAGATCTAGAAACACAGTACAGCACATTCGATTATTATAGTCCAGGAGACAAAGCCAAAATCGACATCTGGAGAACACTGTTCTCAGGGGGCCAAACAAACTCCACCCAAAATGTGGATTTTTGGTTTTTAGTTTCTCCAGCACTCTTCACCGGCTGCAGATCAATATTATTGGCTGCCAAAAATACTCGAAGAGCCGGTACAATACAAGGAAGTGAGGAGAAGAGGAAAGGAAGTTGGCAACACCCGTAGGAATAGCCGGCTTTTATTTCAGTGTGAGCTTTCATAGATATACATCTATTTCTTGGGCTGCATTTGAAGAATTGCCTTTATGGCCACAAAAGCTCATGCCAAAACAAAAACCAAGTCGCCTGGATTGCACTGGGATCCTGCAACCGCCTTGGCTCCACCCAGTGGCATCCTAAGAGTAGTACGCTTTCCCAAGGCTTCTCTGCAGGAGGAATGGAGCTCAACCTTGCATGATCCGCCATGGGACCCTGGCAGTTGTAGTCCCTATGGTCCCCTGGGAGTAGTAGTTTCCCAAGGCCCATAGGCTTCTCTCCAGGAGGAATGGAGCACAACCTCGTATGAACTAGCATGCGCTTAATGCAATGGGACCTTGGGAGTTGTAGTTTCCCAAGGCCCATAGGCTATTCATTGGAAGGAATTGAGCTCGACGTCACATGAACTGCCTGCCATGGGCTCCATACAATGGGACCCCGGGAATTGTAGTTTCTAAGGAGTCTGGGAGTTAAGGGGCCCTGGGAGTAGTAGTTTCCAAGGGTCCGTAGCCTTCTCTGCGGGAGGAATGGAGCTCGACCATGTGTGAACCGCCGTGGGCTTAATGCAATGGGACCTTGGGAGTTGTAGTTTCCCAAGGCCCATAGGCTTCTCAGTGGAAGGAATGGAGCTCGAACTCTTATGAACCGCCATGGGCTTAATGCAATGGGACCTTGGAAGTTGTCGTTTCTAAGGGACCCTGGGAGTAGTTTCTCAAGACCCGTAGGCTTCTCTGTGGGAAGGATGGCGCTTGACCTGATATGAACTGCCATGGACTCGATGCGATGGGATTTGAGAGTTGTTGTTTCTGAGGGACGCTGGAAGTAGTAGTTTCCCAAGACCCATAGGCTTCTTTGTGGGAAGAATGGAGCTGGATCTCGTATGGTCATGCGATGGGACCTTGGGAGTAGTAGTTTCTAAGGGACCCTGGGAATAGTAGTTTCTAAGGGACTCTGGGAGTAGTAGTTTCCCAAGGCCCATAGGCTTTTCTGCAGGAAGAATGGAACTCAATCTCATTTGAAGCACCATGGGCCCCATGCGGTGGGACACTGGGAGTTGTAGTTCCTCTCGGATCCTAGGAGTAGTAGTTTTCCAAGGCCTCTGCAGAAGGAAGGGAGCTGGATCCTGCATGAACCACCATGCGATGGGACCCTGGGAGTTGTAGTTCCGATGGGGTCCTGGGAGTTGTAGTTTCCCAAGACCCATAGGCTTCTCTGTGGGAAAAATGGAGCTGGACTTTGTATGAACTGTCATGCGATGGGACCTTAGGAGTAGTAGTTTCTAAGGGACCCTTGGTGTAGTAGTTTCTAAGGGACTCTGGGAGTAGTAATTTCTAAGGGACTCTGGGAGTAGTAGTTTCTAAGGGACCCTGGGAGTAGTAGTTTCTAAGGGACTCTGGGAGTAGTAGTTTCTAAGGGACCCTGGCAGTAGTCGTTTCTAAGGGACTCTGGGAGTAGTAGTTTCTAAGGGACCCTGGGAGTAGTAGTTTCTAAGGGACCTTGGGAGTAGTAGTTTCTAAGGGACCCTGGAAGTAGTAGTTTCTAAGGGAACCTGGAAGTAGTAGTTTCTAAGGGACCCTGGGAGTAGTAGTTTCTAAGGGACTCCGGGAGTAAGAGACCCTGGAAGTAGTAGTTTCTAAGGGAACCTGGAAGTAGTAGTTTCTAAGGGACCCTGGGAGTAGTAGTTTCTAAGGGACTCCGGGAGTAGTAGTTTCCCAAGGCCCATAGGCTTCTCTGCGGAAAGAACGGAGCTCAATCTCATATGAACAGTCATGGGTTCCATGCGATGGGACCCTGGGAGTTCTAGTTCCTATGGGATCCTGGGAGTAGTAGTTTCCCAAGGGCCAAAGGCTTCTCTGCGGAAAGAACGGAGCTCAATCTCATATGAACTGTCATGGGTTCCATGCGATGGGACCCTGGGAGTTATAGTTCCTATGGGATCCTGGGAGTAGTAGTTTTCCAAGGCCTCTGCAGAAGGAATGGAGCTGGATCCTGCATGAACCACCATGCAATGGGGTCCTGGGAGTTGTAGTTTCCCAAGACCCATAGGCTTCTCTGTGGGAAGAATGGAGCTGGACTTTGTATGAACTGTCATGCGATGGGACCTTAGGAGTAGTAGTTTCTAAGGGACCCTGGGTGTAGTGGTTTCTAAGAGACTCTGGGAGTAGTAATTTCTAAGGGACTCTGGGAGTAGTAGTTTCTAAGGGACCCTGGGAGTAGTAGTTCCTAAGGGACTCTGGGAGTAGTAGTTTCCAAGGGCCAAAGGCTTCTCTGCGGAAGGAATGGAACTCAATCTCATATGAACAGTCATGGGTTCCATGCGATCTGTGATGGGACCCTGGGAGTTATAGTTCCTACGGGATCCTGGAGAGTAGTAGTTTTCCAAGGCCTACAGACTTCTCTGCAGAAGGAATGGAGCTCAACCCTGCATGAACCACCACGCGATGGGACCCTGGGAGTTATAGTTCCTATGGCAGTGTTTCCCAACCTTTTTTGAGCTGCGGCACACTTTTAACATAAAAAAAATCTGGGGGCACACCACCAACCAAAATGACACCTAACACAGTAAAGAATGGCTGGGGGATGGTGACCTGCTGGGAGCAGCTGCTGGGAGTGCCGAAGGGGAGGAAGGGGAGGAACCAGGCCGCCCCATGCCCCGCCCCCTCCACGCAGCTTCAGTTCTCCCACAGAGGAGAAGCATGAGCGGATTTTGGCGGGGGGCTTAAGTAGGAAGGGCTACCCTAGCAAACCTTCGTATTGTTATCCCAATAACCCCAGTGAGGGGTGGGAGTAATGGCATGGGATTCAGAGGCTGGATATGAATAAACATAAATGTTTAAATAATTTACCAGTAGCGCCTTCCCGGCCCCTTCTTTCTTCGCCGCCGGGGCTGAAGCCTCCTAGCTCCCCTCCCCAAGCAGCAGGAGTTCTGCAAGAGGAGGGGAAGGAAGGGGGCAGACAGACTTTTCTGCAGAAGGAATGATGATCAACCCTGCATGAACCAGTGTGCCACGGCACACTGGTTGAGAAACACTGTCCTATGGGATCCTGGGAGTAGTAGTTTCCCAAGGGCCAAAGGCTTCTCTGCGGAAGGAATGGAGCTCAATCTCATATGAACAGTCATGGGTTCCATGCGATGGGACCCTGGGAGTTATAGTTCCTATGGGATCCTGGGAGTAGTAGTTTCCCAAGGTCTATAGAGTTCTCTGCAGAAGGAATGGAGCTCGAATTCGTATGACCCGCCAGGGGCTCCCAGAGGCAGGTCCAGAAGGAGAGCTTCCCTCTTCCCCTCCTCCTTGCCTTTCCTTTTGGCTAAGGTTTGAGAGCCAAGAACAGGAGAGGGAAGGGAGGGAGAGAGGGAGGCACGCCCCGAAGTGGGGCAGGGCGGTGGCCGGGAGAGAAAGGCCCAGACCGCTCGAGAGTCACTTCCCTCTCGCCTCGCCCAACTCGCTTGCCTGAAGGTCTCTGGCTCGGTGCGCCCGGAATCGCAGGTACCCAGGGCAGAGCCCCTCTCGCGCTGGGCAGCCCTTCCTCCCTCCCTCGCCTCCCTTCGCTTGGCCAACTCCTTTCCCCCTCCTCCGCCTCGCCCCGGCTCTGGCTTTCCCCCTTCTCCCTCGGCTTCCCGCCTTTCCAACGCTCCCGGATCGAAATCGAGCCTCTGCACGGATGGGCATGGGTGCATCTTGCCCCTGCCTTCATTGCCCTGGCTCTGCTACTAAGGGGATCCTCAGGGGAGTGAGTCTTCTCGGCCAAAGAAAGGCCCTGGCTGCCTCACCAAACTCTTCTTGTCTCTCTCTCTCTCTCTCTCTCTCTCTCTCTCTCTCTCTCTCTCTCTCTCTCTCTCAAAAAACAAACTTATAGGCAGGCCCATTACCAACAAGGTAGTTTGTTCTTAAGTTGAATTTGTTTGTAAGTTGGAACAGGTACTTTTTTTTAACGTGTAACTCCAGACAAATGTGTTAGTAATAATAGTAGACTCTGGCACAAGCCAGTCAAGGTGGTCCCAGTGGTGATCGGCACACTGGGTGCAGTGCCTAAAGACCCTGGCCTGCACTTAAACACAATCGGCACTGACATTACCATCTGCCAACTGCAAAAGGCCACCCTACTCGGATCTGCACGCATTATTCGCCGATACATCACACAGTCCTAGACACTTTGGAAGTGTCTGAATTGTGATCCAATACAAAAGCCAACATAGTGATCTTGTTTGCTGTGGACTCAGCTTGTTGTATTTATAATTATAATAATAATAACAACAATAATAAATCACATAGTCATAGACACTTTGGAAGTGTCCGAAGTGTGATCAATGCAACAACCGGCAGTGATCTTGTTGTGTTTCTAATAATAATAATAATAATAATAATAATAATAATAATAAATCACATAGTCCTAGACACTTTGGAAGTGTCCGAAGTGTGATCCAATGCAACAACCAGCAGCAATCTTGTTTGCTGTGTACTAATCCTGATGTGTTTCTAATAATAACAACAACAATAATAATAAATCACATCGTCATAGACACTTTGGAAGTGTCCAAAGTCTGATCCAATACAACAACCAGCAGTGATCTTGTTGTGTTTCTAATAATAATAATAATAATAATAATAAATCACATAGTCCTAGACACTTTGGAAGTGTCCGAAGTGTGATCCAATGCAACAACCAGCAGTGATCTTGTTTGCTGTGTACTAATCTTGATGTGTTTCTAATAATAATAATAATACATCACATAGTCCTAGACACTTTGGAAATGTCCGAAGTGTGATCCAATACAACAACCAGCAGTGATCTTGTTTGCTGTGTACTAATCTTGATGTGTTTCTAATAATAATAATAACAATAATAATAATACATCACATAGTTCTAGACACTTTGGAAATGTCCGAAGTGTGATCCAATGCAACAACCAGCAGTGATCTTGTTTGCTGTGTACTAATCTTGATGTGTTTCTAATAATAATAATAATACATCACATAGTTCTAGACACTTTGGAAATGTCCGAAGTGTGATCCAATACAACAACCAGCAGTGATCTTGTTTGCTGTGTACTAATCTTGATGTGTTTCTAATAATAATAATAACAATAATATAAATCACATAGTCCTAGACATTTTGGAAATGTCCGAAGTGTGATCCAATGCAACAACCAGCAGCGATCTTGTTTGCTGTGTACTAATCCTGATGTGTTTACAACAACCAGCAGTGATCTTGTTTGCTGTGTACTAATCTTGATGTGTTTCTAATAATAATAATAATACATCACATAGTCCTAGACACTTTGGAAATGTCCGAAGTGTGATCCAATACAACAACCAGCAGTGATCTTGTTTGCTGTGTATTACTCCTGCTGTGTTTCTAATAATAATAACAATAACAATAATAATAAATCACATAGTCCTAGACATTTTGGAAGTCTCCGAAGTGTGATCCAATGCAACAACCAGCAGCGATCTTGTTTGCTGTGTACTAATCCTGATGTGTTTCTAATAATAATAATAACAATAATAATAAATCACATCGTCATAGACACTTTGGAAGTGTCCAAAGTCTGATCCAATACAACAACCAGCAGTGATCTTGTTGTGTTTCTAATAATAATAACAACAACAATAATAATAATAAATCACATAGTCCTAGACACTTTGGAAGTGTCCGAAGTGTGATCCAATACAACAACCAGCAGTGATCTTGTTGTGTTTCTAATAATAATAATAATAATAAATCACATAGTCCTAGACACTTTGGAAGTGTCCGAAGTGTGATCCAATGCAACAACCAGCAGTGATCTTGTTTGTTGTGTACTAATCCTGATGTGTTTCTAATAATAATAATAACAATAATAATAATAAATCACATAGTCCTAGACACTTGGGAAGTGTCCAACATGTGATCCAATACAAAAGTCAGCACAGTGATCTTGTTTGCTATGTATTGCTCTTGTTGTTTATAATAATAATAATAATAGCAAGTTTGGATAGCACAGGCAAGGGTGAACACCCCTGTGGAGTTTCTTTTGCGGTCTGTGCCCCTGTTCAGAAGATTTCCCCTCACTTTCTGACCCTGTGATGGTTGGATTTTGAAAAAAATGGCTTATTGTGCAAACAAAGATTGGTGAGAAAGCTTCAATGGAGACACCTTTTCCCCATGATTGGTCTTTCAGGACTGAATTTCACTTCCTAGGAGCAGATTTCTCTCACTTCCTGTTGTCTTAATTAGGAGTAGCTTGTAAGTTGGATGTTTGTAACTCAGGGGCTGCCTGTACAATTTGAAACCTGAAAAATAAGCAAACCCTGAAATAGGATTATTATTATTATTATTGCCAACCAGAGATGCAGGTGAAATGTCAGGAGAAAATTCTGTTAGAACATGACCATTCACCCCGAAACCACACATCACCCCATTATTATTATTATTATTATTATGTTAATTTATAGTCTGCTTTCTCTGTCCATAAAAGAGACTCACTCAAACACCTCACTCAAACTTTCCTTTAAAAGCCTGCCCTGATCCACAGTAGTTCTGTAACAGTTAAAGTGGTGTCAAACTGCATTAATTCTACAGTGAAGATGCACCTGTGGCCTGCCCCAGAAAGTGGAGGGTCATTGGAAGAGTGAAAGAAATCCTCCAGTGAAGCAACTCCACATTTCGGAATTGTACCATTATGACACCACATTTACTGCCATGGCTCCATCTTTTGGGATCCTAGGCTTTGTTGTTTGTTATGGCACCAGAGCTCTCTGGGAGAGAAGTGTGACTTTCCCGCAAAACTGCAAACCTCAGAATTCCATAACTTTGAGCCATGGTGTGACAAATTTCCTATCTGGTAAGCTAGGTAAAGCCTAGGAAAAGCAGGCCCAAGAATTGGCAGCCATTTTAGATAGGGGCCAAGGGGGCATTCATCTTGGATCTCATTTCCAAAAGGAGGCGTGCCTAAGGAGCAGCCTGGAGGGAAATGAGGGGAGTTAGGATTGGCTGGTAGAGAAGGGGCAGAGCCTAACTTAGAAAAAATGCCTTGAAGAGGAGGCATTTTAAAATCTGACAGCAGTAGGTGTTTGGGTGTCAGAGGAGAAGCAGTCGGCTGGAGGGAGTGTTAGAGAGGAGTTGTGAGAGTTAGTGTTAGAGAGAAGTAGCCTGAAAATTGGTCAGGAAGCTAGCAGTCTAAGCTAGTGAGAAGACTCCACATCTATCAAGGAAGATGGTGTGTAGAGGAGTATAGAGATAGATCAAGGGTAGGACTATCTGTACTAGAGTTAAGAATTGCTAGGCAGAGAGGAATTCCTTTCAGTATTTATTTATTTATTATTTACTTTATTTATATTCCGCTCTTCTCACCCCGAAGGGGACTCAGAACAGATTACAGGTAGACATACTTAGCAGACAATCCTTGCCGTTTTCCACATACAACATATAGACAAACAGAGGCAAACTCTGGCCACCAGGGGGAGCTGACGCATTCCTCATCTCTCAACGTCTCTTGTTGTTCCTTCCGCATTCCTTGGCGTTCCTGGAGTTCTTTAATGGCCTCATAATTCAGTCAAAATTCAGTCCTGCCCATGTTCCGCTTTAGCCGCTTTAGCCGCTGTCCTGGGGTGTCACGCTATCTAATTTCTGAACTGTACCTGGGGGTTTTGTATTTTGCTGTTTTAACTGTTTAATTGTCTTAGATGTTTTATCGCATTGCTTGTGTGTAGTTGTACCTTCGGTTCCTGTGAGCCGCCGCGAGCCTCAGGGAGTCGGCGGCATAGAAACCCGAATAATAAATAAATAATAAATAATAAAATTTGCCTCCCCACTTAATGTGGTACCTTTATCTCCTACTTGACAGATGCAACTGTCTTTCGGGCTGCAAAGGTTGGCAGCAGGCTACACTTAAAGGTCGAGCACCCACCTCGACCTGGGCCAACCTCGAACTCATGACCTACTGGTCAGAGAGATCTTATGCAGCTGACACTTAGCCAGCTGCGCCACATTCCCGGTAAATTCTTGGAGGGAGAAAGGAGTGGTATTTTGTAACTAAGATTTGAACTGCTTAAAGGAACCATACGCTTTCATACCAAAATCTCTGAACCATTAAGCTTAATACCTATTTTGTAAGTTCTCTTAAATAAACTTCATTATGTTATTGTTCAACACATGTGCCTCGGTCAAAGAAGTCTTAAATCAGTTCCCTAAAGCAGTGTTTCCCAACCAGTGTGCCGTGGCACATTAGTGTTCCGTGAGCAATCATCAGGTGTGCCGTGGCAAATTGGAACCTCCACTACCCTTTCTTCCCCCTCCTGCCCACTGTGCTCTCTGGGTGTAGGTGAACTACAACTTCCAAACTCAAGGTCAATTCCCAAGCAAACCCTTTCAGTACTTTCTGTTGGTAATGAGAGTTCAATATGCCAAGTTTGGTTCAATTCCATTGTTGCAAGAGTTCAGGATGCTCTTTGATGGTGTGTTAATTATAAATCCCAGAAACTGTAACTCCCAAATGTCAAGGTCTATTTTTCCCAAACTCCATCTGTGTTCACATTTGGGCATATTGAGTATTCATGCCAAGTTTGGTCCTGATCCAGCATTGTGTGAGTCCACAGTGCTCTCTGGATGTTGGTGAACTACAACTCCAAAACCCAAGGTCAATGCCCACCAAACTCTTATAGTATTTTCTCTTGGTTATGGAAGTTTGTGTCTTTCTGCCATTCCTGCCAGGATATCTATGTTGTGTTCATCGAAACAGGCCCAGGTTTCACACTGAGTGTATAAATACATTTTAAAACATATTAACTATATGTATAACTGTGTTAGAGTGTCATTTTGTGTCATTTTGGTTGGTGGTGTGCCCTAGGATTTTGTAAATGTAAAAAATGTGCCGCAGCTCTAAAAAGGTTGGGAAACACTGCCCTACAGCCAGGGGCGGTCTAAGGTAATTTTAAATGGTAGGCGAACATTATTTTGGTGCCCCCAAAAAACATTATTTTGCCGCCCCCATGTAAAACAAATATACAATTATAATATCACAATACCATTAGTTGTATTTTATTGTATCAATGTATATACAATATATTATACCATACTCATACTATTTTATATCATAATTATATTATACTACATTACAATATAATTATATTATAATATATTGACAGATTAATATAATGTAACATTCTGTTATATTATTATTATAAAATAATAACATTATTTATTTAAATAAAATTATCCTCTACTAAATATTTTCATGACTCCTATAAAACTCAAATAACCCAAAATAAAGTAAAATAAAATATTATATATTACTATTTTGTACAATACCACTATACTGCAATATTGTTTGTAATATTACATGTAATATAAAATATATCATTATTCTATTGTTATATTGTATTTGTATTATATTGTATGACAATATTAAGCAGAACTGTATAATAATCAACAAGAAATGCAATATAAATGCATCAAAATCAGAATATATTACCTATCACCCGACTCATAATCCATAGGAGTCTCCCATAAGTCCAAAATTAGGATCCCAATGCAAATGTAAATAGAAAAACAGCCAAAATGTTCAAATGAGGTCGAATACAGGCAGCGCGGCCTGGGCAAACTTGGGCCCGCCCTCCCTCCCTCCTTCTAAGTGTTTTGGCCTCCAACTCCCACAACTCCTCACAGCCTCAGGCCCCTCAGGTCTAGACAGAAATAGAGCCAAAGAAAGGAAGGAGGGAGAGAAGAGGTCACAGAGGAGGAGGAGGAGGAGGAAAGCCCTTCATGCATTCCTTCACTTACACTTCCTTCACTGATTGTTTTCTCCTTCCCTGCAAACACGCGCGCGCGGCGGAGACAAAGGGAGAGGGGAAGCACTCCCTGCCTGCCCGATAGGGAGTGCTTTGCTTACAGGCTTCTGCGCAAGGGAGCTACTGGGCATGCGCGGAGGTTTTCGCACATGTGCAGTTGCTCCTGCTCTCAACTTCAGCTCCAGAGCAACTGCGCCTGCGTGAAAACCTCCGTGCGTGCCCAGAAGTGGCGTCGGAGCGCTCAAGGCCGGGGTCAAAAAGCAGGCAGCTGCAGCACTGTCTGAGGAACATCGGCAGGGCCCGGATGGTGCCCCATGCGGCCCGGATGGCGCCCCCTTCCCAGATGGCGCCCTAAGCGGCCGCCTACTTGGCCTATCTTGTAGGACCGCCCCTGCCTACAGCAATCAAGAGTCTAATGGTGGCGGCGTACATTTTGAAAAAGTAATCTCTTCAGTATTACTTCAGTGCACAGGCCTGAATGCAAGTCCAGAGCATTCTTGCCTAAGTTACCTCAAATAAGCCAAAGGGCTTAGTATTGCTAATAATTGTGGTGGTGGCCAGTGGTCTTTCAAAAGGTTTTCCGACCAGAAGATCGTTTCAGCTCAGTGCAGCGTTTGATTTCTATTTAAACAATCACACATTCCATTGCATTTGGGGATACAGCGGTTGGGTTTTCTTACTACACAAACTACCCTTAACTTAATATAATTGGTGGCAGCTTTAGGGGATTTGTCAACTTTAAAATATTTTACACATGGCTATTAATGCAGTGTCAAACTATATAATTCTGCAGTGTGGATCCAGCCGGAAAAGCCAACTGGGGCTGCCTTTTAAGCCATGGCAAATGGAGTTTTTCTTTTGGGGGAAATTTATGAAATGTTTGGTCAGCAGGCCTGCTTCCTCCCTAGACTCCCCAAGTTGTGCTGCCCTAAGCATTTATGACTCCCTCCCCAGCCCTCGTTCTTTATCTTTCTTTTGCGGCTTTGGCCTCCTCAGCTGGGCGGGCAAAGCCGAGTAGAGTAAGGCGTCCTTTGCTTTCAAAAAACTTGGCATCTGTCACCCACAGGCTCCTCCCTCCGCCAGTTTCTTTTTCTTTGCCTTTCCCTGCCCTGCGCATAAGAGTGGGTGGAGAGCGCAAAGCATTTCTGGAGCCTGCCCTTGGGAAGCCAGGCTCCCCTTGCTTGCACGTTTCAGGTTTCTTCCTGCAACATCTCTTCTTTGGAGAACTGTATCCCTTTTAGGGGGGGCTTCATGCCTATTTCCTAAGCCAGTGTTTTTCAACCTTTCTTGAGCCGCAGCACATTTTTTACATTTACAAAATCCTGGGGCACACCACCAACCGAAATGGCACAAAATGACACTCTAACACAGTAATACATATAGTCAATATGTTTTTAAATGTATTTATACACTCAGTGTGAAACCTGGGCCTGTTTCGATGAACACAACATAGATATCCTGGCGGGAATGGCAGAAAGACACAAACTTCCCACACAGAACTCCCATAACCAAGAGAAAATGCTATAAGAGTTTGGTGGGCATTGACCTTGGGTTTTGAGTTGTAGTTCACCTATATCCAGAGAGCACTGTGGACTCAAACAATGTTGGATCAGGACCAAACTTGGCATGAATACTCCATATGCCCAAATGTGAACACAGATGGAGTTTCGGGAAAATAGACCTTGACATTTGGGAGTTGCCGTTTCTGGGATTTATAGTTAACACACAATCAAAGAGCATCCTGAACTCTTGCAACAATGGAATTGAACCAAACTTGGAATATTGAACTCTCATTACCAACAGAAAGTACTGAAAGGATTTGCCTGGGAATTGACCTTGAGTTTGGAAGTTGTAGTTCACCTACACCTAGAGAGCACTGTGGACTCATACAATGTTACGTTATGTTGTTGTTTTCTATCCAGAATCACAATGTTGAAAGGAGGCTCACCACTGTAAGGTCCCTAGAGCAGGCATGGGAAAACTTCGGCCCTCTGGGTGCTTTGGACTTCAACTCCCACCATTCCTAACAGCCTGAGGCCCTTTCCTGCTTAAGTGGCTGAGGGGGGAAAGGAAAAGGGCCTGAGGCTGCTAGGAAGACAAGAAGTTGGAATCCAATACACCTGGAAGGTCCAAGTTTGCCCATGCCAGCTTTCAACAGAGACCTCTTCCTCCCCCTTCCCCTTCGCGTCCTTTCTCCCCCCCCTCCTGCCGAACACTTTTTCTTCTACACTGCCGCTTCTGCCACCATTTTGATCCGAGGGGGCAGCGTGAGCGTGTTCAGAAGGGGAGGGGGGAGGGAGGAAGACGTGGCCCGTGTGGGCACTTCTGCGCAGACTCGCCCCAGAGCAAAGCGAGCAGAGCGAGGCTGGGAAGAAGGGAGCCCGAGTGGAGAAGAAAAAGTGTTCGGCAGGAGGGGGAAGAAAGTGTTTTGGAGGTTCCAATTTCCCACGGCACACCTGATGATTGCTCATGGCACACTAGTGTGCCATGGCACACTGGTTGGGAAACACTGTTCTAAGCCATGGGAACCTGATAGAGCATCTATTTGCTTGCAGAAGCATCTTCACATAAGGTTCACAAAATGTGTTTGCTTTTAAAGTTTGGATAAGTTCCTTCTTTTGGGATTACAGTCCCCCTGGCTTCCTATTCTTCTGTTCCTTTTTTCTGTGTCAAAGGCATTGCATAAAAAGCAATGCATTTGGGTTGGAAAGATTAGCCGTTTTCAAGAAACGTTACCCAGGGGTCGCCTGACTGTGTTTACTTGGTCTTCGAGGAGGCTCTTTCTGTGTTCCCCAGTACTTGAATGGGAGACCATCAATGATAGGCTATATTTCGAAAGGAGGAATGGGAAAAAAATACCTCCCAGTATTCCTTTCCTTAGAAAATCTTGAGAAATTCAAGGGGTCACTATAAATCAAAAAGCCACTTGGCACACAATGTATAATGCACCGGGAATGTGGCGCAGCTGGCTGGATGTCAGCTGCATAAGATCGCTACTGACCAGAAGGTCATGAGTTCGAGGCCTGCCCAGGCCAAGGTGGGTTCTCGACCTATTGTGTAGCCTGTTGTCGACCTTTGCAACCCGAAAGACAGTTGCCTCTGTCAAGTAGGAAATTAAGGTACCACTTAGTGGGGAGGCTAAATTTAACTGATTTACGAGGCCATAAAAAGATCTCCAGGAAACACACTGAGGAATGAAGGAGTGCGACAGCTCCCCCTGGTGGCCAGATGTTAAATTGCCTCTGTCTGTCTTGTGTGTTTGTGTGCCTAAATGTAATGTGTACATTGTAATCCACCCTGAGTCTCCTGCGGGGTGAGAAGGGCGGAATAGAAATAAAGTAAATAAAATAAATAAATAATTAATTAATAATTGATCTTTTTGTTTTTGCTGCCAATGTTGAACACAGCCCTGGTGTTAAGGAAAAAAGTTTTTAAAATGTTTTTATTTTTACACGCAACTGAACTAAGGACTTGTATACATGCTACTGCTTATTATTTGTATGACAATGAGACCGGACAACGTTTTTAACAAGGAGACACTATGAATTTATATTTTATTGATTTGTTTAGTTTTTATTATATGTGATGTTTTTAATTGTATTTATAATGTTGTAAGCATTGAATTTTACCCTGTTAACCGCCTTGAGTCACCTACAGACTGAGAAAGACGGTATACAAATACAGTAAACAAACAAATAAATAAATATTATGAGTATAATCTATACAGTAGTATCAGTTCATATGGCCAGCAGTCTATCAGTCTTACCACCCACATCTTTCAATGACTGCCACCAGTGTAATCTATACAGTAGTATCAATTCATATGGCCAGTATATATGTCTTATCACCCTCATCTTTCAATCACCAGATTGAAAAAGAGATTTTTTTCTGTTGCAGATCATCCCAGGCCAAAAAAGTACTCTCACAAAAAAATGGTCACCTTGCATAACTATTTATTTATTATTTATTTATCACATTTCTATACCACCACTCTCAGCCCAAAGGTGACTCGGGGTGGTTTACACAAGGCAGTCTCTGCCCTCCAATCAAAACACGAGCAAAACAAAACAAACATATCACAACAATTAGCAATTAAAAACATACAATTACAGTTCTCAGCGTCACGTTGAAATCCCTTTCCGTCACATCGTCGTAATTACATATATCTAATTAAACCGTTATATTTCATCAGCAAATGCCTGCTCAAACAGCCAGGTCTTGACTTTCTTGCGAAATGTCAGGAGGGAGGGGGCCAATGTGATGTCACTAGGGAAGGCGTTCCAAAGCCGAGGAGCCACCACTGAAAAGGCCCTGTCTCTCGTCCCCACCAGCCACAATTGCGAATGTGGTGGGACTGAGAGCAGGGCCCCTTCAGAAGATCTTAACGGCCTTGATAGTTCATAGGGGAGAAAACGTGCCGACAGGTAAACTGGGCCGGTACCGTATAGGATTTTGTAGGTCAATACCAGCACTTTGAATTGTGCTCGGAAGCTAATTGGCAGCCAGTGGATCTGGCGTAACAGGGAAGTTGTGCGCTCCCTGTACCCCGCTCCCGTTAGTAACCTGGCTGCCAAACGTTGGACTAACTGAAGCTTCCAGGCAGTCTTCAGAGGCATATGTACGTACGTGTGTTGTTAAAGATGCCCCAAGATGTCCAAAATTGTTCCAATAGTTAAAAAAAACACACACACACACACCCTGAAATATTTGATTAGGAAAAACTAGAGAATGAAATTTAAGCATTTTGCAGGAGCACCTAAAAATGGAGTCTGGAAGTGAGAGCTTTTAAATACTTTCCAGATGTCGAAGGGCTGTTGCTCAAGATACGTTGTGCCTAAATGAAAAGGCCAACCTTTTCTCTTCTGTTCTATCAACAGACTTAAAAGGCCTCACTCTTGGAAAACATTTCAGTAAATTAATTGCTAAACTTGGGTTGTAGAACAAAACTAATGCAAATATATATATTTTTTAAAAAAACACTGACACAGCAGTAATAGCTCAACATAATTTCTAATATACAAATAGCAAATATCTGATTACAGGTTGCTGTTAATGCTGCGGAACCCAGTGCCCTTTCAGACAGGCCCAGTATCTCAGGATCTGGTCCCAGGTTTTCTGCTCTAAACTGGATTATGTGAGTCCGCACTGCCAGATAATCTGGAATAAACAGAAAACCTGAGGTCAGATCCTGGGATATAGGGCCTGTCTGGAAGGGACCCCAGAGACTCTATGTAATGTGTTGTTTTATCTAAATCCCTAGAACAGTGTTTCCCAAC
This sequence comes from Anolis apletophallus, assembly GCA_030556195.1. Lineage (NCBI taxonomy): Eukaryota > Metazoa > Chordata > Lepidosauria > Squamata > Anolidae > Anolis > Anolis apletophallus. The sequence continues at coordinate 171,254,628 of JARBWK010000001.1, read as the reverse complement.
CTTTTTTGAGCTGCGGCACACTTTTTACATTTACAAAATCCTGGGGCACACCACCAACCAAAATGACACTCTAACACAGTAATACATATAGTTAATATGTTTTTTAATGTATTTATACACTCAGTGTGAAACCTGGGCCTGTTTCAATGAACACAACATAGATATTCTGGCAGGAATGGCAGAAAGACACAAACTTCCCACACAGAACTCCCATAACCAAGAGAAAATGCTATAAGAGTTTGGTAGGCATTGGCCTTGAGTTTTGGAGTTGTAGTTCACCTATATCCAGAGAGCACTCAAACAATGTTGGATCAGGATCAAACTTGGCATGAATACTCAATATGCCCAAATGTGAACTCAGATGGAGTTTGGGAAAAATAGACCTTGACATTTGGGAGTTACAGTTTCTGGGATTTATAGTTAACACACAAACAAAGAGCATCCTGAACTCTTGCAACAATGGAATTGAACCAAACTTGTCATATTGAACTCTCATTACCAACAGAAAGTACTGAAAGGGTTTGCTTGGGAATTGACCTTGAGTTTGGAAGTTGTAGTTCACCTACACCCAGAGAGCACTGTGGACTGAAATAATGATGGATCTGGACCACACTTGAAATGAATACTCAATATGTCCAAATATGAACGCAGATGGAGTTCAGGGGAAATAGACCTTGCCATTTGGGAGTTGTAATTGCTGGGATTTATAGTTCCCCTACAATCAAACCACACCAATGATAGAACTGGGCCAAACTTCCCACACAGAACCCCCAGGTGGCTCCCTGAATGGCTCTCTCCCTCTTCCACACCAGAAGGGAAGGCACTCGGTCCGCGGTTGCCTTCCTTCCTTCTTTCCTGCGGTTCAAAGGAAGAAGCTAGTGGGCCTGCCTCGGACTGCGCTTCTCACTTCCGCTTCCGTTCCCTGTCCTGCCTCGATTGGAGGCAGGAACGGAAGGCTGGGGAAAGCGGCTGAAGGAGGCGGTGCCCTGGCCCCTTCTTCGCCGCCGCCCAGCTTCCTTCCTCCTCCCCCAAGCAGCAGCAGCAGCAGCAGGAGTTCAGCAGGAGAGGGAAGAAAGGGGGGAAGATAGGTTTTCCGTGGCACACCAGGTGATCGCTCACAGCACACTAGTGTGCCGTGGAACAGCGGTTGGGAAACACTGCCCTAGAAGACCTTTTCAGGATGCTGTGCAGAAAGCAGGAAGGAAACAGAAAGGTAGAAGGGGTTTAAATCCTGTTTCCAACACTTGGGAAATGATATGCATCTCCTGTGATTTTTGCCATTTGTGTAGAACTGTTATGTCAATCAACTGAGTTGCATTTACTCCACTGCCCAGCTCTGCTCAAACATGATCACTTGCCAGCTTGCTCTAGTCTAGAGATGATAAGGAATACGGCCTTTGAGTGTTTAGATCTCTTGTGAAAGGTTCTCTTTCACGTGTAAATCTAGCTGTTGGCCCCCATGTCAACGGGGCAGTGTATTTGCTTTGGGTTTTACCCGTGCTGTAAAGCGGCTCTCCGATGTCCTGCACTTTACTTATTTTTGAGAGGTAGATTTCAGAACTGTGGCCAGTTCCTTTTGTAAATTGGACTAAAATCTGGAGTACATTTCACCGTGCCACTGACACAGGGAGATACTTGCTTGTACTACAATGAAACCAAAAGTACAGATTTTGCCTTGACTGTTTTTCTTGTCTCTCTCCCTCACAAATAAAACCTGATTGCTAAAGAACATGTAGAAAAGCCCTGTGAAGGAGTTCGGTGGGATTTATTTAGAGTTTACAAACCGTTCCGTTTCTGCTATTGTAATTACATTAAATGGCTGAAGAAATGTTAACTTCTCTACCTTCGTGACCGCACTTCCATCTACGAACCCAGACGATCTCTTCGATCATCTGGAGAGGCCCTGCTCTCGCTTCCACCCCCTTCGCAGGTGCGATTAGTGGGGACGAGGGAGAGGGCCTTCTCTGTGGTGGCCCCACAGATCTGGAACTCGCTCCCTAAAGATATCAGACAAGCAGTTTTTAGGAGGAGCTTGAAAACGTGGCTGTTCCAATGTGCCTTCCCAAAATAAGTAAATAATGCCCTGCTCTGATCAATCCTTGCAAATGTCCTCAGAAACACTTTAATCACCTGTTGGGTTGTCTGCTTCACATTATCTCCCATAAACCCTCCTATTACACACATTCTACCTCTGTTGCACCCAGCGTTATTTATTTTAATATTTTAATAATGTACATCTGGCCCAGCCATAATTTATTTATTTATTTATTTATTATTCGGGCTTCTATGCCGCCGACTCCCTGAGGCTCGCGGCGGCTTACAGGAGCCGAAGGGCACAGTAAAATACAGGCAATAAGCAGTTAAAAACAATTAAAAACAACAGCAGTATAGTAATTAATAACACAGTTAACACAATGAACAGCACATCATCCTCAGAAGAACGAATAGATGGCGGGGCATGGGCAGGACTTACTCACCAAAGGCCTGCTTAAACAGGTATGTTTTACAGGCCCGTCTAAACGGGAGCAAGTCCTTCATAGCCCGAGTTCCGGCCGGGAGGGCGTTCCACAGCGTAGGTGCTATGACAGAGAACGCCCTCCGGCGGGTAGCAGTCAGCCTTGCGAGTTTAGCTGAAGGTATCTCCAGGAGATTGGAGTCCTCAGACCGAAGTGATCTCAGAGGACAATATGGGGTGAGACGGTCCCTCAAATACGCTGGCCCCAGGCCGTGTAAGGCCTTAAAGGTGAGGACCAACACTTTGAAGGTGATCCGGTGCTCAATTGGCAGCCAGTGCAGATCCTGCAAAACAGGTGTTATGTGGGCGCCAGCTGGCGTGCCAGACAGGAGCCGGGCGGCAGTGTTCTGCACTAGCCTGAGCTTCCGGGTCACCGACAGAGGAAGGCCAACGTAGAGCGCTCTTAAACAGTTTTGTTGTTGTTTATTGTTTATTGTAAGTTGTGGTGATGGTATTGTTTTAATTGCTATCATGTTATTATACTATGTGTTGTTGGGCTTGGCCTCGTGTAAGCCGTCCCGAGTCCCTTCTGGGAGCTGGGTGTGGGGTATAAATAAAGTTAATAAATAAATAAATAATAATAAAATTCTCAATCTTATGTGATCTAGAAAATGTATCAAATTAATTCAGGAATTACTTGTTGAATATCCCTTGTCCAAAAGGCCTGGAACCTGAAGTGTATTGGGTTTTTTTGTTAGTTACGGGGGGGGGGGGGCACTTTGGGATACTTCTGTTTTTATATATGTACATAATGAAATATCCTGGGGATGGAAGCTAGTTCTAAACAAAGTCTTTGTTTATATTTCATACAGACTTTATACACGTAACCTAAAAATAATTTAATACAATATTTGAATAAATTTGTGCATGACATAAAGTTTGTGTACACTGAATCATCAGGAAGCAAAAGTGTCATTATCTTAGACACCCATGTGGACAATTTCAGATTTTGGAGTATTTTGAATTTCCATATAAGAGCTGTTTGTTATTCTGAATTATTTTGTTATTTGATTTTTTAAATCAGATTTTAAATGATCTATAAAATGACTCATGCTATATGCTAATATTCCTTTTGTTTGACAACTCATGAGAAAGATTTTTGAAGCCACTACAATTGGTTCAGTCTCTTTTTAGCCATACCAGTAGCAATAGATAAAATTACCATAAATTGTATTGAAGACTCCAACTGTTAATTTGTTCCCCTTGTTGGTAACATTTTTTAAATTATTATTTATTAAAAACTTGTAGATCCCGAAATTTTCTACCTCCGTAGAGGGACTCAGACCGACTAACAGCAAATTTCAATGCTAACAATAGGAACACTTTCAAACATCATACATAAACAATCAGTTAAAAATACATATAAAATGCATATAAATCCATTCGCCAATATAAAATCATATCTAACTCAGTTCGCACATTGTGGTCAATAACTTTAGTCATAACCGGTCTCAGCCATCACTCTGCTAATGCCTCGTTCCACAACCAGGATTTCACGAGCTTCCTGAAAGTTAGGAGGGAGGGGGCAGATCTAATTTCATTTGGGAGAGAGTTCCATAGCTGGGGGCAACCACAGAAAAGGCCCTGTCTCTCGTCCCCACCAAACACGACTGCGAAAGTGGTGGGACCGAGAACAGGGCCTCTCCGGAAGATCTTAACGCTCTTGATGGTTCATAGGGGAGAATACATAAACACAGGTAAAAATCAAAATACACACCGTTTTGATTTTTCTCCATTCTTTCATACTAGTTTTGTAACAAAATGTAATATCATTTTGTTCCATTTGATTTTGGGTTCTCTTTCAGGGGGTGAGATGTTATATACTTTGTCTATTTTTTAAAAAATTGCTTGCCATTTACTTTTACCAGTTATGGAATCAAATCCCGGCAGATAACAAGGATCACAGTACTTAATATGATTTCAAAAATTACTTTATTTATTTATTTATTTTCACCATTTCTACCCCGCTTCTTCTCAACCCCCGCGGGGGGACTCAGAGTGGCTTAACAACGGCAACAATTCGATACCAACACAGCATACACATAATAAAACCCCAAAAACAGTTAAAATTAAATACATTAAATTACAGCTGGCATTAAAATTCGTTATAATACAATTAACATTAAAATACATCATATATATTCACATCAGTTAAAACAGTATTCCGTCCATAATTGAAGCATTGGGTCTTGTCCACCACTTTGCCATTTCAATCCAATCTAAAGTGCCGTATCGTATCCAATCTAAAGTGCCGTATCGTGCTAATGTGCAAACGCTTGGTCCCATAACCAGGATTTCACTTTTTTCTGAATGCCAGGAGGATTGGGTTGATCATATATCCATAGGGAGTGCATTCCACAGACGGGGAGCCACCACTGAGAAGGGCCTGTCTCTCATCCCCACCAACCGCATTTGAGGAGTTGGCGGTAGCGAGAGCAGGGCCTCCCTGGATGATCTTAAATTACGAGGTGGGACGTAGCGGCTGATGCGTTCAGACAAGTAAGCTGGGCCAGAACCGTATAGAGCTTTAAAGGTCAAAACCAGCACTTTGAATTGAGCTCGGAATTGGACAGGCAGCCAGTGGAGCTGACACAACAGGGGGGTGGTATGCTCCCTGTATGTAGCTGCCGCCCGTTGGACTAATTGCAGTTTCCAAACTGTCTTCAAAGGCAGCCCCATGTAGAGTGCGCTGCAGTAATCTATTCGGGATGTGACCAGAGCGTGGACGACCGTAGCCAGATCAGACTTCCCAAGATATGGGCGCAGCTGGCGCACGAGTCTTAACTGTGTGAAAGCTCCCCTGGCCACCGCCGAGACCTGGGGTTCCAGGCTCGGCGATGAGTCCAGGATCACTCCCAAGCTGCGAACCTGCGTCTTCAGGGGGGGTGTAACCCCATCCAACACAGGCTGTAACCCTATGCCCTGTTCAGCCTTTCGACTGACCAGGAGGACCTCTGTCTTGTCTGGATTAAGTCTCAATTTGCTAGCCCTCATCCAGTCCGACACAACAGCCAAGCACCGGTTCAAGGTCTGGACAGCCTCCTTAGTGACAGGTGGGAAGGAGTGACAGATCTGGACGTCATCTGCATACAGATAACACCTTACTCTGAAACTCCGAATGATATCTCCCAGCGGTTTGATGTAGATGTTAAATAACATCGGGGACAGTACTGAACCCTGAGGGACTCCACAAGACAACAGTTGTGGAGCCGAACAGGTGTCACCCAATGACACCTTCTGGGTACAACCCTCCAGGAAGGATTGGAGCCACTGCAAGGCAGTACCCCCAAGCCTCATATCTGTTTACACCCTGGTTTCTCCTGCCATAGAACCCAAAGCAATTTAGACAAATAAATCTTAGCTAAAAGGTTATATTACAAAAGAGAAAGCCCATCACCAAACATCTTAACGTTTGGGTTGTCTCTACTTGCTGTTAAGGCCATAGCACACAGCATATTGATGATCACTGATGCTCCTCTTTTGTTATCTCCCCACTGCCTTTTTGCAGGTAGCAGCATGGAAGAATATAAAGGCTTGACAGATAATGAACTTATTGCCCGTTTGAAGAAGTACGCTATCTCACATGGACCTCTTGTCGGTACGTATGGCAGTATTACATCTGGGAGCCACGGTGGCGCAATAGGTTAAGCCCGTGTGCCAGCTGAACCACTGACCTGAAGACTGGTGTTTCGAACACACGATGTATTGATATATTATTTATTGTGTAATTGTTGTTTTTATTGATTGTATATATGGGGCATCGAATCGCTGCCGGTTGTAAGCCGCCCTGAGTGTCCCCAAGGGGTAAAGTGTCCCCAAGGGGTAAAGAAGGGTGGGGTATAAATATTTGAAATAAAATAAATAATAAATAAGGTGGGTGAGCTCCTGTCTGTCAGCCCCAGCTTCCTATGCAGAGACATACAGGTAGATGCAGGCAAAACGTCAGGAGAGAATGCCTCTAGAACATGGCCATATAGCCCGAAAAACCTACAACAACACAGATACATGGTTTTCAAGTCAGCTGCAGACTTTTGTCAGTTTGGTTTAAATCTCCAACTGGGATTCCTTCCTTTAGGATCAACTCGGAAACTTTATGAAAAGAAAGTCTACGAATACGAGAAAGAACGAAAACCACTCTCTTCATACCAAGGATCAGGGTCCTATACAGGTGAGAAGAACTGGACAGAAATGGTTACGGCTTCCTTGTAAGATACTAACACTCCCCCCCCCCCACCCCCTTTGCCTTGTGTTTTTGCCCATGCAGAGCCAAGTAGCAGCAGCGAAAGCTACGTACGAGAGACTTATGTGAGTCCACGGAGCAGGGAAACCCTCAGCTATGGACGAGAAGGTAGGGCCATTTTCTCTAGAGCCAATTCCTTTGTTTGTTTGTTTGTTTGTTTACATCATTTATATTCCGCCCTTCTCACCCCGCAGGGGACTCAGGGCAGATCACAATGCACATATACAGGCAAACATTCAATGCCATTTGACATACAACATATAGAGACAGACATAGATGCAATTTAACATTCCAGCTTCTGGCCACCAGGAGGAGCTGTCATATTTCTTCATTCTTTTTTGTGTATTTCTTGGAGATTTTATGGCCTCGTAAATGAGTTAAATTTAGCCTCCCCACACAAGGTGGTACCTAAATTTCCTACTTGACAGATGCAACTGTCTTTTGGGTTGCAAAGGTCGACAACGAGCTACACATTCCCACGTTCCCTGGGATTAGGGACTCCCACAAAAGTGAAAAACTGCAAATAATAACATTGATATTTTTCTACCCGAGTAAATATCTAGTTTCTCCAGAGTGACACTATTGTCGACATCTGCTAGATCATCCTGGAGAAGGTAGTGATTCCTAGACAAGTATTCTAGATGTTCCAATATGACCAGGGCAAAGGAAATAAACTAAGAATTAGAAGAATATTCAGAAGATATTGTGGAGGGGGAGAAGGAGGGCAGCTCTTTCAGGTTTAAACAGAAGAGTATGTCAAAGGGAACATAAGAACATAAGAAGAGCCATGCTGAATCGGGCCTCAGCCCATCTAGTCCAGCATTCTGTATCACACAGTGGCCCACCAGTTGTACACGGGGATCTCGAGCAGAAGGGAGGGCAAAACCCTCACCTGCTCCCGACCCCCCACAACCAGTACCCAGGGAAATCCTGCCTACCTCAACCAACTCCGAGGTGGCACTTGAATGTCCTTTTCAGTAACTACCGATACACTTGGAAGGGGTGTGTGTGTGTGTATGAGTAAATAATGCACATGGTTGACTTGTAATAATCATTGCATCATCTGCAAAAAGATTAAGTCTTATTTCTTTCTTCTCTATTCCTTCCTTTTCTATTGTATAACCTGTCCAGTTAGGGCTATCTCTGATACTATTTGCTAATATTAAGATGTGGAATGGGAGAAATTGAGATTAAGACTGATGTTTCAAATGTTATTCCTGTAGTTTATTGTACAAACTGTATGTCCAAGGGGAAGGGTCAAGGATGGGAGTGGGGTAAAACAATAAAATAAGAGAAAGTAATACATATTATTAACTGCAAATGGTCTTGGTAAATGATAGATAATATCTAGTGCCAAATGAAGTGTTTCTCAATTCTTCCTTCTCTTCCCAGCTCTTGGCTCTGGAAGGATTTATGTCAGTGAAAACTATGACTCCCCAAGAACTGAGGAATATTACTCTGAATATAGAAGTGAAGGTGGGTGTTTGTATGGGGAGTCTTTGACAGAAGGCGGGTGGGTTGTGTTAGACAAAGGGCCACGGAGGAGTTGAGATTCCTTATTTTGGCAGAAGCCATCTTCCAGTTTTCTTGCTGTGTCGCATGTCAGACTCATCATCTCATCTCGAAATAAACTAAATGGCCTACATGTTCTCACTTTGCTTCAACACAGTATTTTTACAATCTTTCTGAATCTAAACTGCCCAGTTATGAAAACTTGTACATTTATGTTGCACTTAATCTACCCATGAAGTTTATGAAATTTAACTTCGAAGCTTTGGAAGGCAAGGGTTGAAACCTAAGTGATCATGAATATCCAATCGGTGACTTTGATTAAGTCAGATTCTCTCGACCTCAGAGGAGGGCAATGGCAAACTTCCTCTGAATAAACATTGCTGAGAAAACTCAATGAGAAGGTCACAATAAGCCAGAGTTGTTTTGGAGCAGGGCTGCCCAGGAAGTCGATCGCGATCGACCAGTCGATCCCGGGACTGAAGGAGGTTGATCCCAGCCAGATGGGGCGCTTCTCAGAGGAGGGCGGAGCCAGGCCGTGCCAAGCCCCACCCCCTCCCCCGTCTTCGGCACTCCCAGCAGCTGCACCAGCCTTGAGGAGGGCAGGGCCAAGCCAGCCTTGTGCTAGCTGTGCCACCACTGGCTTGGCACTGCCATCCTCAAGCCTGGAGAAGCTGCTGGGAGCTCCAAAGCCAGAGGGGGTGGGGCTTGGCAGCCTGGCTCCGCCCTCTGGCTCCGCTCTACCAGCAGCTTCTCCAGGCTTGAAGATGGCAGTGCCAAGCCAGTGGTGGTATAGCTAGCACAAGGCTGGCTTGGCACTGCCATCCTCAAGCCTGGAGAAGCTGTGGGCAGAGCGGAAACCAGAGGGGGCAGAGCCAGGCCACGCCAAGCCCCCCCCCCCTCCAGCCTTGAGGAGGTAGGTAGATCTTTCTGACTTGGTTTTATTATAAGTAGCTCGCATGCTGAAAAAGTGTGGGCACCCCTGATTTGGAGGGACATAACCACAACAAAGTGCTATAGAAGCGTGCCTTTCATTTTAATAACAGTTAGGATGTCAAGTATGTGGGATGCCCCTCTTAGGACAAAATCATTTGCTTATGTGGACTTGTAGTAGAATTTACTGCACCTGGCTGAACTAAACCAGGGCCAACAGAAACTCATATTTGATATCTAGAAAGGAAGGACAATTTACTCCCTGGTTCTAGAGCAATGGTTCCCAATCTTTGCTCCTACATGTATTTTGGACTTCAGCTCCCACAATTCCTAACAGATGCTAAGCTTGCTGGGATTTCTGGGAGTTGAAGTCCAAAACACCAGGAGGCCCAGAGGTTGGGAACCACTGGTCTGGAGTCTTTTTGGAGACACTGTTGACCTATACACCTTCTCTAAACAGCATCAATAGCTACAAATTAATTTATTTTAAAATTATGGAATCTGAAAAGTTCAAAAGGAATTTGTTGTGTGCCTTCAAGTTTCTTTTCTGACTTATGAAGAACCTGAGGCGAATCTCTCACAGGATTTTCTCGGCAAAACTTGTTCAAGGGTAGTTTGCCATTGCTTTCCTCCGATTCTGAAAGAGTGTGACTTGCCCAAGGTGAGTTTTTACAGCCAAGTAGGGATATGAAAGCCAGTCTCCAGTCATAGTTCAATGCTCAACTCACTGTATATCATGGTGACTTTCACGCAAGGAGTACCTGCCGCAACACAGGGGGGCTTAAAGTGCCACGCCCAGTATAGTTCAAAGTAAAGTTTATTCAAAAACACTTAACCTGCAGTGTGAGGGTAAAACAAACACAAAATAATGACCAAACTGGTCCAAAAACCGTCCTTAACACAAAACCCGGATTATATCTCATTTAAACCCGCATTAAACTCAAAAACACAAAACAAAGGAAAAGGCACACGATGATAAACACAGCAATGTCGTCATCAAAAGAGAGAAGGCAAAGAGTGAAGAGACGTCAGCGCGATCCGGAGGTCGAAATAGGAAGGCAGCAACAGCGTTTACAAATCCGATTCGGAGTCAAGACGAAGAGAAAGTAGCAACGTGGTCAAAACCGATCCAGCGTCAGGGCGAGAGGAAACAGCAGCGACGATAAGCCAATTTGGATCAAAATGAGGAGGAAACAGCAGCGTTGATAATCTGATCCAGTGACAGGGCACAAGCATGTCAGATTATTGCATTTTTAATAGCAATTCATGAGTCAGCACAAGATATATTTTCGCAGTTTGAGATGACCTGCAGTGTGACATGTTTGACACCAGATGGCGCTGTCTCAAGACTGCTAAATGGAACTTTGAGGAATGTCAATTACAAAGTGACAGTTGGGATTTGTCAGTTGGGATTAAATATCTGTGAGGAAAGGATGTTTAGAAAGGTAGCTGTGATGGCTGTTGTTTTTCGATGTTTTGCCAGTTATTGTTAAATACAATTCAAAACAAAGTTGTGAATTGAATGAAAGTTTCATTATTCACACGAACAGAGACTGGAGTTTTTGGGCCGATGGGGAATTAAACTTCTATATTTCTGTTGCCTATCCGCTGTGACATAAATACTCAACGCTGAAGAAAGCAGGCAGCAGCAACAAGCACACAGGGAGTAAACATTGTGTAGCTAAAAGGACACAAGATGTGGAACCCAGCCGATACAATACCCAAGTCCACGGAGGTAGAGCAGGATCCAAACTCACATCCAAGATTCAGTCTGCAGGAATACAGGAACACAGCACACAAAGGCAGGACACGCTATCAACTCCAAGTCTCTCTTTATTCACAAATCTTCATCAGAGCTTGAATGAGCTGAATCATTAGCCCTTGCAGCTGCACTTGCAGCTTCACGTGCAGTCCTTTGCCTTTCCTGCCAAGCCCTCCTTCTCCTGCCACGACTTAGCTCACCCCAAGATGAATTCTGATCATCTGAACTTCAATTCCCATCCCCAGTAAACCCCAAAAATGTATTGCCACTTGTTGGTTCTGCACAAACATCACACACTTTCTGCACTTTAGTCCAGTCCATATCACTAGGCACATCTTCTGAATCCCCATCCCCACTTCCCATAGATGGCCCATCATGCTCAGACCCATCATCTCCAGAGAAACACTCAAAGGAATCAACATCAGTAGGTTCACTAAGTATCTGCCGGATTCTTTTCCTTTCCCGTTCCCCTTCTGACTCCTGAGTCACGAGTAACCCGTTTTGCCCTTCTTGCTTCAACCTCTGTTTTCAGCATCACTCAAGGACTCATCTACAACAGTACCTTTCAGTAATGCAATCTACCCCTTCCCCCTCTTTGCTTTTCTAGATTCCAGTCCCAGCAAGTCTTACCTGAGTCGTAATTATGGTTTGTCCCATAATGAAGAACAGTCCAGCTATGCTCCAAAAGGTAGAACAGAATGGAATTGAAATGATAAGATTGTAATAAATTGGGTTCTCATAGCAACAAAGCTGTCTCTTAGTGCAGTGAACTCTGGATGGTCTGAAGATAGACTATGTTCATCTAATAAATTTGCAATAAATAGGAAAGAATTGCTGACATCTTGTCTCTGAATTGCTTAACACCTGCAACAACAGGTTGCAGGAGATTCTCTCCTTCCCTGAATCTGAAATAAAAAGGGGACAGCAGATCTAACCAGAAAAAAAAGGGGGGGGGGTGTGCATGTAGAAAGATAGTAGCACTTCTGTTCAGTTCTTTTATTTTCAAATTCTCAATGAGGCTTTGTGCCAGTTGGTGGATCACACGTTTCAACAAACAAACTTGTCATCCACGCTCTGGTCACATCCCGAATAGATTACTGCAACGCACTCTACGTGGGGCTGCCTTTGAAGACAGTTCGGAAATTGCGACTAGTCCAACGGGCGGCAGCCAGATTACTAACAGGAGCTACATACAAGGAGCATACCACCCCCCTGTTGTGTCAGCTCCACTGGCTGCCAGTCCATTTCCGAGCTCAATTCAAAGTGCTGGTTTTGACCTTTAAAGCTCTATACGGTTCTGGCCCAGCTTACTTGTCCGAACGCATCAGCCTCTAAGTCCCACCTCGTAATTTAAGATCATCCGAGGAGGCCCTGCTCTCGCTCCCGCCTACTTCTCAAACGTGGTTGTGGGGACGAGAGATAGCCTTCTCGGTGGTGGCTCCCTGTCTGTGGAACGCACTTCCAAGCGAAATATGATCAACCCCATTCCTCCTGGCATTCAGGAAAAAAGTGAAATCTTGGCTGTGGGACCAGGCGTTTGCACATTAGCACATTGCAGCACTTTGGATTGATTGTAAGGGCAAGTTGATGGATAAGGCTCAATGCTCCTGTTATGGACGGAACACTGTTTTTAACTTAAGTGAATGTGTATTATGTGTTAATGTTAATTGTATTTTAATGTACTTAAATGCTGAATGTTTTTGGTTTTATATTGTATTTATATTGTGTTTGGCATCGAGTTGTTGCCTTTTGTTAGGCCGCTCTGAGTGTGTGCCCCCCCCCCGGGGGGGTTGAGAAGAGCGGGGTAGAAATGTTGGAAATAATAATAATAAATAACTTCAAGTTTCTTCTAGTTCATTCCAGTCCTGGTTGTTGGGATTCAACCCCACACTGCCCAAGTCTCTAGTCCTGAATAAGGAACAAGTTAGTTAGCTTAGAATAGGCTGGGGGTTTCCTTTCAACCATGTGTCCTGTTCTCATTCTGATTGGTTGTGTAGAATGGATACTGTACATTTCTACTGCAAGCCTTTATTTCTGATGTCTGTTTTTCCGTTTTTGTATGTGCTGTGTGCTTTGAGATATCTCTCTCTGCTTGTGTCAGGAGAGATGTAATGCTTGGTGATTTTTCACTCTATTTGAAACCTTAGAAGAGATGGTTGTTAGAGGAACTCAGATCCAGTTCTTTAGCACAGTGTTTCCCAACCAGTGTGCTACAGCACACAAGTGTGCCGTGAGAGACCATCAGGTGTGCCGTGGGAAATTACAGTGTAGAGAGAGAGAGAGAGAGCCTAGGAGGAAACTTCAGGCAGTGGAAATGAGGCTTACCTGGCCGAAGCAGCAATGCCAGCCAGCCTGGCTGTAGTCAGGGAGGGCCCTCGGCGTCCAGAACTTTCCTCCCTCCCTCCTCTCTCTCCTTTCCTTCCTTCCTTCCTTCTCTCTGCATGCCAAGGGCTACCTGGCCAGGCTGTGGCTTCTCCTGCTTCCTGGCTCCTGGGTGCTCTTCTGCCCTCCCCTCCAGCAGCAAGGAGGAGGAGAGGGAGGAGGAGTCCGCGGGAGCTGCCCCTGTCCGACTCCAATCCCGAAGGCTCGAGGTGAGGTTTTCTGCCCTCTAGCCCCTCTGCACCGGGGAAGAGGAGCAACCCCTCGTCTCCTTGCCTCTCCTGGCTAGGCTCCGGGTTTGCTGCAGAGCAGAGGCCGGGATGCGCAGCTCCACAGCCCAGCTTGGTTCCTTCCCGATCTGGCCCCAAGGCGACAGCAGGGAAGCTGAAGGGATGCACAGGGGGGAGGCACTCCTGGGGGGGCTGAACCACTTCGGGAAGGAGAGCTGGGGGTGGCGACAGCTGCGATCCTCCGCCACAGTTTGTTCTGAGGCTCGGAGCCACCCCGTGTACTCAATTCCTATTCCTCCTGCTCAGCTGAACCCTCGTGCACTTCAGCCACTCAGTGCAGCCCTCCCCCACAAGACGGTGACAGGCCTCCTGTGCATGGGACTTCCGGGGGGGGGGGGTGTGGTTTGGCGGAAGCAGCGGCGTCACAAGCGGGAGGGTGACAGTTAGTAAAATGACAGAGTGTCATTTTGTGTCATTTTGGTTGGTGGTATGCCCCAGGATTTTGTAAATGCAAAAAATGTGCAGTGGCTCAAAAAAGGTTGAAAATCTCTGGTTGAGCATTTAAAAATGTAGATAGTTCTTATTATTGTAAATAAACCTTTTGTGATTTTTAAGATGGGGCTCCGCATGTTTACCTGTCTAAACTCTAAATTGGTTACAGCCACAACCAATGGCACATCACGCTCTGCTTGCTGTGAGCTGAATGCTCAACTATTAGTATCCTGTTTGTATTTTGGATGCTCTGCTATATGTTTTTGGGTAGTTTTCCATAACACTGGTGATTCATTCTCTCTCTCTCTCTCTCTCCCTCCCTCTCATCTCAGACTGGGACATCAATTCTTCGGAGACTTCAACATCTTTCTACCGCCAGTCTGCATCATCATTAAGCAGTGACTTACTTCCAGGGTCAGTGAGTGCCCGCCAACCGGTAAGTTGTCTTCCATTGTCTGCGAAGAGATTAAGGAAGCTACCCGCATTGAGAAAGTGTCCTTATGCTGACAAGCCCCTCTGTTTTGTTTTGTTTTTTCAGATTGCAGAGCCATATCCTTATAGTTCCAGTCGGAATGATGTGTCAACTGAGAGGTAATTAGGAATTGGGGAAAGTAGTTGGCTTTTTGACCTCTGTTGCCCAGACATCTTGGACATGTTTTACACTAAGTGGTAGAAATTTGGTGGCCCTCCAAATGCTGAGTTCCTCACTATTGATTGTGCTAGCTAAGGCCCCTCTCACACAGCTGAATAAAATCCCACATTTTCTGTTTTGAACTGGAATATAGGGCAATGTGGACTCAGATAACGCAGTTCAAACCAGATATTATAGGATTGTCTGCCTCGATGTTCTAGGTCAGGGGTGCCCACACTTTTTCAGCGTGCGAGCTGCTTTTATAACAACCAAGTCGCAAAGATGTACCTGGCGCACGTCACGCCACGTTCCTACTGTCGCCGCCTACCCTCCTTTTTCACGAGGGGCGGGCGTTCCAAGGGGCGGGGCCTGGGGCCACGCCCGCAGGTCATCAGTGCTTATCCGGCCCTGACCCGCCACCTTGCCCACCTCAGCGTGGGGCATCTTCCTGAGGAAAATACAGGGCCAAGAAAACAAACAGGCTTTGAAGTGGGCAGGCCCTGGCGGTCATCTCTTGACACAGTGTGGTGACGTGACTGCCCATTGGTTGCTCCTGGGGGGGGATCTTAGCAATGAGGCTTTAGTGGGAGGCGCATGCATGGGGATAGGATGCCCATTGGTTGCTGAGGGAGGGAGGGAGTGTGTGAGTGAGTGGGAAGGCGTCGCCGGAGGAGGATGGTCCCCACAGTGGGACTGCACCTGACGAGCGTGCCCTCGACACCGGTGAGTGAAGCCTGGACAGGGCCCCAGTGCCGCCGAGGGCCGAGGTGAGAGAGGGCGGAGCGCGAGGCGGGGCCCCGTCCAGGCTTCACTCACTGGCGTCAGGGCGCGCTCGTCAGCTGCAGCCCCACCGCGGGGACCATCCTCCTCCGGCGAGGACTTCTCTCACACACACCCACACACTCCCTCCCACAGCCTCGCATCCTATCCCTGCGCGCACCTTCGCCTTGCTCCCCCCCCCCCCAGGAGCAACCAATGGGTGGTCACGTCACCACACAGTGTCAAGAGACGAGCGCTAGGGCCCGCCCACTAAAGCCTCATTGGCGGAAGAAGCCCTGCGTGGGCGGAAGGCGGTGGCAGGAGCGCGCGTGCAGGGCAGAAGCGGCCCATCCGGCTGAGAGCGACCTCATATGTACTCGGGATCGACTCGTCGATCACGATCGACTTCCTGTGCAGCCCTGTTCTGGGTTATATGGCTGTGTGGAAGGGCCCTTTGACAGCTATGGGTTACAATTCAACAATGTCTGAAGGACATTTCCCACTATTGCTGTAGCTGTCACTAGCTGTTGGTTGGCTGTGTTGCAACAGTGAGCCTTACTTTACACGCCTCGTCCTCCATTTTATTGGTATTAAGAAAAACATTTTGCATGAAAAGAAAAGCACTCCATAACCCCATTTGATTCAGGGCCCTTCTACACTGCTATATAATCCAGAATATCAAGGCAGATAATCCACATTATCTGCTTTGAACTGAATTATCTGAGTCTACACTGCCAGATAATCCAGTTCAAAGCAGATAATTTGGATTTTATACAGCTGTGTAGAAGGGACCTCAGACTGATGTCATTAGGGTTGGTGTCACTTAGCGTGGTAACTCATAAGTGTGGTAACCTCCTGTACCACACCAGACCACAAGGCTGTAGCTAAAACACCAGAACGTTTGATAAAATCAGAAACTAGAAAACAAACAGGAGCAACAGAAAGGGCATATGCATCCAAAACCATATGGTTGTCATTTTGTAATAATGGAAACTCTGACCAGAGAACATGCACATTAGAAGGTTCAAAAATAAATTAGCATAAAGTATCAGCCTTGTTGGTATATTGATACAAAGCCAAGCTTATGAAAAAAAATCTGATTTCTAACTACAGGGATTTTTTAAAAACAAAAAAATAATGATCTTTGCTGAAACACTGCACTAAAATTGTATAGGCCAGGGCTGCCTAGGATGTCGATCGCGATCGACCAGTCAATCCCGGGACCGAAGGAGGTCGATCCCAGGATGGGGAGCTTCTCAGAGGGGGCGGAGCCAGGCCGTGCCAAGCCCCGGCTTCGGCACTCCCAGCAGCTTCTCCAGGCTTGAGGATGGCAATGCCAAGCCAGTGGTGGCATAGCTAGCACAAGGCTGGCTTGGCACTGCCGTCCTCAAGCCTGGAGAAGCTGCTGGGAGCTCCAAAGCTAGAGGGAGGGGGGGGCATGGCCTGGCTTGGCCCCCTCTGGCTTCTGCTTTACCAGCAGCTTCTCCAGGCTTGAGGATGGCAATGCCAAGCCAGCCTTGTTCTAGCTATGCCACCACTGGCTTGGCATTGCCATCCTCAAGCCTGGAGAATCTGCTGGGAGGCCAGAGGGGGGAGGGGCTTTGTGCGGCTTGGCTCCGCCCCCTGTGGCTTCTGCTCTACCAGCAGCTTCTCCAGGCTTGAGGATGGCAATGCCAAGCCAGTGGTGGCATAGCTAGCACAAGGCTGTCTTGGCATTACCATCCTCAAGCCTGGAAAAGCTGCTGGTAGAGCGGAAGCCAGAGGGGGGCGGACCCAGGCCGTGCCAAGCCCCGCCCCTGCCCCCTCCAGCCTTGAGGAGGTAGGTAGATCTTTCTGACTTGGTTTTATTATAAGTAGCTCGCATGCTGAAAAAGTGTGGGCACCCCTGGTATAGGCAGTCATTTTGGTGTCACTCTCTCTGGTGGTGTCACTGAGTGCAGATTGCACCCCCTGTATTCCTTAATGATGCCATTGGGTTCAGCCTCACTGAAAAATCCCACTACAGTTGCTTGGAAGTTATTGAATACATCCTCTTGTATGAGCAGAAGAAACACAGGGCAGGAGCAAAAAGAAGAGACACAACCAAACGTGGGAATGAATAGGCCATGCAATCACTATTTTGTTGGTGCTGGCATTTTCATATTAAAGAACAAGACGTTATCTTCTTGGAGAGCTGGACTAAGTAAGCAAACAGTGGAGAGGTTGGAGAGTTGCTTATGTGTTGGTTCCATAATACCTGCATATAAGTCTGTATATAGTACTTGTTATGGTACCATAACAAGTACTAGTCCAAAGCCATCTCCCAGGAGTACTTTGAGTATGTCTTCCTGAATGGTAGGGTGTTGGGTTAGATCAGTGGTTACAAAAAAACACACTGACAGTGAAAACTGTATATTAATAATATTATTATATCAATTAGTCAAAAGTCTTAATTCAAGAGGTACATCTATAAACTCAAATAGTCATCATTCAAAAGCATACAGTGTTAATGCACATAATCACACAATTAGTTGCACTTGAGGAGTGTATCATGAAGCATACATAAATTATAGTTCACAACATGTGAAAGGACTTCTTAGTAGTCCTGTGTGGGAGCCAGGGGAGGCTCGAAGTTCAATCTGTAATCAAGAATATAATCCGGACTATTCCCATCAATTTTAAATCCGGAGTTTTCCCACAATGAAAGTCCCTGAAGTAATAAGTCCCAAAATTGGGTGGGAGAAAATAAATGTTTATAACTTGCGGTAATCCAAAGCAACAGGCTCCTGTGGACGAAATTGCTCCGTCAGAAGAAACGCCGCGCTGTTGGGGCGTGGTGGCTTCCCAAACGGGATAAAGGAGAGTAGCTGTAGCCGACGAAAGAGGCGCTATACCGGTGCCTGGCTTTCCGGGCCGTTTCGAATTATTCTTCCTCAGGGCTCGCATGTAAGTATATAGGAGTCCCCACGGATATATATATCTTAAAAATCATTTCTTCTGACAGAGCAATTTCATCCACAGGAGCCTGTTGCTTTGGATTACCGCAAGTTATAAACATTTATTTTCTCCCACCCAATTTTGGGACTTATTACTTCAGGGACTTTCATTGTGGGAAAACTTCAGATTTAAAATTGATGGGAATAGTCCGGATTATATTCTTGATTACAGATTGAACTTCGAGCCTCCCCTGGCTCCCACACGGGACTACTGAGAAGTCCTTTCACATGTTGTGAACTATAATTTATGTATGCTTCATGATACACTCCTCAAGTGCAACTAATTGTGTGATTATGTGCATTAACATTGTATGCTTTTGAATGATGACTATTTGAGTTTATAGATGTACCTCTTGAATTAAGACTTTTGACTAATTGATATAATATTATTGATATACAGTTTTCACTGTCAGTGTGTTTTTTTGTGATTCTAAACAGTTTCACCCATTGTTTATGATTATTAGGTCAGTGGTTCCCAACCTGTAGTCTGTTGATGACCAGTGGTCCCCAAGAACTAAAATATGGTCCGCTGCCTCACCGTTACTACACCGTTGCAGCAAGAGCGACTGGTCTCGTGAAACCCTCTTATAGTGCCGAGGCTTATTACATATTACATTCGCCAGGCGAGGAAGCTGGCCCCCTATTTGTCCCGGCGCGACTTAGCCACAGTGATCCAAGCCACGGTCATCTCGAGGCTGGACTACTGTAACGCTCTTTACATTGGCCTTCCTCTGTCGGTAATCCGGAGACTCAAGCTGGTGCAGAACGCTGCAGCGCGACTCCTGGCAGGGGTCCCGATTGGCCACCACATCACGCCAATCCTGCGCGAACTGCACTGGCTCCCAATTGAATGCCGGATTGCCTTCAAAGTGTTAGTCCTGAACTTTAAGGCCTTACATGGTCTGGGGCCAGTGTACCTGCGGGACCGCCTCGTCCCATATCATCCCACCAGATCACTGCGCTCCGAAGAGCTAAACCTCCTGGTCATCCCAAATGTGAGGACCTACCATCTGTCCGCAACCCGCCGCCGGGCTTTCTCTGTTGCAGCCCCTACTATGTGGAACACACTGCCCGCCGGCATCCGTGCCACCCAGGGCCTCCTCCCGTTCAGGAGAGCAGTTAAGACATTGCTGTTCCAACAAGCCTTCGGAGTTAGCTAAACTTTAGCTCGCACTGCCTAGCTGTCAGCCCACTGCGACTCCATTTGTTGTTTCAACTGTTCTAATTGTAATTCCATCTTAATGGTATTACTGTGTGTTATTATGAGTTATCTGACAATTGTATTTTACGAACTGTTGTAAGTCGCCCCGAGCCGTTGGGGGACAGACAAATGTGAAATAATAAATAATAATAAATAAATAAATATGGTTTTCTGTGGGTGAGCAGATGGCAACTACTGTATGGCATGTGTTCTGTATCAGAAACTAGAGCTGATGTGGTCTATCCAATGCAGTTTTTGGAATCAGCACCCCAAATAACCAAACCTAATCTAAAGTTGCCCAAAAACTGATTCATAACCCTTTTGGTACTAATGTTGGAGAGTGGTCCCTAGTCAAATGGTCCCTGGTCAAAAAAAAAAGTTGGGAACCACTGGGTTAGATTATCCTTGTGACTCCTTCCAGCTTTATGATTCTATGAAATCGATGTTGTGCTGAGGAGACAGTGTTACGTAAATAGGGCCCTTGTTGAGTCAGATAGAAGGTGGTCACAAAACTTGGAATGATCTTTCTGCTTTGGTATTTCTTTCAGGGACAGCAGTTCCTACCAGAGCATCTTCCACCGGAAATCATCTGGCCTGTCCTCTCTGGGGGTAGAGCCACGCCGTGCCATCCACCCTGAGCGCCAGGCCCAAACAGCAGCAGCAAAGGCTTCGGATAGAAGTGCCGGCACCAAGCGCTACATACCCCTCTGGCTCCAGCTCCTGGTCTTTATTCTGCTGGCTGGCTTCTTGGCCTTTGTCTACTTCTACCTGCAAGATGGTGCTAATGACAACCCATTTGCGAATTACTTTAAGCAGTGAATCCTTACATGGTATTCTCCAAAGAGCCTGGAATGTTTTTCTAGGGCCTCCACTGAAATGCCTTCCTCCTTACTTCCTTAAACCCCAAAGTGAAGTGGTGTATTGAGGCCAGGGCTGCGTGAGGGCTTCTCACTAACTTCTCTGAATTATGGCAGCTCCCCACCCTTCTCCCCATCCCTTAAATCAGCTATTGAGGGGCATTTTTATCTTACATTTTTGTAGCTTTGGCTTTATAATCAGGGTGTGGGTTGGCAGAATGGGCGAGGTCCTTTTCCTCCAAAGGAGATAAAGACATATAAGGGAGAAGACTAATGGAGACTATCAACAGCTTTAAAATATAAATAATTGTATGGAATTTTCAATAAACTCCATTAATTTTTTTTTCTAAAGTGCTGCCTGTTTCATTATTTCATCACCTCAACCCGAGGCCCCTTCCACACAGCTAAATAAAATCTCACACGATCTGCTTTGAACTGGAATATATGGCAGTATGGACTCAGATAACCCAGTTCAAAGCAGATATTGTGAGATTTTCTGCCTTGATATTCAGGGTTTGGGCCCTGAGTCATTCTTTTTTCATTTTTCATATTGTCCTCCCTTTCCCCTCTAATTCAACAGCAAAACCATCGTGAAAAGTAATTAAAAAACGAAGGTCCTGTATATGGGATATTTTTTATTAGCGAGGGAGAGAAATGGGACCCAAATTGGGTCTGCACCATGCCTACATGTTTCTTTTCAGATTGGCCCAGCCGAGTGGGTTCAAATGGAGGATAGTAGAAACTGAAGATCCGTTCCGGTTTGCTACCCAGATCTGGAGCAACGGGGAATCAGAATGTATCTGTGCTTAGAGATACACACCATGAATGCATGTCAAAAGAGAATAGGAAAGAGGGTCATGTGTCAGCTAGCGAATCCTGAGACAGGGCTGAGGCTTCTGGGGAGCCCTGTAGCATTGGGGTTTCATCCTCGAGTGCTCCGTCGGAGTGTGAAGTCAGGATCCTTAACAGCTTTCTGCTGCTGAGATGAGACCGGAGGAACGGATTGGACATTGAGGAAGAGGTTTCATGCTGGGGAGGGGGATCCTGCATGCATTGTGTCCTTCGTAGGTTTTCCCGGACCCGGATGAACTCTGGCTGGTTCAGCACTGTATCACCGGTTGCTTCCTGTTGATGATGCTAAAAACAAAGTACACCCCACGAAATAAACAGAGTTATGGCATTTTGGAAAATTCCACATACAACAAATTACTACTCTTGCTCACATCAATAGCCGTGTGATAGACAGGACCAACGCTGGCATTAGAAAGAATAAAGTGGCCATCGTGTCAGGCCCGGATTACCCATGAGGCCACCCTAGGCCATGGGCTGGCGGCGCAAGCCAAGGGGGGGCGCAATTCATGGACCAAAACAATACATATATTGAAACAAAACCACAATGTGCGGCATGATGACTCTCCCTCTCTCGGGGGAGGGTGGGGGGAGAGTGCTGCGAGGGAGCGGGGGAGGAGGGCATGGCGCCCCCTCTGGCCATCGCCCCGCTCCCTTGTCAAGGAAGGAGGACAGGAGAAGGAAGGAAGGGGAGCCCCCGGGGCCACTGCCGGGCATGTGCGGCACCCAGGAACATGGCGGAGGAGGCAAGAGACGCTCACGCCCTCCTGCCATGCGCGCATGCCCGGCAGCGGGCCCGGGAGTGGGGCTTCCTGACTCAAGGAAGGAGGGCGTGGCGAGGAGGAAGAGGAGGCAGAGGGAAGCCCCGTACCTGGGGCCGCTGCCAGGCATGCGCGTGCGGCAGGAGGGCGCGAATGCCTTTGCCTCCTTCCCCAATGTTCCTGGGTGCCAGGCTCAGGAAATGCCTTTGCCTCCTTCCCCAGGGGCCGGGAGGCCCAGGGGCCGGGAAGGGGCCTGGGACCAGCTCCCTGGGCTCCTGCCTGGCCCAACTGCACAAGGGTGCCAAACCGGGCCTGGGCGAGGCCTTGCCCCTCCGCACGCAGCACAACAAGGAGACTGGCGGCATCGCCCACTTCTGGGAGCGCGGGGGGCTGGCCGGCGCCCCCAGGCCCCGCTACACCCTCAACCTCGCCCTCAGCATCCTGGGCAACTGCTGCACCGAAGGCGGGAGCCGGGCCCGCATGCGCCAACTGGGAAACATCCCAGTGAGAGAGGAGAGGCAGGCAGAAAGAAAGAATGGGGGTGCGGTAGAGGTTGGTTTGGGGGCGTAATTCCAAAGTGTGGCCTAGGGTGTCAAAAGGGGTTAATCCGGGCCTGCATCATGTACAAAATATTTGGGGTGTCATGAAATAAAATTATAGTGGGTCCTCGGTAAATGCAGAGGTGTGGTTCCAGGATCCCCTGTGGATCCCAAAATGCACAAATCTCATAGGCAATGCCAGAGCAAACTAGAGGTTTTTGGATTTTCAAAAAAAAAACACCCTTGTTTAACCTGTAGATGTTTTGGTCTGTGGATGCAGAACCATAGATACAAAGGGCAAACAGTATTAGCTATTTATTTTTACTGCAAAGTGTCAGGAAACACAATTATTGCAGCTTGCCCCTTAGAAATGGGGCACTGTGACAAGCTTGTTCTGTTTGGAAGGGAGGATATAATGTGGTATCACATGCTCTGCCTCAGGCAGCAAAATATGTTGGTCTGGCTCTAGTCACAAGAGGTACGGCTTACCTGTTCCCTTCTCTGCTGCCATCGCAGAAGTTCCTGTTCCAGAGGCGATGGTTCCAAGCTGCTGTCTGTGCCTTCACGGCGCCGGTTTCGGTGCTCTAAAACCTGCAGCAACTCTGGTTTAGAGCGAAGGCTGAGGCCTCTGAGAGGGGAGAGTTAAAAAGGAAATATGGCAAAATTGCCCATCATTATCCTGTTCTTAATCATGGCTGTGACAAACAACGACCTGTACCACCTTTGCCGATGCAAAGGCACAAGTTCAGAACATGCCTGATCCTTACAAAGAGGGAGGATGTAATTCAATGTTGCTAAGGGTAATATAATATTCTTGATCTACATCTACCTCACAGTATTATTGCTGAGAAGTTAATGTTGCAAAGTCATTAATAGAAGGGCCTAGAAATCCCTAGAGGTGTTATCTCGGGTGAAACAGCATGTTTTTAATGTTGTGGTTTTGCCACTTTTGGGGTGGTCCTGTGCCCCTAAACCCCAGTGAAATTGACGGGCTGGCTGTACTCCTTTACACAAAATATTCTCTCCAAATGGAAAACGAATGTGTCCAGGAGAAAGGTTTCTGGAGTGCCTGGCCCTTTGACATCGTCAAAGAAGTGGGAGATGTTTATAAAAACAGAACCCATAAGGATGGGGAAATGGGAAAAACTCTGGAAAAGGAGAATCAAGTATGCTGGACTAACACCAGTGACGGAAAACTGGTATAAAATGTTTTTTAGGTGGCATCTAACTCCACTAAAACTTGCAAAGATCTACAAAAATTTGAATAACAAATGCTGGAGATGTCAAGACCAGGTTGGAAATTATATGCACTCATGGTAGAATTGTAACAAGATAAAAAAAATTTGGAAAAGTGTCCACGACCATTCACAGAAGATGCTAAATCTCAGTTTACAATTCAAACCAAAAACTTACCTCCTGAATATTATGGACGATACTATTGAAAGGAATAAAGATAAACTTTTTTTTTACATCTCTGCAGCTGCACGACTAGTAGTTGCTAAGAATTGGAAAAGCAACTCCCCCCCAAAAATTGACGAATGGTTATTAAAGATAAAAGAATTAATGGACCTAGATGTTCTCAAAGATATAATTAATGACCAACCTCAGGACAACAGGACGGACTGGAAACAGATATCTTTGTACTTGAAGGAAGGAAAAATAAAATAAAGGAGAAGTGACTTATTGGTTAGTTAGATACAAAGTAGCTTAAAACACTACAGGTGATACACTGCAGGAAAAAGGGAAGATTTAAGGATACAAGAAGACGTATACCCGCGGACTGGACTGGAAGACTGTCTTTGTCTATTCATTTTCATGCTCATAACTATACTTACCTATTCCTCTCTTTAATTCTCTACTTACTTTCTACTCTTCCCTGCTCTTTCTCTCCCTTCCCTGCTTTACTATTCTCCCTACCCTCCCCTTCCCTTCTCCCCATTCTTTTCCTTAACCTGTCTATACCTTTTCTCTTCTTCCGTTGCAATGCTTTTATATGTACATTGAAAAATGCAATTAAAATTTTTTTTAAAAAGGATGGGGAAATTAAACATTTATCTCATTTCATCTCGGTTTTAATCCTTCTTCCAGGATTGTGGGCTATAATCAGGCAAAAATGATTTTAAAAACAGATGCTACCAAAACCACAATCAGTTGTGACACAATTAAATCGATTATCATATTAAAACAATAAAGACATGTTGTATCATAGTGCTTGTTGACATTTAAGTGGCTATCTCCACTTTATTTATTTATTTTATTTCCAACATTTCTACCCGAGGGGGAATTCAGAGTGGCCTAACAAAAGGCACAATTCGATGCCCACACAGAAAAATACAATATAAAACCAAAAACATACAGCATTAAAACACATAAAAATATAAATTAACATTAACACATCATACACATTCTCTTAAGTTAAAAACAGTATTTCGCCCATAACAGGAGCATTGAGCCATGTCCATCAAATTGCCATTACAAATCCAGTCCAAAGTGCCTGGTCCCACAGCCAAGATTTCACTTTTTTCCTGAATGCCAGGAGGGATGGGGTTGATCGTATGTCGCTTGGAAGCCCGTTCCACAGACGAGAAGGCCCTCTCTCTTGTCCCCACCAACCGCATTTGAGAAGTTGGCGGGAGCGAGAGCAGGGCCTCCCCGAATGATCTTAAATTACGAGGTGAGACATAGAGGCTGATGCGTTCGGACAAGTAAGCTGGGCCAGAACCGTATAGACTCTATACAAGGGCTGTCCATCAGGTGGCCCTGGGGCCGCACACGGCCGCCGAGCCCCTTCCCTCCGGCCCCCTAACTTGTTTTAATAAAATACAAATAAAAATAAAATAAAATAAATACCTACTTCCAGGTTTAGGTAAGCATCACGAGACTACGCCAGCCACAGACGGATTTCGAGGAGGTCAAAATCCTGTCTGTGGCTGCGTAGTCTCGCAATAACTGCCGAAATCTCGGGTCCCGCGGGATTTGCGGCCGGCCTGAGCGCGCGCCTCCTCCTCCCTCGCAGCTGCTTCCAGGCTAGCCCCCATTCCCTCAGAGAGAGGGAGGAGGGGAGTGAGGCAGGAAAGCCCCTCCTGGCTCCGTCCTCTCTCCCTGTGGAGGGCCCTCGCTTCCCGCCCTGCAGATGGGAGAGCCGCCGCGCCCGGCCTGAGCTTGACCTCGGCTCCAGCGGGGCTCTTCGGGGATGGCGGCGGCGTTGGCGCTTCGGCCCTGTGGCGGGGCTCCTGCAGTATGGATAAGGAAGGGCCTGGCTCGAATCAATCAATCTAAAAACAGTGGGATGTTGGGTGAGGGGGGGGGTCCCTCAGTGGCGGTTTCCTTGGCGACGCTTCCTTCCTCCTCCGCGCCCCCTCCCCCTTGTGCTGCCCTTCCCCCGCGTGCAGGGCAACGTGGCTTCCTTTGCGCCTGCCCCGCGGCTTGTTTTCCCGTCAGGGATGGAGGGAGCTCTTTGGGCCTCCTCCACCCGCCTCTGGGAAAGGAGGCCCCATCAAGCCCTGCAACGGCATTGAGGTGTTGGGGGGTTTTTTGGTGTGTCCCAATTTGAGTGTGGACTCAAAGAACTCAAAGTTATTAGGAAACATTCCCCAAATCCACCAGTGTTCCCATTTGGGTATATTGAGTATTCATGCCAAGTTTGGTCCAGATCCATCATTATTTGAGTCCACAGTGCTCTCTGGATGGAGGTGAGCTACAACTCCACAACTCAAGGTCAATTGTAAGTAAATTTGAGCCGGGGAGGGGGCGGAGCCGGGGGAGGGGCAGGGGCGGAGCTGGGGGCAGAGGCAGACCCTTCGGCCCCCCAGGTGATCAGTGACCGGAATTCCGGCCCTTGGGCCCGTAGAAGTTGGACAGCCCTGCTCTATACTATAGAGCTTTAAAGGTCAAAACCAGCACTTTGAATTGAGCCCGGAAGTGGACAGGGAGCCAGTGCAGCTGACACAACAGGGGGGTGGTATGCTCCCTGTATGTAGCTCCAGTTAGTAATCTGGCTGGCACCTGTTGGACTAATTGTAATTTCCGAACTGCCTTCAAAAGCAGCCCCACGTAGAGTGTGTTGCAGTAATCTATTCGGGATGTGACCAGAGTGTAGACGACCGTAGCCAGATCAGACTTCCCAAGGTACAGGCGCAGCTGTCGCACGAGTCTTAACTGTGCAAAAGCTCCCCTGGCCACCGCTCGTGTCCATAGCAGAATTGTTTTAAAAGGACTCCGCATGAAATGAGGTAGTCTGCAGAGACAAAGGAGAAGATAGAGAAGATACTAGGTTTTTTCCTGCCTTCTCCATATGTTCCTCCTTGCATAAAATATATAAAGCAGTTCCTGCCACCAATGTGAATAAAACAAGTGCAAAAATGTCCAATCTAGTTGTTTTATGTCTTGAAATCTGGTCTTACTTGGCCCCAAGAAAGAGGCTGGAGACAGATCTCTGAAAAACTGTCTGGTGGGGAGAGGGACAGGCAGCGGAGGGAAGAAAGTCGACACCCAACCAGCCCGGGATGTGAATCAAGTTACAGAGAGATTCCTGAGCAGCAAAATCATTCAAAACCTTCAGCCAAGAGAGGTGGGTGGAGCTGAGAAGACTATACTATGCCTTTCCCCTATTAATTCAGAGCGGGAGTGACGTGGACAGTGTATGAGGACCACATATTATTATTATTTATTCAAATTTATTCGTCGCCACTCCCAATAGCTTGGGGCAACTTACCTATAATAAAAACAACAATTATAACATCATATTAAAACCGTAGTGTTGTGAAAAATCCAGGCAGTCACATGTTGCTATTCTCTGGCATTACTTTGTGAACAAAGATACTTAGGAAGGACTCATCCCACGCTTTCTACAAGCGCGTTGATGCTTTTTCGGAGGTTGGATGTTGTGCAGAAGTGTTTATTTTTTATTATAGGATTGAGGATTGAATATGTATTGAGATGTTTAGATGTTTAGGGAAGGTGCACTTCTTCAGTGAAGGCCCACCTTGGGGAAGAGTTGTCATAGCAACATGGCTGTAAGGCAGAGGTGGGAGGAGTCAACAGCTTTCTGCCACAGCCAAGAATAGAATTCTGGGGAAGTTTGAATTTTGACAGTTTAACTGTCAGCCCAGCTCTAGGAGAGAGCGGGTTCTGAGGGCAGTCTGGTTTTGGAGCTGTAGAGAAACAGTTCTAGTAGGCTGAGCTTGCGAGCCAGTCTGTTTGTATAGAGCCTGAGGGCTAGAGATCGGCAAGGTGCCTATAGGAGGAAAGAAGGTCTGTGTGTGAGATAGTTACATACTGATCTAACTGAGTAATAGTAACAGTCAAACATTTTAAACTTTGTATCTTCTACAATACCAATGTAACCATGATGAGTTGAGCCTCTAAGAAGTTATAACGTATCCATCACGCTTTTGTGCCAAGCTATAAATAAACTGTTATTGTTCCCAAACTTTTTTGGCCTACTGCCCCCTTTCCAGAAAAAAAATATACGCACTGCCCCCCTAGAATTTTTTTTAAAATTTTTTTAATAGCAATTAAACAAAGATATGTGTATTAATATTTCTACCTTTTTCGTAAAATATACTAAAGTTGTAAATTAGAAACATTGAAGTTTGAAATTATGAGACTATTTATTGAACTTAGAATAGAAAGGTAATACAAAAAAAGTTAAAACATTCGAAATCATCTTAATGAGAAGGATGGACCTGGTATGCTGCTACCAATCTAGTCATCCTCGGCTCTATTTTCGTCAGCAGTAATCTCAAGTCATCGCAATTGACTATTTTGCAATTGGTTCCTTTTTTTGTTAATAAATTGATTACTGCACTGAATCCATGTTCCACTAAATATGTTGAAGGACATCATTATTATTGTTATAAGACTCAACCAGTTGGAAGGGAACCCCAAAGGTATTATTATTATTATTATCCCTTGCTTGGCGAGAGGAGGAGGAGGGATCAGGAGGAGGGAAGAAGAAGAGAGAGACACACACACACAGAGATGGATGGTAGCCTGTCACTTGGCTCAAGCCATTGCCCCCACTGCCCCCTTAATGGGGTTCAGCGCCCACCAAATTCTCCTGAGCCTTCCAGCACCTCCCTAGATCACCCCACCGCCCACCAGGGGATGGTACCGCCCATTTTGGGAACCACTGCTTTAAACCAAAGGTTCGTCTGCCGGTGGCAGTGAGGTCCTCGGGCTGTAGATATGATTTGAGTTTCCTTCTCTAGATGGTTGACCTTACAGGGTTAGACGAGCACCATCTGCCCGGGTTTGAAATTAGAATTTTCCTTCTCTTAGGATGGTTGCCAAAAGGTTAGAGAGCCCATCCTGCCTGTTGACACTCTTTGTCAGACCCTTCGGTTGTGACCTGTCTGGCATGGGAGGCCCTACCGGTGGCTATTATGCCACCGCCAGCATAGCTCACAACTTCATTAGGGTACGCAAGCCTCTCCCCCAGACAAGGGGGTGCCAATGGAGAGGCGCCAGTGGAGAGGAATGTTGCTATTAGTGCTGTATTATTTACAAGTGAAGTTTACACTTGTGTGAGTGTATACGCGTATACAAACAAAAACACATATTCATGTCTTACTCTTGGGTGCCTCAATGTCAGACATGTTATTGGGTATATTTGACTTGCCGATTCCAAAAATGGTACCAGTGTTTTCCTATTGGCACTAATTTTTGAGATATAGAGCATATGCCATATACCACTCTACTCTGCTCGCTCATCAAATATCAGGATATTTTCTTGGACTTTTTTAACACTCATGTTACAAGCCTATTGAAATGAAAGTGCATATCCTCTACTGGGTTGTTGTAGGTTTTTTGGGCTATAAATGGCCATGTTCTAGAAGCATTCTCTCCTGACGTTTCACCTGCATCTATGGCAGGCATCCTCAGATGTTGTGAAACTAGGAAAATTAGATTTATATACCTGTGGAATCCCATTTTCCGAGTTTCCAACAGACCTCACAACCTCTGAGGATGCCTGCCATAGATGCAGGTGAAACGTCAGGAGAGAATGCTTCTAGAACATGGCCATATTGCTTGAAAAACCTACAACAACCCAGTGATTCAGACCATGAAAGCCTTACATATCCTCTACTAATAGTGTGCAGTTGCCTGCCTTCTTGGTGCCAATAAAGTTTTTCACAACAAGAACTAATGAAGACCAGGCATATTATTCCATTTTATTCATGATACTATGAAAGATGGGTCATTTATAAGTTGTCTTATCTGTGGATGGAGGACCACCGCCTCCCAAAGATACTACTCTACGGTGAACTCGCCACGGATCAGCGCAAGAGGCGCCCCCAAAAAGAGATATAAGGACTCCCTGAAACAACATCTCAGGCTTGGCCAGATTGATCACCAACAATGGTCCACCCTGGCCTCACATCGGGAGGCATGGAGACGCACTACCCACAATGCTGTGCCTCTTTCGAGAAGTCATGCCGAACGGGTGTCGAAGAGAAACGACAACGCAGAAAGAACTGCAACTTGGAAACAACATCACCCAAGGAGACTTTCTGCTGTGCTTTCTGCAACCAGACTTGCCTATCTCAGATTGGCCTTTTTAGTCATCAATGCGCTTGTAAAAAGCGTGGGATGAGTCCTTCTTAAAGAATCTTTGTTCGCAAAGTAATGCCGAGAGGGACCATCGAAAATTCCTGCTTTCATTTATTCCATGGTATGTCCAGGTAACTTGTATACTGTGGCCTAGCTTTATATGTAATTGTGGCAGTGTAATTCTATCTCGTGCTGTCAAAGGTTCATTGATGACCATATCTAAGAAACTCGAGTTGATGCAGTCTATAAAATGACATTTTCTGAATCAGCACCTCAAATAACCCCAGAAACAGGTCTGAAAGGCAAGACATCAAGAAACAAAAGTTTGTTGTTGAGCTGTGTTATAAACGCTCCCTGGTCATTTCTGCTTCATGGTCTCAACCGTGTCTCATTTTTCTCTCGTATTATGTGTACATACACTATTTATACAGTCCAGTAACTGACTTATATTTCAAGAATCCTGCTGACATCTTTCCTGGCTGAATGCTCCCCCAATCCTTGAACTACAAAAGAACAGGGGGGGGAAATGCAAAGATGGAAATGGAAAAAACATATGCATTAAAAGCAGCTAGGAAAACTATTCTTAACATGCACAGAATTGCGCAAAAATAGCATGTGTATACATGCTTTCAAGTCGCCTGTTGACTTAAAGCAATTCTATACATTTCCTTAAGATCGCCTTAAGAAATGCCGACAAGTGATTTTGCCAGTTCCTTCCTCTGAAATATAGTCCACAGAACCTCTATTCAGAGGAGGGTGACTAAAATGATCAAGGGTCCGGAGAACAAGCCTTAGGAGGAGCGGCTTAAAGAGTCATAGGGAGGAGGGAGCAAGCTTGTTTTCTGCTGCCCTGGAGACTAGGTTGTGGAATAATGGTTTCAAACTGCAGGAAAGGAAATGCCACCTAAACATTACGAAGAACTTCCTGACTGTGAGAGCTGTTCAGCAGTGGAACTCTCTGCCCCGGAGTGTGATGGAGGCTCTTTCTTTGGAGGCTTTGAAACTGAGGCTGGGTGGCCATCTGTCGGGGGTGCTTTGAATATGATTTTCCTGGCAGGAGGTTGGACTGGATGGCCCACGAGGTCTCTTCCAACTCTGATTCTATGATTCTATTCATTAGCAGTCTCCCATCCAAGTGCTACTCAAGGATGGCCCTGCTCAATTATCAATGTTAGGTTGGATCTGGTGTCTTTAGGCCAGTGTTTTTCAACCTTTTTTGAGCCGCGGCACATTTTTTACATTTACAAAATCCTGAGGCACACCACCAACCAAAATGTCACAAAATGACACTCTAACACAGTAATACATATAGTTAATATGTTTTTAAATGTATTTATACACTCAGTATATAATTGGTGAACAATGAACACGAGAGTGTATACACTCACTAGAAAGGCCAAATGCCAAATGTAGTAATAGTTGGTAAACATAAACACGAAAACGTACCCGGTCCTCAGGGAAGCCGGCTGAAAAGAGAGCAGCCAGATGGAAGAACACTCTGAGGCAGAGAGATCAATTGCTGAACAGCTCTCACAGTCAGGAAGTTCTTCCTAATGTTCACCCTCTTACACGGACATGCTTCCTTGCGATGTTTGCTTTTCTGCCTGCACTGTTGTGCGCTCTCTCTCTCTCTCTCTCTATATATCTGTATACCTTTATAAAGCGGAATGTTTGTATGTATGTGTGCGGAGGGCGGGAGGGCGGAAGGGCGGATATGTGGCAGCCACTTTCACAGGCCACAGCAAAATGTGGCAGCTATTTGCATAAAGTCCTTTGATTGGCCAGCCTTGGCACTCCAAAATTCTAAGTGCCAGCTATTTGCATAAAGTTCTTTGATTGGCCAGCCTCGCCACTCCAAAATTCTAAGTGCCAGCTATTTGCATAAAGTCCTTTGATTGGCCAGCCTTGGCACTCCAAAATTCTAAGTGCCAGCTATTTGCATAAAGTCCTTTGATTGGCCAGCCTTGGCACTCCAAAATTCTAAGGCACCAGACAGAGGGCATTGATAGCCACAGATTAGCCAGCATCCCAGAATCCAGGCCTCTACATTCAAACAACAGGATTTCTTCCCACTGAGGGGAAAAATGCACCATCAACATTCCCTCCCCACTTGGCTCTGTGAAAACAAAATGGAATCCTGTTTTCTCCTTCCCCTCAGCTTTTACAAAATGGCTGCCTGCCATTCCGTCTTTTAAAGTTACCAATTACCAGCAGAACAGGCCAGAACATTACAGGCCCCAAAAGAGAGTTTAGGGCAGGATGGCCCACGAATGATGGGATTTGCATCCCAATTCACTTCCCAGAAAACACTGTAGCCCCTACAAATCACAGACCAGGCCCAAAATTTACAGTAAGGCTTCATTAACTTGATTTCCTGACTAGGCCTCAGTTAATAGGACATTGTGTATAGCCAGGCCCCAAAAGAGAGTTTAGGGCAGGATGGGCCACGAATGATGGAATTTGCATCCCACTTCACTTCCCAGAAAACACTGTAGCCCCTACAAATCACAAACCAGGCCCAAAATTTACAGTACGGCTTCATTAACTTGATTTCCCCTGACTAGGCCTCAGTTAATGGGACATTGTGTATGGCCTGAATTAACAGTAACCAACCTTGGCACACTGAGCCCTATGACCCATGATTCATTCTACTGCAGTTTGGAGTAGGGAGGACCATGGATGATGGGACTTGAAGTACCATCACAGGTTATGAGATTTGTAGTACTTTCAAACTCTTCATTCCCCACAGACCAAGGCGGCCCTGAACCACAAGACCAAACTTGGCACACAGTACCCCCATGTCCCACACTCCATCCTACTGCAGTTTAGAGGAGGATCGACCATGAAGGATGGGATTTCAAGTACCTCCATTCACTTCCCAAGCCCGCTGCGACCCTCATCCAGTGCATAATCATGACCACACTTGGCACAAAAAGCCCCCATGACCCAAAGGACGTCCTGATGCAGTTCGGAGGGCGGACCACGGATGATGGGACTTGAAGTACCTCCACTCATTTCACCAGACCATTGCCAACCTCATCCAAACACTGATCAAGACCAAACTTGGCACACAGAGCCCCCATGACTCATTCTACATTCTGGTGCAGTATTGAGGAGGATGGACCACGAATGATGGGACTTGAAGTACCTCCCCTCACTTCCCAAGACTGCTGCGACCCTCATTCAATGACTAATGAAGACCAAACTTGGCACACAAAGCCCTCATGACCCACTCTACATCCTGTGCTGTTGGGAGGGGATGGACCATGGCCAATGGGACTTGCAGTTCCTTCACTAACTTCCTGAGACCACTGCAAGCCACATACACATCTAATAGGAACCAACCTTGGCACACAATGCCTTCCTCAAATAACCCGGGCACCGCCGGGTCCTCAGCTAGTATATATATATATATATATCTCACTCTGCCCCCTTGGATCAAAATGGCGGCAGAAGCGGCAGCGTGAGCAAAGCGAGGCAAAGTGAGCAGAGCGAAGCTGGGAAGAAGGGAGCCCGAATGGAGAAGAAAAAGTAAGTGTTCCGTAGGAGGAGGAAGAAAGGGTATTGGAGGTTCCAATTTCCCACGGCACACCTGATGATCGCTCACGGCACACTAGTGTGTCACGGCACACCTCGTTGAGAAACACTGCTTTTAGGGTATTTGAGCACCACAAGATCATTGTTTTTCTCACTACAACAGAATAATGCTGCAACTGCTTCTGGATTTCCTGACACCTTCACCCCAGAGCTGACACTTCACTAATTCCAACTTTGGTTACTGAGGCTACAGCTCCATATGTGCAGGAATACGTAGTACCCAAAGCGATATACTTCTGATCATAAAAGTGTACCTTTGCAATGTTGGATCTTTCCTTCCCGTTTGAAAGAACATTGTAATTTATTGCCTTCTGGAGCCAAATATGCTGTTCATTCCCAGCATAACCCACATTCCTTTCAACTATATCTAGATAGAATGGAATTTTAGGTTTTTTTTTCTCTCCTAAAGCTGCACGGAGCAACAACAGTAGCAGAAGTGTGAGCAGAACCTTTTATGTTTCATAATCCAAGAGGACCCTTAAAGGGGAATTAGATCCTGCAGTCATGATAGTGACAATATCCAGCACATCTGGTATAATTTTTCCACTTTCCACCACATAAGGATTCTCTTGGCAAAATTTGTTCAAAAGAGGTTTGCTATTGCCTTTCTCTGAGGCTGAGAGAGTATGGCTTGCTTGGGTCTCCCAGTAGGTTTCATGGCTTTTGATTAAATTTAGAGGTGTTCTATTGGCTAGAATACAGCTAGAATAATCTGACCAGTTGTGGATGAATGCAAGTATCAAATTTGGTGTGAGTTTCTCTCCTTGAGCTATGAACCCAAGTGTTTGTTGTATTTTTTCCCTTACTGGGTGGGAAAGTGCATTACCCGGTTGGAAGCAAAAGAAAGAACAATGCTCGGTCCAGAAGATCTTCCTGTTACATGTGTGTCTGTCTTGTAAGTCAAAAACGGCAGGGATTGTCTGCTGTATGTGTTCTGTGATCCACACTGAGTCCCCTTCGGGGTGAGAAGTGCGGAATATAAATAAAGGGTATTATTATTATTATTATTAATAATAACTGACACTTTTGTTCAAAAGGGGAGAGATGGATACGTATACAGGGGTCTACAAACTAAGGGCAGATGAGACCCTCCAAGGTCCTTTACCATAAACTTGAAACTTAGAGTAGCCCTAAGTCTGAAATGACTTGAAGGAACACAACAACTGTATAGCATTTGACATTAATGAGAACTGGTACAAGATGTACTTCAGGTGGTATTATACTCCAATGTTTCCCAACCAGTGTGCTGTGGCACACTAGTGTGCCCTGAGCGATCATCAGCTGTGCCGTGGGAAATTGGAACCTCCAATATCCTTTCTTGCATGAGTTCAGGATGGTATTTGATTGTGTGTTAACTATAAATCCCAGAAACTGAAACTCCCAAATGTCAAAGTCTATTTTCCCTGCACCTCGTGATATGTCGAATCGTGTTTTTAACCTGTTTTATGTTCTATTGTAGGGCTGCATGTCTGCGACATGCTGCCCATGTGTACTTTTATTGTCATCCGCCCCGAGCCTGTAGGGAGGAGCGGAATACAAAACTGAAGAAATAAATAAATAAATAAATAAATAAACTCCATCTGTGTTCACATTTGGGCATATTGAGTATTCATGCCAAGTTTGGTCCTGATCCAACATTGTTTCAGTCCACAGTGCTCTCTCGATATAGGTGAACTACAACTCCAAAATCCAAGGTCAATGCACTCCAAACTCTTATAGTATTTTCTCTTGGTTATGGGAGTTCTGTGTGGGAAGTTTGTGTCTTTCTGCCATTCCTGCCAGGATATCTATGTTGTGTTCATCAAAACAGGTCCAGGTTTCACACTGAGTGTATTAATACATTTAAAAACATATTTACTATATGTAAATTACTGTGTTAGAGTGTCATTTTGTGTCATTTTGGTTGGTGGTGTGCCCCAGGATTTTGTAAATGTAAAAAATGTGCCGCGGCTCAAAAAAGGTTGAAAAACACTGTTATACTCCAACAATAATAGCCAAAATGAATAAGGACGCCTCCAACAGGTATTGGAAATGTAATAAGGAAATAGGCACCTTCATCCATCAGTGGTGGGAGTGCAAAAGAGTCAGGAATTTTTGGAGAGATCTCCATAAACAATCACAAAAAATCATAAAATCCAAATTCCCATTTAAGCCACAGACTTTCTTACTTGGAATTACAACAAAAAAGCTAACAGGCAATCAAGACTGTATGCTTTTTTTAATGAGCACAGCAGCAAGACTTTAGTTGGCAACAAAAAACCCTTCCAACCATAGATGGCTGGACATTGAGACTATTTGATATAATTCAAATGGATTACTTGTCACAAAAACTCAAAAACTCTACAAAACGAACTGACTGGTCAGGTTTCAAGGAGTTTGTACAGAGCAATGGTCACACAATGAATATTGATTTTTTAGACATTTAGTGACACAGTAAAGAAAGAACTTGCCGGACAATAAAAGCTAGACCTTGACTACAACCAGAAGTTTAACCCTCAAAGAACTATGGGAAGTCCCGGTCTTAAAGACTTTTTACTCATTTTCTTTTTATATATATTATTATTTTCTCTTTCTCTTTTTTGTTTTTGCTCTGTCTTTTTAAAACTCTTTCTCTTGTTCTATCAATTTTCCTACTTTACTCCGTTTGCACATGTTTTCACCCACTTTCGCTGTAACCACATTATTGAAAAAACATATTTTTTTAAAAAAAAAACAATCCTAATTAACCTTATTATCTTATTGACCTAAAGCAGGCCACATTTCCCATTGAAGTAATGGTAAGTTTCTGTTGGTTAAAACCATTCTTCACGTTAAATATTGTATTGTTCTTTCATTTTATTTTTTGCACTACCAATAAGATATGTGCAGTGTGCATAATAATTTGTTCTTTTTTTCCCTTCAAACTATAGTCTGGCCTCCCAATAGTCTAAGGCAGTGTTTCCCAACCAGTGTGCCGTGAGCGATCATCAGGTGTGCCGTGAGAAATTGGAACCTCCAATACCCTTTCTTCCCCTCCTGCTGAACACTTTTACTTCTCCACTCGGGCTCCCTTCTTCTCAGCCTCGCTCTGCTCGCTTTGCTCTGGGGTGCGTCTGTGCAGTAGCGCCCACACGGGTCACGTCTTCCTCCCTCCCCCCTCCCCTCCTGAACACGCTCACGCTGCCCCCTTGGATCAAAATGGCGGCAGAAGCGGCAGTGTAGAAGAAAAAGTAAGTGTTTGGCAGGAGGGGGAAGAAAGGGCGCAAAGGGGAAGAAGGAGGAAGAGGTCTCTGTCGAAAGCTGGCATGGGCAAACTTGGACCTTCCAGGTGTTTTGGACTCCAACTCCCACCATTCCTAGCAGCCCCAGGCTCTTTTCCTTTTCCCCCTCAGCCACTTAAGCAGGAAAGGGCCTCAGGCTGTTAGGAATGGTGGGAGTTGAAGTCCAAAGCACCCAGAGGGCTGAAGTTTTCCCATGCCTGTTTTAGGGACCTTAAAGTGGTGAGCCTCCTTCCAACATTGTGATTCTGGATAGAAAACAA
The DNA here is from genome assembly GCA_030556195.1 of Anolis apletophallus. NCBI lineage: Eukaryota > Metazoa > Chordata > Lepidosauria > Squamata > Anolidae > Anolis > Anolis apletophallus. The sequence continues at coordinate 171,217,325 of JARBWK010000001.1, read as the reverse complement.
ACAACAACATAACGTAACATTGTTTGAGTCTACAGTGCTCTCTGGGTGTAGGTGAACTACAACTTCCAAACTCAAGGTTAATTCCCAAGCAAACCCTTTCAGTACTTTCTGTTGGTAATGAGAGTTCAATATGCCAAGTTTGGTTCAATTCCATTGTTGCAGGAGTTCAGGATGCTCTTTGATTGTGTGTTAGCTATAAATCCCAGAAACTGTAACTCCCAAATGTCAAGGTCTATTTTCCCCAAACTCCATCTGTGTTCACATTTGGGCATATTGAGTATTCATGCCAAGTTTGGTCCTGATCCAACATTGTTTCAGTCCACAGTGCTCTCTGGATATAGGTGAACTACAATTCCAATACCCAAGGTCAATGCCCCTCCAAACTGTTATAGTATTTTCTCTTGGTTATGGGAGTTCTGTGTGGGAAGTTTGTGTCTTTCTGCCATTCCTGCCAGGATATCTATGTTGTGTTCATCGAAACAGGTCTAGGTTTCATACTAAGTGTATAAATACATTTTAAAACATATTAACTATATGTATTACTGTGTTAGAGTGTCATTTTGTGTAATTTGGGTTGGTGGTGTGCCCCAGGATTTTGTAAATGTAAAAAGTGTGCTGCAGCTCAAAAAAGGTTGAAAAATACTGGTGTAAGGGACCGCAAACCAACCCTTGGCAAAAAAAGTTTGAGGACCCCTGTCCTAAGGCCTCCTCTCTCAGCTGCAAATTCCAGGATTCCATAGGATGGAACCAGGACAGTTAATACGGAATCATAGCTCAATAACAGCGTGTTTTGAACAAGGCCTGAGAGTGTCTGAATAATAATAATAATAATAAGAAACTTTATTTGTACCCCGCCCCCATCTCCCCAATGGGGATTCGGGGCAGCTCACATGAGGCCAAGCCCAGACAACAATTATAATAAAATAAAATCAAAACAACAGCAATAAACACAATAAAAATACATACATATAAATAAAAAAATACAACTAGATATCTAAAATCACAAAGACAGGGCGGGCCGCAGGCACACATATAAAGTGTTAAAAACTCAGAGTGAGATAAGCGGAATATTCATCCGCAAAATGTTTTCTTCATAAAAGTGACCAAGAGTTCACCATAGGTATGCTAAGACAGTTTCTGTGTGGCTGGCCAATAAAATGTAGCTTGGCTTGCAGAAAGGAAGCTAAGGGTGCATGCTCATAAACAGACAAACATCTACTTAACAGCGGAAAAGGACATAGTAAAATGATACAGGTGGAGGAGGGAGTTGTGTTTCTCAATACCACCAATACATTATGCTCGGTACTGTAACACAGGGCCCTTCCACACAGTCAATATGGTGCCAGCGAGGTGCCATATTACTCCAATCTTGCAGCAATTGCACTGGTTGCCGATTGAGCATCGGATTACCTTCAAAGTGTTGGTTCTTACCTTCAAGGCCTTGTATGGTCTGGGGCCGGAGTACCTGAGGGACCGCCTCACCCCTTACCAACCCCAGAGATCACTCGGTTCAGAAGATCAGAATCAGCTTTAAGACTTTCCATTTGATGGCTACTAGGCGCAGAGCATTCACTGTGGTGGCACCCTGCCTCTGGAATGCCTTGCCAGCGGAAACACGAGCCCTTCGAGATTTGTTTTCCTTTTGTAGAGCTTGTAAAACGTATCTATTCCGGCTGGCATTTGAATCCTGTTGATCGGAAATTCTCTTTGTTTTAAATGTAATGTACATTTTAAATTTTAAAAAATTCGATTTTTATGCATATTGTAAACCACTCCGAGCAGGGCCGTAGCCAGGATTTTGGTTCGGGGGGCTGAGTTTGGTTCGGGGGGGGGGGCTGAGACTGGGTGGAAGAGGGTCTACCCTAGCAAACTTTTGTATTGTTATCCCAATAACCCCATTAATGTGGGATATACTGAGCATGGTGATCAGATCATGATATGAATAAACATAACAGTTTAAATAATGTACCAGTCAGGCCTTTTCGTGGACCACCCTGAGAATTTCTGGGGGGGTGAAGCCCCCAAGAGGTTAGCCCCCCTGGCTACATGCCTGACTCCGAGCCTTCGGGGAGTGGCAGTATATAAATTTGATAAATAAATAAATAAATAAAACCCAGAATATCAAGACAGATAACCCACAATATCGGCTTTGAACTGGGTTATCTGAGTCCACACTGCCATATAACCCAGTCCAATGTGGATTTTTACACAGGTGTGTGAAAGGGACCACAGTTTCCTTGAACAGCTGCCAAAGGGTGATCTAAATCAGGAAACAGCAGTTCCTTCCTTTGAAATAGGTCCTCCAGCACCTAATATTTCTTGATGGCCTCCCACCCAGGTACTACCCAATCCTCCAAATGTAATTGCACAATGATGAATATGATTGATGTTTGATGCACTCAGTGAGTATGAGCTGCCTTCCTTCCATGTTCCAACTGACATTGCTCTGGCCACAATAAAAAATTCAATTTTGAGAACTTGAAAATGTGTTTCCTTAGATAAGGCTATCTGGATACCTCCGAGAGAGCTATCAATGTATTGTAGGTGTAGCAACCCAGCCTCCATTCCAGCCGGGGGGGGGGGGGGGGGTGCCGCTCCGGGGGTCCCGATTGCTTTGGACCAAGATGGAGGGGATGCAGGGGCTGATGGGCATGCATCACCGACTGATAGTTTGCAATGGGATGACACCTGGCCTTCTGCTTATTCGGATGATGAAGGCCAGCCAGATTCCGGATCAGATTGCGAATATGAGAAACCAGGAGGCTTCGGTTCTCAGGAGCGTTTGTTGCCACCAGCTGCGGAGGAAGATATGGAAACCGAGTTGGAGGCACTTTCCCAGGAAGATAACGGGGCAGATGGCGCTGAACCTGCGAGGAGCTTCGACCGGAGGAGTAGTATTGTGGCTACTTGGAAAGATTGGAAGCGGACCCTGGAGAGGCGCTGGTCTCACAAGGGTGGGAATTAAGTATACATTCTGTGGGAAAGTTCCTCAGTTGAGCGGCCATGTCGTTGTTGGACAGACACATCGGTGGTCTGCTGCTCCCTGGAAGCCATAGTTTGGCTCACCTTGCCAAGAACTACCTTGAGACCTTGTTTCTTCCATGAACCTTGGATTGCCTTGTTTGCCTACGGACTAAGTTGCTTTGGATTGATTCGCTTTGTTTTTATGGACCTTGCTTTTGAGAGATTCCCTGCTTTTTTGGATTTGCTTTTGAACACTAATTGCTAATTACCTTGGACTTATTGATCTCATTACTTTTGGACAATTTACCTTTTTCACCTGCAAATAATTCTGTTTAATAAATAGTTAATTGACATTGTCTGTGTGTGTGTGATTAAGGGGCAGGGGCAGGTCCCGCGTTGTGACAGTAGGGCACAATAGAACTGAATTCCCCAGAAAGGGCAGTATCAACAAAGCTCTGAAAACCTTGAAGCAGATCAGCAGCAGTAAGGCTCCTTCTGTGGACTACAACTCCTAGAATCCCCCACTCCGCATGGTTAATGGCTATACTGGAAGCTGCAATACAAACATCAAATTTCCCATGGTTCTCTTGGCACCCACTGCCAAGAGAACCCTCTCAAACAGCAATAGGAGAGAATAGTTCTATGCCGTACTTGCGATGTGTGAAGAGCAATTCCCGGTGAAGCTGTTGCTGGTTCCAAAAGCCTTTGCCGGGATTGGTGGTCCTCAAAGAAGTGGCAGACCGTCCTTCAGCATCCCTGGATAAGGCTTCTGAGCGTGCAGCTGTAGGTAGGAAGGAAGGAAGGAAGGAAGGAAGGAAGGAAGGAAGGAAGGAAGGAAGGAAGGAAGGAAGGAAGGAAGGAAGGAAGGAAGGAAGGGGACAGATCAATACAAGATAGTTGTTACGGCAATGGGAGCCTAGTTCTAGTTCTTTTACAAAGCACCACCAACACATATACTTCAGTAGACACAATAGGTGTTGGATCCCACACCTTGGGGTGGGGTGGGAGTGCAAAGCCAGCATCTGAGCCTTGGCCCAAAGCCAGATCTCATGTAATTGGATATTATTAGAGTAACCCCTACCGGCCTTAGCACTGTTCTGTGTACAGAAAGTACTCGTCTCCAGCCATGCTGGTTTTGGACTGAAGATTATCAATCCATTATATTCAAAGCATCAGCTGACATTTCCATCGATAGAGTAAAATCTGCATATTATAATAAAGCCTATTAGGTGAATGTCAATACACCACCTTGATTACCGGTGTGTGTTAAAACAGTATCCAGGAATACTGTTCTAACACAGTGTTTCCCAACCAGTGTGCCATGGCACACTAGTGTGCCGTGAGCGATCATCAGGTGTGTTTAACTGGAAGCAAGTTTCACTCAGGGTGAAATTTCACAAAGGTCTGGAGAACAAGTACTATGAGGAGCAACTTGAAGAGCTGGGCATGTTTAGCCTGAAGAAGAGAAGGCTGAGAGAAGACATGATAGCCATGTATAAATATGTGAGAGGAAGTCATATCTATGTTGTGTTCATCGAAACAGGCCCAGGTTTCACACTGAGTGTATAAATACATTTAAAAACATATTAACTATATGCACTACTGTGTTAGAGTGTCATTTTGTGCCATTTTGGTTGGTGGTGTGCCCCAGGATTTTGTAAATGTAAAAAATGTGCCGCGGCCCAAAAAAGGTTGAAAAACACTGTTCTAACATACCTTATGAACGAACAGAACCGTTACTCGTTGTTGGAAAGGAAGGCCTCGTTCAACAGGTTATTTTTGATTTCGAAAGCAGTGAATGAGAAACATAGCAATTTGAGAGGGGAGTACCTTTATAACCACTGACTAAAATTGGCCAGAAAGAATTAATACAGGCTTCCTTCCACCTCAATCCCCAGAAGAATTGAAGAAGGTGGTTTAAAACAGAATGTGTGTACACCGACATACTTTCACTTCTGCTAAAGAGTTTTCAGTAAAAAAAAAATCTGTTTAGTGCCAGAGTAGAAGAATATATGAACAAGGTACTGACGAAAACGAAGTACTTTCTTGAACTAACTTTCCAGCGGTCAGAGAGTGACTCCAACCATAACAGTTAATTTATCACTACTCTTATTTGTGTATGTAGTTTTCACATCTGATCTCTACCTGCCTTGAACAGTTTGCCTCATCTATGCCTTCCCATCACCTTCACACCAGCATCAACCGCCCAGCCAAGGCAAAACTCACCTGCCGCTTCGAGTCTCCGTATCCAGTTGCCCGTGGTGTCTTGCTGCCATGTCATGCCGCCTCTCCGTCCCAAACGGGATCCAGCCAAATGGAGTCTTGGGGGCTCCTGAGATCCCATCATCTCCCCCTCGAAGAGATCGTGTGGCCCAGGAGCTGTCATCCCAACCAGAATGAAACAATTACAAGCAGCCAATTACCTCCAGGGCTGCTTCTCTTCGGTCTGCCAGTCCACCGCACCCCCCCCCCCCCCGAGCGTGAAGATAGCAAGAGGGAAACTGGATCCTGCCTGAGGCTAACTAGTAGATACAAAGCCAAGACTCCTGAGTAGGTGATCCATCGCCCTGAAATGCTGTTTAGACCTCAATTTGTTGGGGTCAGGCGACTAATTTTAGGCTTGTTTGATCCATACACTCCCAAGGATACATCCAATAAAGCGAGGTGCAAAATCAGGCACACATTTAGCAAAAAGGAACAAGGTGTCTCTGGATTTATTTTGATCGGTTTCTAGACTTGGAAGATAATCTTTCCACTCAAAAGTCCATTCCTTCTTGGTTATCCTGAGCTCTCTTCATTGAGCGATCTAATGAAGTCGGGAAAGGTACTTGGCTGGGAATTAGGAACTCCACATGGCATAATGCAGTGTTTTTCAACCTTTTTTGAGCCGCGGCACATTTTTACATTTACAAAATTCTGGGGCACACCACCAACCAAAATGACACAAAATGACACTCTAACACAGGAATACATATAGTTAATATGTTTTTAAATGTATTTATACACTCAGTGTGAAACCTGGACCTGTTTCGATGAACACAACATAGACATCCTGGCAGGAATGGCAGAAAGACACAAACTTCCCACACAGAACTCCCATAGCCAAGAGAAAATACTATAAGAGTTTGGTGGGCATTGACCTTGGGTTTTGGACTTGTAGTTCACCTATATCCAGAGAGCACTTTGGACTCAAACAATGTTGGATCAGGACCAAACTTGGCATGAATACTCAATATGCCCAAATGTGAACACAGATGGAGTTTGGGGAAAATAGACCTTGACATTTGGGAGTTACAGTTTCTGGGATTTATAGTTAACACACAATCAAAGAGCATCCTGAACTCTTGCAAGAAAGGATATTGGAGGTTCCAATTTCCCACGGCACACCTGATGATCGCTCACAGCACACTAGTGTGCTACGGCACACTGGTTGGGAAACACTGGCATAATGGTTTGAGTGTTGGTCAACATTTCTGAAGACCAAGCTAAGCCCTGGAAACCCACTGGGGGACCTTGGGTACACCACACTCTCTGACCCAAAACAACTCCCTCCCACTATTATAGGGGCACTTTGGGGTTATTATAAATAGGAAATAAATTGAACTGACTTATTTGCAAGCCAAACACAGATCTACTTGCAGATTTCTATCTGCTCTTGGCATTCTCTAAATATTGTCTGGAGTGGCTTTTTCTCTGTTGGCCATTTTATACTCAGCTTCATAATTTGATGGTGGAGATCTTAATAATGTAATGCCTGTAACTAGAGATGTCAGGCAGAGACCAGGAGTCCTTTCAGACAGCTTAATCATGATGTTTTCATTCTCATGACAATACCCTATGGAGTGCTGTGATGTGCAATCCCAGGATCCATTTAGGATGCAGCTACAACATTATAGTGTCATTCACTGTGCAGTGATAAAAGGCTACAGAGCTAAAATTGACTCCTAGCAGATGCGGACAAAAAGTCCCCTGAATATAAGAAAATCCATAGTATTTCCCAAAGAAACAAACAGTTCCTTTTGGCCAACTCTCACGTCATGTCCAATGGCTCTCTAAAACAGATCCTCTAAAGCAGGGCTGCCCAGGAAGTCGATCGCGATCGACCAGTCGATTCCGGGACCGAAGGAGGTCGAACCCAGCCGGATGGGGCACTTCTCAGAGGGGGCGGAGCCAGGTCGCACGAAGCCCCGCCCCCTCCCCAGCTTCAGCACTCCCAGCAGCTGCTCCAGCATTGAGGATGGCAGTGTCAAGCCAGCCTTGTGCTAGCTATGCCACCACTGGCTTGGCATTGCCATCTTCAAGCCTGGAACAGCTGGTGGGAGCACCAACCACAGAGGGGAGGGGGCCGGGCTTGGCGCAGCCTGGCTCTGCCCCCCTCTGGCTTCCGCTCTACCAGCAGCTTCTCCAGGCTTGAGGATGGCAATGCCAAGCCAGTGGTGGCATAGCTAGCACAAGGTTGGCTTGGCACTGCCATCCTCAAGCCTGGAGAAGCTGCTGGTAGAGCGGAAGCCAGAGGGGGGCGGACCCAGGCCGCACCAAGCCCCGCCCCTCCCCTCTCCAGCCTTGAGGAGGTAGGTAGATCTTTCTGACTTGGTTTTATTATAAGTAGCTCGCATGCTGAAAAAGTGTGGGCACCCCTGCTCTAAAGAAAATTCACCAGGTGAAACTCTGAAACTCTTTGGTTTCGGGCAGCAAAACAGAATTGGTTTTATTAAGCCAGTGGTGTACTGCTGTCTCTCTGGTCAACCAGCAATTCAAGTCATAAGGCTTGCAAATACTCCTCAGCAGCTAAAACTGTTGCTTTGCAACAAGAACAAATGAGAAGCAATATGGACTTCTCCCGTAGCAAAATTTCAAGGTTTTGTGTTAGTGTACGTATGTGACAGCATTTGCAAATTTAGAGAAAGAGGCAGAAGATGGTTAGTGATGTGAATTCACCCAGATTCACCAAAACCATTCATTCAGTCTTATATTTCCACTACATGCTCCATAAAACACAGAAGGTGAATGTTTCACAAAGACTTTATTGAAAATTACAAAATTCCAGTTATCAGTTAAAGGCCCAATTCCCACCCCATAGCACCTCTTGTCCCTACCACTTCACTGGGGGACAAGATTTTCCCTCCCCAAAGCTCCCTTCACCATAGCTACCCTGTACTTTATTGTGGCAAGCAAGGGGAAGGGAGAGAAAAACCCAAAACCCAACAGTATGTCGGGGGATGTAAACTTCAAACAATACAAAGCACCTGTAGATCTTGTGCGGGGAGAGGTGGAGCTGAGATGCCTGCTGGCTGGAGTGACAAAGCCAAGTAGATGCTGAACGTATGCTGTCGGGGTGATACACCCCACCTCAAGGCAAATGAACACAAGTCCAATGCAGGGGACTGCTTCTTGTGATTTGCAATTTCGCAGTGACCCAAAGCTTGATGGAGCTCTTGGAAAGAATATGAAGGTGTGAGTTATTGTAGGTTTTTCGGGCTATGTGGCCATGTTCTAGAAGCATTCTCTCCTGACGTTTCACCTGCATCTATGGCAGGCATCCTCAGAGGTTGTGAGGTCACAACCTCTGAGGATGCCTGCCACAGATGCAGGCGAAACGTCAGGAGAGAATGCTTCTAGAACATGGCCACATAGCCCGAAAAACCTACAACAACCCAATGATTCCGGCCATGAAAGCCTTCGGCAACATAATATGGAAGATGCTTGGATCCTCCTCCATAAGCCAGCCAAGCACTTCCTATGTCAACATGTGTTTGGTTGGGACATTTGGAAAACAGTTGAGAAATTCCTAGCATGCACTCTAGTTTTGGAAATTTGACACACATGTACTACAGAGGACGGGCAATCCAGTTTAAGAAAAATAGCCATGAAAGGCTGCAGTCCATAAGCCACAGCCCTTAGGAGGTGTGAGGCAGAGAGGCAAGACCTCCGCTGGTCCCAAGGTCCTTAACGGATGTGTGCCATCTCCTCCAGAAAGGGAGTCTTCATGCAGCCGGTGCAGAGCTGGTCCATCCACAGGGGCGCCTCATGCTGCAAAGGGGTGCGTCTCGGGTAAAAGGTGTAGTTGAGGTCGTAGTTGAGCAAGCAGCTGAGCGAAGCCATGTAGATGTCCGAAAATCGGCACAGGCGCCGCGAGAAATACGTGGGGTTGTGGCACGTGCGGAAAATGCTGCCAAACTGAGGGTTGAAGAGGTTCTTGGTGAGTGCCCTGAAGTAGGAGGTGGATGGTGGGAAGGAAGAGAAGGAAATAGCCATCAGATATAAAAATTAAGTTTGGAATCCAGGAAATATTTCCCTCCTTATAACAACCTTTTAATGCAACCTTGAGAATGTCTTGCTGTTGAAAAACTACAGCTCTCTTCCCCCACGATTTCTTGTGCATCTAATACCATGAAGCAATGAAAATGTGTCCCTAGTCCTCATGGGTATGCTTGACAATTTGTGAGCAATGCCAGAAGTCTTAGAAGCTCGAATAAGATTGATAGGGGTCAAGTTTTCCCAATCCATCCTGTTACAAGTAGAAGGGGAATTAGACCAGCTCCATTTTGTATTCATCTATCAAAGTCATTTTGCTTTACACTTAGTCAATGAATTGTTGTTGTTGTTGTTGTTTTGAAAAGTATAGGGAATACAACAAGTACTAAGAGTAAACTTTGTCTTCTATTCCCATACAACAATGTTGACAGACAAATTGGTACAAGGCTTTCCAGCCTGAGGAGAGAGTACTATCTAGTGCAGACCTGGGCATCATACGGCCCGTGCGACGGATGTGGCCCGCCGGCCAGTTCTGACCGGCCCGGGGAGAAGGGCGTCGGGGGCAGGGCCAAGAAGAAGGGCTGCCGCTGCCGCCATCCCATCGCGGGCTGTGGGGCCTGCGTTGGCAGACAGCCTGCCGCTCCGGAGAACGATCGGAGGAGCGGCGGCTTTTGAGTGCCTGACATCCCGTGAGGGGATCCGGGCCTGCAGCGGGAGCAGTCGGCAACCTGTGGCGGCTGATCGCCCTGACGACCCAGAAGACTTGATCGTCTTCCGAGTCGCCAGGGCGAACAGCTGCCTCAGGTCGCCGTTTGCTCCCGGTGCAGGCCCAGATCGCCTCCCGGGATGGCAGGCACTCCAAAGCCGGGATGACAGGCACTCCATGGCAGGGCGATCAGCCGATCAGGAACGCCTCTGAACGAATGGCTGGAGGCGAGAGTAGGCTGAGGCCTGCAGCCTCCGATCGTCTGCTGCTCTGCTCTGCTGCGGTGGCGGCTGGATCTGCTTTGTCATCCTCTGGGCTGGGGTCATTGGGCCATTCCATCTTGGGATCCTTCCTCTCTTGAGGATGTCACCCTCCATCTTGGTTCGCATCTTGTCTTCTTGAATTTCATTTTATTTTATTTTAGTGGTTTTTATTATTATTATTATATAATTTTATAATAGTAATATAATAATATAATAAATAATATAATATGTTATATTATATTATAATTTCAATATATTATAATATCTATATATATATACTATAATATAATAATTAGGATATTAATACTAATAATATATGAATATTTCTTGATATATTAATATGTTAATATCTGGTAAATATCTGGTAAATATAGTTAATAAGCAAATAAATAAATAAATAATGTCGATTAGAATGTAGTTCAGCCTTTAGGTGCGGCCCTCCATAATATTTTTTGGCTCTCGTGTGGCCCCTTGGAAAAAATAATTGCCCACCCCTGATCTAGTGGTTAAGGGAACTTGACAACTGCTCTGCAGCACACAGTAACACACGCCTGGGGTATATATACAGATGCAAGCAGGGAGGCAAACCCAAAGAGCTATTCAATTGCGCAGTCCAGCCTATCTATATATATAAAGGAGACGTGGTCGTGCAAAGATGGTTATAGACAAAGAAACTATAAGTCGCAGAAGCACCAAACTTGGCAGCCTACTGGACCATTACACTCGCTACAGACAACAGCAAAAAAACCGGACCTCGTCCTCCCAGCACCCCAAAAACGATCCCAAAAAATTGCCAGCGGAACTCCCAACCCGGCCACTTCGCTGCCAGCGAGCGTTTAGAACGTTCGCACATGGCAGCCAGGCGCCTCCTCCGCCTCCTCAGGAAGAGCGGCAGGGGGGGGACCTGGAAGGAGGAGGGGAACCCCTCCCCACCACCCCAGCCCCTCCCACCTCCCCCGCCACCCCCCTGCCACGCGACACGCCTCCCCCTCCCAAGCCCCTCCCCCTCCTCCCGGGCTCCCGCCTCCCGCCCGGTTCCAAAGCCTGGCGGGGCGGGGCCAGGAGGCGGGACACTCCTCCCCCCCCCAAGCCCCCCCCTCCTCCCGGGCTCCCGCCTCCCCCCCCGGTTCCAAAGCCTGGCGGGGCGGGGCCCGGGGCCTCCCCCCTCCCAAGCCCCTCCCCCTCCCCGGGCTCCCGCCTCCCCGGTTCCAAAGCCTGGCGGGGCGGGGCCAGGAGCCGGGCCCCCCCCCCCCCTCCCAAGCCCCTCCCCCCCCTCCCGGGCTCCGGCCTCCCCGCCCGGTTCCAAAGCCTGGCGGGGGGCGGGGCCAGGGGCTCCTCCCCTCCCAAGCCCCTCCCCCTCCTCCCGGGCTCCCGCCTCCCGCCCGGTTCCAAAGCCTGGCGGGGCGGGGCCAGGAGGCGAGACTCCTCCCCCTCCCAAGCCCCTCCCCTCCTCCCGGGCTCCCGCCTCCCGCCCGGTTCCAAAGCCTGGCGGGGGGGGCGGGGCCAGGAGGCGGGACACTCCTCCCCCTCCCAAGCCCCTCCCCCTCCTCCCGGGCTCCCGCCTCCCGCCCGGTTCCAAAGCCTGGCGGGGCGGGGCCAGGAGGCGGACACCGCCTCCCCCCCCCAATCCCCCTCCCCCTCCTCCCGGGCTCCCGCCTCCCGCCCGGTTCCAAAGCCTGGCGGGGGGGGGCCAGGAGCGGGACACTCCTCCCCCTCCCAAGCCCCTCCCCCCTCCTCCCGGGCTCCCGCCTCCCGCCCGGTTCCAAAGCCTGGCGGGGCGGGGCCAGGAGGCGGACACGCCTCCCCCTCCCAAGCCCCTCCCCCCTCCCCGGGCTCCCGCCTCCCGCCCGGTTCCAAAGCCTGGCGGAGGCGGGGCCAGAGGCGGGACACGCCTCCCCCTCCCAAGCCCCTCCCCTCCTCCCGGGCTCCCGCCTCCCGCCCGGTTCCAAAGCCTGGCGGGGGCGGGGCCAGGAGGCGGGACACGCCTCCCCCTCCCAAGCCCCTCCCCCTCCCGGGCTCCCGCCTCCCGCCCGGTTCCAAAGCCTGGCGGAGGGGCGGGGCCAGGAGGCGGGGACACGCCTCCCCCTCCCAAGCCCCTCCCCCTCCTCCCGGGCTCCCGCCTCCCGCCCGGTTCCAAAGCCTGGCGGGGCGGGGCCAGGAGGCGGGACCTCCTCCCCCTCCCAAGCCCCTCCCCCTCCTCCCGGGCTCCCGCCTCCCGCCCGGTTCCAAAGCCTGGCGGAGGGGCGGGGCCAGGGGACACGCCTCCCCCTCCCGCCCCTCCCCCTCCCCCAAGCCCCTCCCCCTCCTCCCGGGCTCCCGCCTCCCCGCCCGGTTCCAAAGCCTGGCGGGGCGGGGCCAGGGAGGCGGGACACTCCCCCCTCCCAAGCCCCTCCCCCCCCTCCCCGGGCTCCCGCCTCCCGCCCGGTTCCAAAGCCTGGCGGAGGGGCGGGGCCAGAGGCGGGACACGCCTCCCCTCCCAAGCCCCTCCCCCTCCTCCCGGGCTCCCGCCTCCCGCCCGGTTCCAAAGCCTGGCGGAGGGGCGGGGCCAGGAGGCGGGACACTCCTCCCCTCCCAAGCCCCTCCCCCTCCTCCGGGCTCCCGCCTCCCGCCCGGTTCCAAAGCCTGGCGGGGCGGGGCCCCAGCGGGACACTCCTCCCCCCCAAGCCCCTCCCCCTCCTCCCGGGCTCCCGCCTCCCGCCCGGTTCCAAAGCCTGGCGGGGCGGGGCCAGAGAGGCGGGACACGCTCCCCCTCCCAAGCCCCTCCCCTCCTCCCGCGCTCCCGCCTCCCCGACCGGTTCCAAAGCCTGGCGGCTGGGCGGGGCCTGGAGGCGCGGGACACGCCTCCCCCCTCCCAAGCCCCTCCCCCCTCCTCCCGGGCTCCCGCCTCCCGCCCGGTTCCAACGCCGGGCGGAGGCGGGGCCAGAGGCGGACACTCCCCCCTCCCAAGCCCCTCCCCCCTCCTCCCGGGCTCCCGCCTCCTCGCCCGGTTCCAAAGCCTGGCGGGGGGGCGGGGCCAGGAGGCGGGACACACTCCCCCCTCCCAAGCCCCTCCCCCTCCTCCCGGGCTCCCGCCTCCCGCCCAGTTCCAAAGCCTGGCGGGGCGGGGCCAGGAGGCGGGACCGCCTCCCCCTCCCAAGCCCCCCCCTCCTCCCGGGCTCCCGCCTCCCGCCCGGTTCCAAAGCCTGGCGGGGCGGGGC
>JARBWK010000001.1:171016440-171198940 GCA_030556195.1 Anolis apletophallus | reverse complement strand
TTAGCAACACTGTCGAAGCAAAGCACCAGCGCCACCTAGTTTTCACCACCAGAACTTTAGTTTTGTAAGTACTTCAGAACCATTTAGAACAGTGTTTCTCAACCTGGGGGTCGGGACCCCTGGAGGGGTCGCAAAAGGGTGTCAGAGGGGTCGCCAAAGACCATCAGAAAACACAGCATTTTCGGTTAGTCATAGGGGTTCTGTGTGGGAAGTTTGGCCCAATTCTAACTTTGGTGGGGTTCAGAATGCTCTTTGATTGTAGGTGAACTATAAATCCCAGAAACTACAACTTCCAAATGTCAAGGTCTATTTTCCCCAAACTCCACCAGAGTTCACATTTGGCCATGTTGACTTTCATGCAAGGTTTGGTCCAGATCCACCACTGTTTTGAGGCCACAGTGCTCTCAGGATGTAGGTGAACTACAACTCCAAACCCTTCCAGTAATTTCTGTTGGTCATGGGGGTTCTGTGTGCCAAGTTTGGTTCGATTTCATCATTGGTGGGGTTCAGAATGCTCTTCGATTATGGATGAACTTCAAATCCTAGTAACTACAACTCCCAAATGACCAAATCAACCCCCCATCCCACCAGTATTCAAATTATTCAAATTTGGGTGCATTCGGTATTTGTGCCAACTTTGGTCCAGTGAATGAAAATACATCAGATTACCTTTCATAACAGTGGCAAAATTACAGTTGTGCCCGTAGCAAGGAAAATAATGACAGTTGTGCCGTAGCAACGAAAATAATTTTATGATAGGGGGTCACCACAACATGAAGAGCTGTATTAAGGGGTCCCGTCATTAGGAAGGTTGATAACCACTGATTTAGAACCATGATTGCCCAGGCCTAGTATTTAAATGTTTACATTTTTCCCTATATCCTGGGATCTTGGGAAAAGGAGACAATATAATTTGAAACAATTTAAAATGGTTAAAAATACTTGAACAGTTTAAAAGCACATAAGCGAGACTGCTTAAAACCAGTTTAAACCAATTAAGACAGTAAATGCTAGCAGTTCCATGAATTGTTTGTCATAGAAAGGAGGTGGGAAGCTACATAAATTCGATTTTTGAGTTATTTAGGTTACTAAAAATGTGGTGTATTAATTTGGGTGATACTCTACGACTCTAGGAGTCCAGGATTCAAATCCCTGCTCAGTCACAAAACTCACTGGATGATCTTGGGCAAGTCTGAGAGTTGAAGACCAAAACATCTGGAGACCCGCAGGTTGAAAACCACTGCTTTAAACTAATCTTGCCAAGAAATCCCATGACAGGTTTAGTCTTAGGGGCACCAAATAACCTTTCAAAGGTCTCAATGATATTTGATACCAAGTAAGAAGTTTCTTTGGCCCATCCCTTGGTACTTGGAAAAGGTGTTCTTTTAGATCACAGCTCCCAGAGTCCTACAACCCACATGACTACAGACCATCCCATCTGAGGGATGTGGGAAGCTGTTGTAAAAGCAAAGCAACTCTCTGCTTCTTTAGCATCACTTTCAAGTCTCTGTGACATTATGAATTCTCTGCTGTTCACCATGAAACACTTTAGCGGCAAAGCAATATTTATATAGCATAGCTTTGCCCAGATGTACTGAACTGCTAAATGAAGCCGTATGTATGTTCACTGTGCTTGAGAGACAAGGCAAAATGAAATGTGAGCAAATACTGCTACAGTAGATTTTTCTTTTGGTCTTTATTTCAAAAGGACAGAGAAAACCACCAGTTATATCCAAATTACTTACTATTACAATTAGACACCTTCTAAACCAGGGGTGGGCAATTATTCTTTCCAAGTAGCCACACGAGAGCCAAAAAATATTATGGAGGGCTGCACCTAAAGGCTGAACTACATTCTAATCTACATAATTTATTTATTTATTTACTATATTTACTATATATTACACATCATTAATATTAACATATTAATATATCAAGAAATATTCATATATTATTAGTATTAATATTATAATTATTATATTATAGTATATATATAGAGAGAGAGACATTATAATATATTGAAATTATAATATAATATAACATTAGATTCTTTGTTATATTATTATAATAAAATTATTATAAAATAATAATAAAAACCACTAAAATGAAATAAAATGAAATTCAAGAAGACAAGGTGCGAACCAAGATAGAGGCTGACATCCTCAAGAGAGGAAGGATCCCAAGATGGAATGGCCCAATGGACCCAGCCCAGAGGATGACAAGGCGGACCCAGCCACCGCTGCAGCAGAGCAGCAGACAATCGGAGGTTGCAGGCCTCCGCCTGCTCTCACCCCCAGCCGTTCCCCAGGTGATCGCCTTGCCATGGAGCACCTGCCATCCCGGCTTTGGAGTGCCTGCCATCCCGGGAGGCGATCCGGGCCTTTAGCAGGAGCAGTCGGCGACCTGAGGCGGCTGATCACCCTGGCGAACCAGAAGACGATCAAGTCGCTTCTCCGATTGTTCTCCAGAGTGGCGGGCTGTCTGCCGACGCAGGCCCCAGAGCCCGCGATGGGATGGCGGCAGCGGCACCCCTTCCTCTTGGCCCCGCCCCCAACACCCTTCTCCCCGGGCCGGACAGAATCGGCTGCCGGGCAGCATCCGGCCCGCGGGCCGTAGGTTGCCCAGGTCTGTTCTAAACTGTCATATAATCCATATTATCAAAGAAAATAATCCAGATTATCTGCTTTGAACTGGATTATACGAGTCTACACAGCCATATAATCCAATTCAAAGCAGATAATCTGGACTTTATATGGCAGTGTAGAAGGGGCCTTCATCTAAATGAAAACTGACTTTATTGGATTCAGTTGACTTATTCTATATCCAACAATATGCAATGAAGCCAAAGGGGTGCAGAAAAAAAGAACAGGAATTAGAATCCAGAAAGAGAAAGGATGGGAAGAGACTACAAAGCAGGCCAGCCGTAAAATAAAATATTGAAAGGTCCAACTAGCCTGCAGACTAGCACATGAAGTACGCCTTGCCATTCTCTCTGTGTCTGTCTCTCATTCTCTCACCTTCACACACACTTTCTCGTATTTCAAGGCCAAAGGCATCCAGCCAAATAACAATTTGAAACTTCAATTAGAAATCGTAAATCTAGAGAGAAGCCAAAGAAGAAGGTATGTTGTAATGATACCTGAGTTCGTGCCTCTCCTTCATCCAGTCCTGCAGCACCTCCTGGGATTCTGGGTCCTGGAACATCTTTTGGGAAATGGAAACAAATCAAATGGGTAGACAAGTTTCTGGTCGCCCCACACCATTTACTAAAGAAACTTGCAGGCTGAGGTCCACAGCCCAGTGAATCAAACGAAACTCCACCACAATTATGTTAGTAGGCTTTCTGGGTTGATGGCAAGTGGATATGTGGCCTACTCTCTTACTGTTTGGATTATAATTCCCATCAGCTCTAGGAAAAAGGAATAATGGTGAGGA
This sequence comes from Anolis apletophallus, assembly GCA_030556195.1. Lineage (NCBI taxonomy): Eukaryota > Metazoa > Chordata > Lepidosauria > Squamata > Anolidae > Anolis > Anolis apletophallus. The sequence continues at coordinate 171,195,505 of JARBWK010000001.1, read as the reverse complement.
ATACTTGCAATTGCAATCCAGCAAGGACACATCCTGCATCCTTGCTCGAGGGGCATTGTACAGTGGCGCTATTTTGAATAGCCCTTGTCCACAGCTCTTAGGGACACCCTGGCCTCCAAGGAAGAGTTCTAGATCCCCCTTAAATTCATTCCCAGCCACGAAGCAACCTTCCCTGTTCTCTTCTTCCTCACCTGCATACGCTCCAATAATCCAGTTAAGGCTTGCAGCCATGTGAGCGCTTGTGAGTACTGCTCAGTGTTCACCATTTTTGTCTCCGTTTCCAGCTCAGGAACGATGGCGCCTGTCCTCCAGCCATGCCGCAGCATCAGATCCTGAGGAAGGAGGGGGAAAAAACTTTCAGAAATTTCATATATTTTACCTTTCTAGGACTGCTGGGACGAACTTAAAACCGAGTATTCCCAGGTCCCACCCCATTAACTGGATGCTTCCAAGCAGGGCTCCGTGGTCTCACCGCCAAATCACTGTAGAGATGGTCGCCAAAGTAGAGGACTTTGGATCCACGCCAGCCTGTCAGCCGAAGGAAATCGAAGAGATTGCCCTAATTTGGGGTAAGAAAGATGAGAGAAATTAGCGACAGTATATTAAAGATGGACATGTGAATGTGACCTCTGTACAAAAGACCTCTACAAATGTAGGAACAAAATGCCTATGCCCAATGTTAATGTTGATATAGAAAAGGGGAAACCGTCTCTACCAGTATGGTGGAAGATAAACCCAATGTCACCTCTAGAAACTGAGAGACCTTTGGTAAAGATAATGCATGTTTTAATCAAAAGAAGTTAGTCAAAAAAACTGACCCCCAAAAAACCGGGTTGACTTATCCATTGATCAATGTAAGTAGTGTACCATGATGCCTGGTGGCTTGATTCATAGTACCAGCCAATGTCTTTCATTGGGTGAGTCATGGGGGCTCTGTGTGCCATGTTTGGTCTTTATTGGTCATTGGATGAGGGTCCTATCATCCGTGGTACGCCCTTTTCCAAACTGCAGTAGGATGCAGAGTGAGTCATGGGGGCTCTGTGTGCCAAGTTTGTAGAGGCTGGCCGATCTGAAGCCATAGTGTGAGCCATTCCTGACAGCCTGAGGGCCTTTCCTTTTCCCTCTCTGTCAGAATGTTGGAGGTGCCTGGCCTATCAAGAATCTGTATGCAAATTCTCCCTCAGTGGTAATCAATCCCCTCTCTGCCTTTTTGGAGTGGTGGAATGTTGGTGGTTGGCCAATCAGAGGCATTATGCAAATAATCCCACAGTGGCAACCAATTGAAACGCTGCCACATATTCCTACGCACCTCCCGTCCTCCGCAAACACTGACTTTTATTATATACATAGATAGATAAATAACAATAATAACAATAATATCTATCCTATCTATCTATCTATCTCTGGTTTGTATCCAAGACACATTACATCCCTTCAGATTTCTCTCCAAAAATGTCTCATGAAACCACAATGATGGGGAAAATAAGCAACAGTCATCCTTCTTTCCCTTTTGGAGTGGTGTGTGTATTATTCAACGGAAATGACTATCAATTGCCAATCTGAATCTTGATATTTTATTCTTGTGGAATTACCACAACTAGGAAGCTTTTTGCTGTTAATGGAAATACTGTGTCAATTAACTTAGCTTTAACAAAAGGCAGATAATCCCACTGCTATAAAGTGTTGCCCCCAAATCCATGGTCTCTTTCCTTACCTGTTTATACACCTGCCCTTTCTCCAGCCTACTTATTTTGTCCCACTGCAAGTCCCCATTGCTGTCCAGTCTCCGAAAAGGTCTGAGGAGAGAAGTCAGTAAAAACACCAATGAGACGGCCTGCTTTTCTTGTGTTTGGAGGGGAAAAGGACACTGTGTTCTCATACATATTTCTCCAAACCCACACACTGTCCAGCTCTCCCACTTCAACCCACCTCCCCCCATTTACCTGGATGGCATATAATTCCTATTAAAATTCTATGTATAAAATTATTATCTGCCAATTAGTTTTCTGAAAATTCTTGTGCAAATCACAAGTAAAAATGAGATATGACATTTAAATAAAGAGGGTGGGCAACTGTCCGTGGTTCCCAACCTGTGGTCCATGGTCTGCAAGAATGAAAATATCATCCACGGCCTCACTGTTACTTGGCAAAATCCTCTTATAGTGCCAAGGCTTATTAAATATTGTTTTCTGTGGGTAAGCAGATGGCGATTACTGGATGGCATATGTTCTGTATCAGAAACTAGAGCTGATGTGTAATCTATGCAATGCAGTTTTCTGAATCAGCACCCCAAATAACCCAACCAAATCCTAAAGTTGACCAAAAACTGATTCATAACCCTTTTGGTACTAATGTTGGAAAGTGGTCCCTGGTCAAAAAAGGTTGGGAACCACTGCTCTAGATGTATTGAACTGCACAGTTAACATTAAAATATCACATAAGTTGTCCTGCAATGACAACTGGAGACCCTTAACTTCTCTCTCTTTCAGTTAAGTGGCGTCTAAAGAATTTGAAAAGTCCTTGGCTATACAGAACTTGCATTGAGAAACATCATAAAGTTGCCAGGAGGAAGGAAGACAGATGGGAAGTGAAAATAGAATATGCAGAGGTCAGGCATTATTTAGAGAGCACCCCTTCTTCCTTTAAGTGAAGCATTATTACGCTTTAGTGCAAGTTTCCTATGCTGCCGCCCATTTCATGTCACACAAATATAAGTATAAGAAATGCAAGAAAACCATCTTAAGAACGAGGGGACAAAATAGGCCAGTTGACAACATCATTTTCAATTAATGTGATCCAAGAATGTACAAAGAAACAACAAGCATGTTAAGAAAAAGACCAACTGCTATTATCTAGGTCAGGACTGTCCAACTGCCGGCCCTGCAGGTGTTTTGGACTTCAAATCCCAGAAATCCTAGCCAGTTTACCAGCTGTTAGGATTTCTGGGATTTGAAGTCCAAAACACCTGCAGGGCCGGCAGTTGGACAGCCCTGATCTAGGTCTCTTAAAGGAGACCTAGATAATAGAGATAGCACAGTGGTAACAACAGCTGTGTTGCAATCTGAAGGTTGCAAGTTCGATTCCCGGGCTGGTTTGGACACCCAGCTGTGAGCCCTGTCCACTGTTTACCTAGCACAGGGCTGTCCAACAGGCGGCCCTGGGGCCGTACACGGCCCCCGAGCCCCTTGGCTACGGCCCCTTACCCTCCTGCAATAAATATTTCGATTAAAAATATTATTATTTTTATTATTATTTTGGTCCCGCCCCTTGGCTTTCTATTGGCCGCCTCCTCTTCTCCTGAGGAAGGGGCCAATGGGAGGATTGACGTCCCTCGGGCCCGCCCTTGGCAGCAAACAGGAAGAGCGACCCGGCCGCATGGGCTCCATGTGGCTCAGCAGAGCTGCTTCCTCCTTCTCATCCTCCCTCCCTCCCTTCCCAGGGAGGAGTTATTGCAAGGAAGCATTCAGCATTATGGTGAGCAACATTTCTTCTCCCTCCCTCCTTCCATTCCACCCTTTCATTCTTCTTCCTTTCCTGCCCCTTCCCTTTCTCTCTTTCTCCTCTTGCTCGCTTCCTCCTCCTGCTGCTACATGCGCTCAGAGGCGCTCAGGCCCTCAGCACACTCACCTCCATCGCCCGGCTTTTCCCCCCCGCTTCCCTCTCTCTCTTTCTCTCCCCCTCCCTTTCCTTCCACTCTTTCCTTCTTTCCTCCATCCCTCTCTTTCACCTACTTTCCTTCCACCCACCCACCCACCCCTTCCGTCCTTCCTTTCAACTGTTCTCCCTCCCTCCTTGCCCCTCTTTTCCCTTCCTTTCTTCCTTTCCTGCCACCCTTTTATCTTTTCTTCCTTCTCACTTTCCTCCCTCCCTTTCCTCCCCTCCATTCCCTTCCATCCTTCTCTTCCACTCCTTCCTTCCTTCTCCTGTCCAGATCCATCATTGTTTGAGTCCACAGTGCTCTCTGGATGGAAGGTGAACTACAACTTCCAAACTCAAGGTCAATGCCCACCAAAGCCTTCCAGTATTTCCTGTTGGTCATGGGAGTTCTTTGTGCCAAGATTGTTAATTCCATCATTGGTGGGGTTTAGAATGCTCTTTGATTGTAGGTGAGCCACCAATCCCAGCAACTACAACTCCCAAATGTCAAGGTCTATTTTCTCTCAAATCCACCAGTGTTCCCATTTGGGCATATTGAGTATTCATGCCAAGTTTGGTCCAGATCCATCCTTATTTGAGTCCACAGTGCTCTCTGGATGGAGATGAACTACAACTTCCAAACTCAAGGTCAATTCCCAAGCAAACCCTCTCAGTACTTTCTGTTGGTAATGAGAATTCAATATGCCAGAGAGTTTGGTTCAATTCCATTGTTGCAAGAGTTCAGGATGCTCTTCGATTGTGTTTTAACTATAAATCCCAGAATGTCAAGGTCTATTTTCCCCAAACTCCACCTGTGTTCACATTTGGGCATATTGAGTATTCATGCCAAGTTTGGTCCTTATCCAACATTGTTTGAGTCCACAGTGCTCTCTGGATATGGGTGAACTACATCTCCAAAACTCAATACCCATCAAACTCTTGTAGTATTTTCTCTTGGTTATGGAAGTTTTGTGTGTGAAGTTTGATTCCATTCCATAATTGGTGGAGTTCAGGATGCTCTTTGTGTGGTAACTATAAATCCCAGCAACTACAACTCCCAAATGAGAAAAGCAATTTTTTGACTGATGGTCCCTCCTTGGGTTAGTATTAGTATGTTTTGTGGCCAAATTTTGCAGCAATTTGTCCAGTGGTTTTTGAGTTATGTTAATACTACAAAAGGAGGAGGCAGCCTCGCAGCTGCCTCCTCCTTTAGCTTTCTGCCTCCTCCTTTTGGGGCGGAGCCGGGGAGGGAAGGGGCGGAGAGGGGCGGAGCCAGGGAGGGAGGGCGGAGCTGGGAGAGGGGCGGAGCCGGGCAGAGGCAGACCCTAAGGCCCCCCAGGTGATCAGTGACCGGAAGTCAGGCCCCCGGTCCGGAAGAAGTTGGACAGCCCTGACCTAGCAGATCGAAAACAAAGCCAGCTGTGAGTAGATAAAATAGGTACCGCGCAGCGGGGAAGGATTTTTAAGGACTTATAACAAATAACAACAAATAAGGAAGATTGGCTGCCAAAGTGGAATGGGGAACCAGGCTCTCGTCTGAGGAGGAATCAACAGCACCCCCTTGTGACGTAATGGAGCGACTGCACCCTTCAGAATGTAGCCAGATGGAAAGATTCGTCTAATTGTACAAGTGTCTGCACCTCTTTGTCTGTTTGTCTGCACAACTGTATTGTAATCGTATGTCAATCCGGCAGGGACTGTCTGCCGTATGTGTAATGTAATCCGCACTGAGTCCCCTTCAGGGTGAGAAGAGCGGAATATAAATAAAGTGTATTATTGTGCCAAAGGACCATGAAAATGTTAGCTCCTGCATTTAGAGACTCAGATTGTTCTCTAGGCTGAAGTATTTGCAATCTGAAGTTTCATATCTGGTTCCACTTTGCATTAAAGACCTAACTACACACATATAGAGAACCCTTAAAAAATTCACATACTAACTACAGTCAACGTAGATAATGTAATTGTAATGGTATGTATTTCTATTTTGAAATTTACCAGTAGCTACTGCATTTCCCACCCTTGGCTTATACTTGAGTCAATAAGTTTCCCCAGTTTTTTGTGGTAAAATTAGGTGAACATAACTTAAGGAAATATGATGTAACCCAGTGATTTTCAACCTTTTTTGAGCCGTGGCACATTTTTTACATTTACAAAATCCTGGGGCACACCACCAACCAAAATGGTATAAAATGACACTCTGTCATTTTACTAACTGTCACCCTCCTCGTGACGCTGCTGCTTCCGCCAACCCCGCCCCGCCCCCATGAGAGGCCCACAAGCAGGAGCCCCATCACCGTCCCGGGGGAGGGCTACGCTGAGTGGCCGAAGCGCATACAGGCTCGGCTGAGCAGGACAAATAGGAATTGAGCACACAGGGTGACTACGAGCCTCGGAACAAACTGTGGCAGAGGCTCGCAGCCGTCGCCACCCCCAACTCTCCTTCCCAAAGGGGTTCAGCCCCCCCAGGAGTACCGCCCCCCGTGTCCCTTCAGCTTCTCTGCTGTTGCCTTGGGGCCAGATCGGGAAGGAACGAAGCTGGGCTGTGGAGCTGCGCATCCCGGCCTCTGCTCTGCAGCGAACCCGGAGCCCAGCCAGGAGAGGCCAGGAGGTGAGGGGTTGCTTCCCTTCCCCAGCGCGGAGGGACTAGAGGGCAGAAAGCCTCACCTCTGAAGCCTCCAGGAGCGGGTTGGACAGGGGCAGCTCCCACGGACTCCTCCTCCCTCTCCTCCTCCTTGCTGCCAGAGGGGAGGAGGGCAGAAGAGCGCCCAGGAGCCAGGAAGCAGGAGAAGCCGCAGCCCGGCCAGGTAGCCCTTGGCGCACAGAGGGAGGGAAGGGAAGGAGAGAGGAGGGAGGGAGGAAAGTTCTGGACGCCAAGGGCTCTCCCTGACTGCAGCCAGGCTGGCTGGCATTGCTGCTTCGGCCAGGAAAGCCTCATTTCCGCTGCCTGAAGTTTCCTGCCAGGCTCTCTCTCTCTCTCTCTCCACTGTAATTTCCCATGGCACACCTGATGGTCTCTCACGGCACACTAGTGTTCTGCGGCACAATGGTTGAAAATCACTGATGTAACCCATGCAACAACAACCACTGACTTCTATTTCAATAGAGTGGTGTAGATTCCAACTTGAAATTTCTAAAAGTTGTCCAAAGTGCTGAGACTCTGGGAAATATAAAGTTCCGTACCATGATCAGTTCCCTTTAAGTTCAGGCTGCAACCCAGAGCAGAGCTATCATCCCACTGGCATAGATGCCACCAGCATACTTTTGAACCCTTGCACCCAAACTCAGGAGTGTGGGTATTTTGATATAAATAGCATTCGAAACTAGAACATAATCAATAATCAATCAAACTGCTCCCTTTACTTGATATATATGTATATTCTCCTACTGGGTTCAATGTTGAGTCTCCATTTAGAATCTTTAGAGTCAGGCGTCCCATATTTTGATATGTAACTGATTTTAATCTGCTTTGTTATATTTTGATATGTTGTTGTTTTTTGTTCCTATGTATGCGGCATTGAATTATTGCCTTTTGTTAGCCGCCCTGAGTCCCACTTCGGGGGTAGAGAAGGGCGGGTTAGAAATGAAATAAATAAATAATAAATAAAGTGTGAAAATTATCCACAAAGAGTTGCTTTCATTTATCCCCCAAATCCCATCAAAAGCAAGATCCAGAACCAGGAGTTTCATATTGGGGCCACACTCACTTGACACAGTCATTGAAAAAATGAGGCTTGTCCGCTTGGACGATGACGACGTCAAAGAAGTCCCGCCAGTCTTTACCCACCATGTACCGCATCCCTTTATCCCTGGGAGGAAAAGAAAAGGATTATGGATAGCCATCAGTAGAGGGCACTGTTTGCCACAAAAACTTGGTTCGGAAGCTTTTTACCATATGAACCGGAGAAGCAGCAGGATGGTGTCTTGAGAAGAAACATTAGCAGAATGCAACAGAACTCATTGCAACTAAGCACATAGCTGAGCATAAACAGCAAAACAGCATTGATCGCTCCAACCATCATGAAAAACGCTCTATTGGTTGTTATTAGTCTGGGCAGCCAACAGAGTTATGAAGTTATTTTGACTCAAAACTAATGCGTCATTTCTTTCAGAATAATTATATTATGAAGTACAGAAAATGGAACCACTGGAGAGACCAGAGACTATTGTGATACTTCCACATTCCAAAAAAGGGAGCCAGCCTTGTTAGGTCTACTGCAGGGCTGCCCAGGAAGTCGATCGCGATCGACCAGTCGATCGTGAGACCGAAGGAGGTTGATCGCAGCCGGATGGGCGCTTCTGCTCTGCGCGCGCGCACCTTCCACACTGTGTACCATCCACGTTTGCTTCCGGACTAGAGAGAAGCAGGGCGCTCCTCTCTCTCGCCGGCAGCGGAAGCTCCAGGATTGCTTCCAGACGAGAGGCAGGCGGAGCGTGAGGCGGGGCCTCCAGAGGCCCCGCCCCCTTCCCAGCTTCAGCTCTACTAGCAGCTTCTCCAGCCTTGAGGAGGGCAGGGCCAAGCCAGCCTTGTGCTAGCTATGCCACCACTGGCATGGCACTGCCATCCTCAAGCCTGGGGACGGTGCTGGTAGAGCTGAAGCCAGAGGGGGCGGAGCCAGTCCATGCCAAGCCCCGCCCTCCCGGGCTTCAGCTCTCCCAGCAGCTGCTCCAGGTTTGAGGAGGGCAGTGCCAAGCCAGCCTTGTGCTAGCTATGCCACCACTGGCTTGGCACTGCCATCCTCAAGCCTGGAGAAGCTGCTGGTAGAGCTGAAGCCAGAGGGGGGGTGGAGCCAGGCCGTGCCAAGCCCCGCCCCTCCCCAGCTTCAGCTCTACCAGCAGCTTCTCCAGCCTTGAGAAGGGCAGGGCCAAGCCAGCCTTGTGCTAGCTATGCCACCACTGGCTTGGCACTGCCATCCTCAAGCCTGGAGAAGCTGCTGGTAGAGCTGAAGCCAGAGGTGGGCGGAGCCAGGCCATGCCAAGCCCCGCCCCTCCCGGCTTCAGCACTACCAGCAGCTTCTCCAGCCTTGAGGAGGGCAGGGCCAAGCCAGCCTTGTGCTAGCTATGCCACCACTGGCTTAGCACTGCCAGCCTCAAGCCTGAGAAGCTGCTGGTAGAGCTGAAGCCAGAGGTGGGCGTAGCCAGGCCACGCCAAGCCCCGTCCCCTCCCTGGCTTCAGCTCTACCAGCAGCTTCTCCAGCCTTGAGGAGGGCAGGGCCAAGCCAGCCTTGTGCTAACTATGCCACCACTGGCTTGGCACTGCCATCCTCAAGGCTGGAGAAGCTGCTGGTAGAGCTGAAGCCAGAGGTGGGTGGAGCCAGGCCATGCCAAGCCCCGACCCTCCCCCGGCTTCAGCTCTACCAGCAGCTGCTCCAGCCTTGAGGAGGGCAGGGCCAAGCCAGCCTTGTGCTAGATATGCCACCACTGGCTTGGCACTGCCATCCTCAAGCCTGGAGAAGCTGCTGTTAGAGCTGAAGCCAGAGGTGGCGGAGCCAGGCCATGCCAAGCCCCCCCTCCCGGCTTCAGCTCTACCAGCAGCTTCTCCAGCCTTGAGGATGGCAGTGCCAAGCCAGCCTTGTGCTTGCTATGCCACCACTGGCTTGGCACTGCCATCCTCAAGGCTGGAGAAGCTGCTGGTAGAGCTGAAGCCAGAGGGGGCGGAGCCAGGCCATGCCAAGCCCCGCCCCCTCCCCGGCTTCAGCTCTACCAGCAGCTTCTCCAGCCTTGAGGAGGGCAGGGCCAAGCCAGCCTTGTGCTAGCTATGCCACCACTGGCTTGGCACTGCCATCCTCAAGGCTGGAGAAGCTGCTGGTAGAGCTGAAGCCAGAGGTGGGCGGAGTCAGGCCATGCCAAGCCCCGCCCCCTCCCCAGCTTCAGCACTCCCAGCAGCTGCTCCAGCCTTGAGGCGGTAGGTAGATCTTTCTGACTTGGTTTTATTATAAGTAGCTTGCATGCTGAAAAAGTGTGGGCACCCCTGGTCTACTGTAACTAAAAAGCAGAGTCTTATAATAACTTTAAGATAAGTACAGCTGGTGTGATATAAAATTCTAACTGTTAGAGAACAGTGTTGGTAAGCTTTTATTTCCAAAAGCAACCCTCTAATCATAAATTTTGACATTTGCCAAAGAAGCCCTTGGGATTCCAGCAGATCATGATGCTCTAATTTGTGGCGCACCAGCTTATCTGAGCAGTCATTTCAATCCTGGAAGTCCAGCAAAAATCCAGAATTGGGAGTCTCTTTCTAACTTGCAACCCAGCCATGTCAGACTTACACAAAGCTGAAAGGGCTGTTAGTGATGAGGAAGAGCTTCTTGCCACTTTTGGCCAGGCGGTGCAGCACAGCATAGGTCTCATCTCCACGCAGAATGTATTTCTCTGCAAAAGAAAGGGAGGGGGGCATTACAAGCTTCCCTGAATATGCCATAAGTGCTGAATTTACAAATCTCAGCAAAAGACAGCGAAAAAGAAGACAGACACAGGGGTTGGTTGCTCAGAGTTAGCGTTTTTGATGTTCTGGGTCAGGCATGTAGCCAGGGGGCTAGGGGCTTCAGCCCCCAAAAATCTCAGGGTGGTCCGCGAGAAGGCCTTACTGGCACATTATTTAAACTGTTATGTGCATTTATATCATGATCTGATCACCATGCTCATTATATCCCACATTCATGGGGTTACTGGGAGAACAATACAAAAGGTTTGCTAGGGTAGATCCTCTTCCACCCAGTCTCAGCCCCCCCCCCAAACCAAACTCAGCCCCCCCAACCAAAATCCTGGCTACGGCCCTGTTCTGGGTATGGCATCTGTGTTTATAAGTGAGCATAAAAGAAATAGTTTATTGCATCATTTTCTTTTATACGACGCAGGTGAAATTTATATTTTAAAAGATGCAGAAGACAAAAAAATGAAGATATTTTGCAGCTTAGTTTCTAAGCTCATCTCCTCCATTGCATTATTTATTTATTTATTATTTATGGCAATGTACCCCATTGCTTCTCACCCCCGAAGGGGGACTCAGCACGGCTTACACTGCAGCACTACAGGCTGCTACACCACAATACAACATACAAACAGTAAAACGATATGATCCCATCAAATATAAATGTTAAAAATTAAAACTGCCTCAGTCTGGTTAGGGAACTCCTAATCATTCTGAAGCCAAAATTAACAAGCTTAGCAGATGTGATGGAATATTTGGAAGATTGCCAGTGTAATCTATACAGTTTTGGATTCCTAGAAGATCCAGGTTGCAGCCTGCACTGAGTTATGAGCCTTGGGCCAGATAGTCATCATAGGATTATTGTTCTGGTTAAAAGGAGGGCAGAAAGAGTGTACCTGAGGAAAGATGGAGCTTACAGTGTTAATTAATAGTACATTAATTCTCACATTTGTTTTCAGATTTAGATTGGGTTGGGCAAACGCTTATTCCACAAGACCGCAAGACTGCACTGAGAATTTTCTGTTTTGTTTTTTTAAAAGTTTTTGAATACATACACACACACACATACATACACACACACACAGGCAGTCCCCAACATACAAACAAAATAGGTTCCGTAGGTTTGTTCTTAATTTGTTTGTAAGTCGGAACAGGTGCATTTTTAAGTGTAACTCCAGTCAAAAACAGATATTTTAGCTTTGGATAGTATAGGGAAGGATTAACATCCCTGTGGTGTTTGTTTTTCTTTCTGTGCCCCTGTTCAGAAGATTTCACCTCACTTTCTGTGAGAATTGGATTTTGAAAAAAATGGTTAGGGAAACAAGGATTGGTGAAAAAGCTTCAGTCGAGACACCTTTCCCCCATGATAACTCTTCAAGGAGTGAATTTCCCTTCCAGGAAGTAAATTTCTCTCACTTCCTGTTGTCTCACCCATGTTTGTAACTATGAGTCATTAATGCGATGGATGTTTGTAACTCGGGGACTGCCTGTATAGTAAGCTTCTAGCACTATGTCTGGATTAAGATGTGCCTGAAAGTATGCCATCAATACCAGAAACAAGAGAAGCTACAGGAGGAGATTTCGGTGGCTTTTATATCTTGGCTTCTCCAATGACTTGCAAAGCTGGATTTTTGCCGAATTGAGGGAGACGATATACTAATTTGCTCCATGTGCAATAACAGTCTTGGGTATTTTTGCATTTCATTTCTGTCTCCCTGGTCAATCTTCTGCATTTGATTCCACGAAAGAAGGTTTGGGAAACTGCTGTTGTAATGTGGCCGAGTCTCCCATATTAAATGGTGGAATAGAGGAAGTTTCGAGAAGTTACATTTGGGACTGTAATTTCCAGAATCCCCTAGTGGCCATGCTGTTGGGAAATTCTGGGAGCCATAGCCCACCTTTTGCAAGCAATCTACAGAAATACTATAGAAATATAGTAAATAAATAAAATAATATAGTAAATAAATAAAATAATATAGTAAATAAAATACAATTATAATCTAGATTTCCCCAGTACAATGACAGGCAGGTACTCACCCAAATCTTGCATAATCCACTTGTACATGAAACCTTTGATATGAACATCCCGGATGGCATCCTGTTAAGGACATTAAACATATTTTTTTTTGAAAAAAATACAGAAACAAGCTTTCAAATTGCCTGCAAGTCTCCATTTGCCATGCTTTTCCCACAAGCTATCGGAGAGGATTTCAGCAGGAAGTAGGATAAAACCAAGGATGCATCCACAACAGAATTATAGCATTTTGACACAATATTAGCTGCCATGGTTTAACAACATGGAATTCTGGGATCTGTAGTTTTCAAAGATACTTGATCTTCTGTTAGTGGGCCTCGGTGCTACACAAAGTACAAATCCCAAGATTCCATAGGATGGCACCATGGCAGCCGAAGTGGTATAAAACTAATTTAATTTTTCCATGTAGCTACACTGATAAACTATAAGAAGACGCAAGTTCAACTCCTGACTAAGCCAAGGCAAAGGTGTAACTACGGTAATAAAATAGAAATGCAGACCTCGTGTTTTGCATCTTTGGAAACACAGCTTCTCGGCTAATGGAGACATTGATATTGAACCCACTTATTATAATCACATTGCAAAATGTATGGATTAAGAAGCCTCGCTATTTCATAATACTTTGCCTCCCTCTTTCCCCAAACCCACTTCCTCTGTGCCTCTGTCTTCAATTTCTTTAATATACACTAGTGGCAAATGGGAAATGGCACTGAGCTATAATCAGATTACAATTCCAGCTCTTAAAAAAAGCAGGCACAAAGAAAGGCAGAAATAAGCCTTTCTCCAGACTGCTTTCCTATTTAGGAACACGCTGACGCCCCGAGATGCCATTTGCCATTTATTTATTTCAAATATTTCACTACCGCCGTTCTCCACTCTTCCCCAAAATAAAACCTAAACTCATAAAGTATAAAAATAAATCCTAAACCAACAAATGATGCCAGAACAAAACCAACAACAGGGGAGAAAGCACAAAAAAATACATGAAAAGCACTAAAACTGAAAAGATTTGGAAAATAAGTACGGTACATTTGTCTTCACTTCAAATAGTAGTTTGCTATAGGTTTCGAAGGCCAATAATTTTATTGCCTATTTGTTTGAAATACCTTCCAAAGGTCCTGATCTGAGGAACCTCAAGGCTGTTTTTTATTTGTTTAAACCAAAAATGTTGATTTTTTTTTCCTGCCTAGCTGTCAGCATTACGTAACACACATATTCTCTCTCCCACTTCCCAATTGTTGACATAAGATTCCTTTCAGTGTTTTTTTGTACTCATTCAGGGGCTGGCACACAACTGGTTTGGGGGAGAACTGCCCTGATGGTCCCTGCCAACATACATGTAAAAGCGGCAGTCACTTAGAAATATATATATGCCCTCTCCCCTTTTTGAACAGCTGAACAGCAGCACCAAGATGTAAAAAAGGGTCTTCCTTAGACAACTACTTCTTAAACTGTAGGTCCTGAACCCTTAAGTCAGTGTTGGGGTCTCAAAAAATCTAGCTACAATAAAAGGTATCTGAATGTAACTCATTTATGCTGCAATAATGTGCAGTGTTTACGGTGGACTCAGAAGAAAATGCTTCAGCTATATTCCAGAAAAAGAAAAATCGGCCTCGTTAGCATGCATTGTCAAGGCTGATTTCTTATCAGTGAATGTTTGACTGTATACCTATTTTATATGCCTATATACCCGGAGTCATGTAAAACTTTAGCGGGCAAGAAAGGGATGCAAGCAGGCCCGGATTAACACCTTTTTGCGCCCTAGGCCACACTTTGGAATTACGCCCCCTTTAAGTCAACCTCTACCCCCCCCCAAGGTTGGGGTTTGTGCAGCTTTTGTTCGGCTGCTCCCAAAGGCAGGAGTGCGAGACCCTGGGCTGACCTTGATCCTTCCCTCCCTCCTGCGGCTCCCTTTGGCCAAGCAGCCTGCCCCGGTTTGGTCCGAGAGCGCAGGAGCGAGCCTGGGTTGGTGTGGTCTCGTGCTGGGGACCTGGGAGAGGTCCACCCAAGCAACTCCCTTTCTCTCCCCTCTCCCTCCCTCCCTCTCTTCCTTCTTTCCTTTCTTTCTTTCCTTCCTCCTAGTTGGCTCCTTCTCCCCTCCCTCCCACCGCCCTCTCCCGGACTCTGCCGCTCGGCTCTGGTTTCAGGAATTTACAGTCTGCCGCCGGGGAAGCCGGGGAGTCGCCATGGAGACGGCTTCCCCGGGAGCCAGGAGGTCAGGTCAGCCAGAGACCCGTGGGCAAATCAATGGATCAATGTGAGGGCCCCGCCGCAGCCCAGAGAGCAAGAGACAGAGGGGATGGAGCAGAGACTTTGCCGGGAAAAGGAGCAAGGAGGGGCATGAGAAACGGTGAAAGTGGGGAGTGGACCAGTTTTTTTTAGTCCCCCCCCCCCGGCTTGCACCCCTAGGCCATGGCCTAGGTTGGCCTTATGGGCATGGATGGAAGTGGGGAAAGTTGAAGAAGCCCTGCCTGAGACTATCACTTCCAGAATCCCCAAAGAATTCCAAGGACCTTCTTCAAGCTCTGAGCTACACACTACCCACATTGCACTCCCTTTCTCCTCAGACAATGAATATCACATCCCAAGTTAAACAACAAGCTATCAACATTCAGCGTGTGGTGGGGTCTCCTTCTTTGGAGATTTTTTAACGGAAGCTGGATGGCCATCTGTCAGGGATGTTCTGATTGTGTATTCCTCCATGGCCGGGGGCTGGGCTGGACTGGATGGCCCTTGGGGGTCTCTTCCAACTCTATGATTCGATCTCCCCTCTCTCCTTCCTTTAAGTCAGGGGTGCCCACACTTTTTCAGCATGCGAGCTACTTATAATAACACCAAGTCAGAAAGATCTACCGAGAGAGAAGCAGGGCGGAGCAGGGGGAGGGGGCGGGGCTTGGCACAGCCTGGCTCCGCCCCCTCTGGCTTTAGGTCTACCACATCTTCTCCAGGCTTGAGGAGGGTAGTACCAAGCCAGTGGTGGCATAGCTAGTAGCCACTACTGGCTTGGCACTACGCTCCCCAAGCCTGGAGAAGCTGTGGTAGCGTTGAAGCTGGGAGTGGGGGCGGGGCTTGGCACGGCCTGGCTTCGCCCCCTCCCCTCTCTGGCTTTAGCGCTACCACAGCTTCTCCAGGCTAGAGGAGGGTAATGCCAAGCCAGTGGTGGCATAGATAGCCACTACTGGCTTGGCACTACCCTCCTCAAGCCTGGAAAAGCTGTGGTAGCACTGAAGCCAGGGGAGGGGGCGGGGCTTGGCACGGAATGGCTCCGCCCCCTCTGAGAAGCACCCCATCCAGCTGGGATCAACCTCCTTCGGTCCCGCAATCGACCAGTTGATCGCAATCGACTTCCTTGGCAGCCATGCTTTAAGCTCACCTGCTTTTGCTCCCTACTCATCCATGCCATGGCTAATGACTAGTAGAGAGTAGGGAGCACCCAGGAAGAATGTGTCTATATTCAGAAATACAGGTCCTTCTCAAAAAATTAGCATATAGTGCTAAAGTTCATTGTTTTCCATAATGTAATGGTAAAAATTAAACTTTCATATATTGCACACCAACTGAAATATCTCAGGTCTTTTTTTGTTTTGTACTGATGATTTTGGCATACAGCTCCTGAAAACCCAAAAATACTGTCTCAAAAAATTAGCATATTTGGTCAGATGGAATATGCTATTTTTTTGAGATATGTATGCCAAAATCATCAGCATTAAAACAAAAAAAGACCTGAAATATTTCAGTTGGTGTGCAATGAATTGAAAATATATGAAAGTTTAATTTTTATCATTACATTATGGAAAATAATGAACTTTAGCACTATATGCTAATTTTTTGAGAAGGACCTGTATATTAAGTTTCAGAGGATCCCTGGAAAGGCCTTAATTACTTCTGAATATGGGCTGCCTGCACCTCTTTTCCCACCAGCCACTACATGGCCATGATAGGTGGAAGCAGCAACAAACAGATGGGTTTGGAGAGGACGAGGGTCATTGTTGTACAAGGGAGGTGTTGAATTCTATGAGTAACCTTCAGAGGGTGTCCTTCGCCCTGCTCCGGACACAGAGGTGGGGGTCTAATGGGTTGGAGAGCCAAAAACAGAGGCGGTGTACGTGCAGCAGCTGGGAAACAGAGCCATGCTATTTATGCGGATGCCAATTCCGACCTCTTGCCCCAAGCTCAAACTGGGGGCAGTCCATGAACTCAAGAGGCAACAGAGAGGTTTTTCAAGTTTCTGTATCTGTAGCAAACAAGGGATCCTTGCAGCTCCAAACACAAGCAGAGGGAGAGAAAAGGGGAACCCTTCCACTCAGTGTGTGTGTTGAAGCAGCTGGGCTCCTAGATAAGCTTCCCTGGCAGCCCTTCCTAAACCCTCCCCAGCTCAGAACAGCTTGTTCTGGTGTCGCCTTCGCTGCTTGCCATTATACGTCACACACGCCCACAGTAGAGAGTTCAAACACGGGAGGGAGGAGAGGATAGGCACCACACAAGACTTTCAGGAAACTGGCTCAGTTGGCTGGTTCAGGATAAACAACATAAAGAACACAGAGTGCCCCACAAAGGAACCACCATTGGGCAGGAAACAGGAGTTCTTATAAGCATCTCTCCGAACTGAAAATAAGAAACCCCTCCATTCCTATTATCAGCCAATCCCCCCTCTTTTTTTTTACTGCCACACCCATACATCCTCGAAACAGCTCACAACAAGAAGAGAAAGAATGTGTGTGCATGCACATATGGACACACACACACACTAACATACCGTCACATCTTTGTAGAGATGGATTGGATCATAATCAATGTCGTTGCTGATGAAGAAATCATTGGCTACAGCCAGGAGGGTCATTTCAGACAGAGAAAAGATGTCCATAAATTGCTTTATGGCTGGACCCTGAAAAGAGGGAGGCACAAAAAGAGGCAAAGAATTGGGGACATGGGATATTTTCCTTTTTAGAGAACTGTTCCTGTCATCACCTTAATACTAGAAGTATGGAATCTATGGAATTCCTTACTCTGCACCAATTTCTGTGCAAGATGCCACAGAGGTTAATTCAGTCCAGGCCCCAGATTTCTATATATTTGTCGGCTACTTTTCTATGGTAAAAACCATTCTCAAAATAGCTTATAGCAACAACATAGAATTGAATGATAAATAACAACCTTTCCAAGTAATTTTTAAAAAAACCACAACTCAAGATGTAAACTGTCATATAACTCGGCAAAACATATCAGCATAATAACATATACCGTGTTTCCCCGAAGAGCTAAACCGATTGTAAGACGTATCGGGGTGGGGGAAGATCGACTATATAAGCCATACCCCGTATATCATCGGGGAGGTGTGCCGCGGCACAGGGCACACCTCCGGCACACCTCTTCGCCAGGGCTCCAGGCAAGGGAGGGAAAGGAGCCAGGGGCGGGAGGAAGCAGCGACGCGTCACTGTGGCGCTGCTCGTCACCACGCCCCTGGCTCCTTTCCCCTCCTTGCTTGAGGAAGGGAGGGAGAGGGAAAGGAGCCAGAGGGCGTGGTGAGGATCGCAGCGTCACAGTGACGCGTCATCTCGTCCCGCCCCTGGCTTCTCCTCCCACCCTTGGAAGGGAGGAGGAAGAGAGCCGTGGACGACGCGTCACTGCCGTCATCGCCTCCCGCCCCTGGCTCTCTTCTCCCACCCTTGGAGGGAGGAGGAAGAGAGCCAGGGGCGGGATTGCTGCGTCCAACGCGTCACTGCCCCGTCCGCCCCTGGCTCTCTTCTCCCACCCTTGGAAGGGAGGAGGAAGAGAGCCAGGGGCGGGGAGAGGACGACGCGTCACTGTGACGCTGCGATCCTCACCACGCCCCTGGCTCCCTCCCTCTCCATCTTTCCTCAAGCAGGGGGAAAGGAGCCAGGGGCGTGGTGGTGAGGATGTCAGCGTCACAGTTCCGCCCCTGGCTCTCTTCTCCCACCCTTGGAAGGGAGGAGGAAGAGAGCCAGGGGCGGGGAGAAGGGCCGCGTCACTGTGACGCTGCGATCCTCACACCGCCCCTGGCTCCTTTCCCTCTCCCTTCTTTCCTCAAGCAAGGGAGGGGGAAAGGAGCCAGGGCGTTTGCGATCGCAGCGTCACAGTGACGCGTCGCTTCCTCCCGCCCTGGCTCCTTTCCCCCTCCCCTTGCCTGGAGCCCTGGCGAAGAGGTGTATCTGCGGAGGTGTATTTTAGGTGTGCGCGGCACACCTCCGTTGCGGCGGCGTGGCGGGCGACGTGGCGACAAACGTCTTGGGTTATATAATAAATAATAAATAAATAATAGGGGACTTTTGGGGGGGAAAAGAAAGTAAGACGCTGTCTTACTTTCGGGGAAACACATATATTATCAGCATAATAACATTAAAATGATCCACTAATCGCTCGGATTATGGCCTAGCAAAACAGACATACCAGAGGAAAAGAAATAAAAAAATCCAATCAGTATCCAAAATAAGGTATTTTATCCAAAGCTAAATGCTGTTCCAGCTACAAACTCATTCACCATAACACCCACCACAGTTATCCATCATTATGAAAGTCAACATGGAAGCTGCCTTGGGTCTCCCTCTGGGTGGCATATAAATACAATCAATCAATCAATTTATATCAAATCAAATAAACAACTCTGCAAAAGTTGACAGAGACAACCTGGATCTGAGGCAGGGAATGATTTGGGGTGCGTCCACACAGCCCTATATCCCAAAATATCAAGGCAGAAAATCCCACATTATCTGAGTATGGACCCAGATTATTTATTTATTTATTTAAAACTTTTGTGCCCCGACCTTCTCACCTCTATCAAGGGACTCAGACCGGCATAATAGCAAAAATGCTATAAATTTAAAAACAACTACTACAATATATTAAAATACATAAAAACTCAACATAAAACCACATCGCCATTAAAACAATTCCACTCAGACAATAGCCAATCTCAGCCTATTCTGGGAAGGCCTGCTTCCACATCCAGGTCTTCACCAGCCTCCTAAAGGACAACAGAGAGGGGGCAGATCCAGCATCACTTGGTAGAGTTCCACAGCCGAGGGGCCACCACAGAGAAGGCCCTGTCTCTCGTCCCCACCAGCCATGCTTGCAAAGCTGGCTGGACCGAGAGCAGGGCCTCTCCGGAGGATCTTAATGTTCTAGATGGTTCGTAGGGGAGAATCCGTTCGGACAGGTAAACTGGGCCAGAACCGTATAGGGTTTTGTAGGTTTAAACCAGCACTTTGAATTGTGCCCGGAAGCTAATTGGCAGCCAGTGGAGCTGGCACAGCAAGGGAGTTGTATGCTCCCTGTGCCCCGCTCCTGTTAGTAACTAGGCTGCCGAACATTGGACTAATTGCAGCTTCCGAGCAGTCTCCAGAAGCAACCCCACGTAGAGAGCGTTGCAGTAGTCTATTCAGGATGTAACCCGAGTGTGGACCACCGTGGCCAAGTCAGACTTCCCAAGGTACGGGCGCAGCTGGCGCACAAGCTTTAACTGTGCAAAAGCTTTCCCAGCCACCGCTGAGACCTGGGACTCCAGGCTCAGCGTTGAATCCAGGATCACTCCCAGACTGCGAACCTGCGCCTTCAGGGGGAGTGTAACCCAGATCAAAGCAGTTATTGTGGGATTTTCTGCCTTGATATTCTGAAATCTTCTAGGGCCGTGTGGAAAGGCCCTAGGTAGCAAGCAGGAACAGAGCTTTGAAAAGTGATTGTTCTGGACAATCAGAGGCCTTTTGTTTGAGAAGTCATAAAACAAAAAAGTAAAATTTCAAAGCTTTGTATACAAACCACATAGGGTTCGCAAGTTAATGGAAAAACTGCAGCTATACCATCTGGACTTGATTTCCTCTTCCCTCTTCCACCTTATTCCTGAGGGAAAAACTGTACAGTATTTCAAATGACTATTTTGGCGTTCTGATTTTTGTTATCTGGATTAACATTAGAGAGCAACTGTGTGAGAGATCTCAATAGTATTTGGAGTATATCATATTGGCATAACCATTTCCTCACATGCATTGACAAAAATACAAACAGATTGGACAAATGACAACAGATGAGTTGGGCGAGTGGGTAAGTCACACCATCTCAGCCTCAAAGGAAGGGAAAGGCAAACCATCTCTGAACAAAGCCCCGTGATAACATTATCATTAGTAAAAAAAATGACTTGAAGGCACAAAACAGTAACAATATGAGAGAAAATGATTAAATCCACTCCTTTTGATTGAGCTCCCAACCACACATTCTCTGATATGGTTGTTTGTTTCTTTAAAAAAAAAAAAACAACAGTCATTCACATTAGCCCAAGGGATGTAACTCATAGTTTGGTCCCCGAGTCTTCACAAAATGTCACATGAAGTTTCTCAACTCAGTCTCCACAAAAATGAAGACTAGATATCTAGCCAGATCATCAGAACAATAAGTTCTGTTCCACTGTTTATATTTTGCAAGCATTTCACAAGCATGGTGACTCACACAGAAAACCTCCCAGCTCAAAGGATTGTGACTCTTGAGACAAATAAGCCAATTAGTGAAACAATATTCGAAGCAAAAATGCATACATAGGCTTCTTGAAGCAGCACAGAACACATTCAGAATATTTTTTGAGCCCTCTAAACATATTCCATTAATCCTGTTCTACATCTTAAGTCAGAAACATCAACCTGCCATTAATGTCTGTCTGGTCTCACATGTGACATCACTGCAAACCATAACCTTATCCATAACTTGCGACCCAGTTTCCCCTCACTCCCATCCTGCAAACTGGAGATACTGGGGATACTGACGTTCAGCAAGCAAAGCCTGTGCTTTACCACTGAACAGAGTCCTCAACTCATTCCACAGAAGCTTTTCATTGCTCATTGTGACTTACATTTTAAATCCTGAAATGTTACTCTAGGACTCTGGATCTTCCTACATATATTGGAGAAAAATTAAGTGCTTCAGTGTAGGCTTGGGTACCTCCTTCACAGTCACAGGGCCCTTCCACACAGCCTTAATAATAATAATAATAATAATAATAATAATAATAATAATACACTTTATTTATATTCCGCTTTTCTCACTAGAGTTACTAGAGTTAAGAATTGTTAGGCAGAGGGGAATTCCTGTCAGTATTTATTAGTATTTATTTATTATTTATTTTATTTATATTCTGCTGTTCTCACCCCGAAGGGGACTCAGAGCTGATTACAGATACACATACTTAGCAGACAATCCCTGTCGTCTCCACATACACACTTATAGACGAACAGAGGCAAACTCTGGCCACCAGGGGGAGCTGATGCACTCCTCATCTCTCAGCGTTCCCAGCGTCCCTTGTTGTTCCTTCTGCATTCCTCGGCGTTCCTGGAGTTCTTTAATGGCCTCATAATTCAGTCAAAATTTGCCTCCCCACTTCATGTGGTACCTTTATCTCCTACTTGACAGATGCAACTGTCTTTCGGGCTGCAAAGGTCAACAGCAGGCTACACTTAAAGGTCGAGCACCCACCTCGACCCAGGCAGGCCTCAAATTCATGACCTATTGGTCAGAGAGATCTTATGCAGCTGACACTTAGCCAGCTGCGCTACATTCCCGGTGCCGTATATTCCAGAATATCAAAGCAGAAAACCCCACAATATCTGCTTTGAACTAGGTTATCTGAGTCCATACTCAAATAATGTGGGAGTTTCTGCCTTGATATTCTGGAAAATAGGGCTGTGTGGAAGGGCCCTCAATCTATCTTTCTCTCTTTTTCTTCTCTCTAACACTCTTACTTTTGGACTATGAGGTCCTGATATCATGAGGATAATCGGAAGGAAGTCCAGTCTGACTCTGCATCAGCACTGCCTGGTTCGCTTCGAATAGGTGTGAGATGGTTATGCAAAATGCTCCATGTCTCAAATAAATTGTGTTCACTCCAACAAAAAGAAGCTTTGAAACAAGAGCACCTTGCCCCTATTTCAGCCCCCTAGGCTTGCAAATCTCCAAGACAACACAACTGGCTACTCAAGGAGTAGGTTAGACACCCTACCTTTCCATAGAAGCCACTCGCCTGATGCAGCGGGATGTGATGGGTACCGTCATACATCTCCAGCACTTCATCATCTGGAACAGGTTTCAAACCCCTGAGGAGGACAAGAAGTGGGGAAAGGGCTTAGGTCAAGAGGTGTGAACCTCAAAACCATGGGTCTAAGCAA
Source organism: Anolis apletophallus (assembly GCA_030556195.1). Classification (NCBI taxonomy): domain Eukaryota; kingdom Metazoa; phylum Chordata; class Lepidosauria; order Squamata; family Anolidae; genus Anolis; species Anolis apletophallus. Next base: position 171,173,244 of record JARBWK010000001.1, on the reverse strand, counting down.
ATCCAATAAGGGCCAATGCAATCTAGAATAGCTAATGGAAAAAATATAATGAGTTCAAAGCGACTGGAAGGCCAGAGTATACAGAGTTGGCACAGTGCAACACATACACCATTGATAATCATGATTAATACAAACCAGGGATTCCGCTTAACCAGAATTTGCAAAGGAGAAGGAAGGGAACATAGTTTTCTAATTTATCTATGGCAGGGGTGCCCACACTTTTTCAGCATGCGAGCTACTTCTAATAAAACAAAGTCTGAAAGATCTACCAGGGCGGAGCAGGGGGAAGGGGGCGGGGCTTCGCTCGGCCTGGCTCCGCCCCCTTCCCCTCTGGCTTTAGCGTTTCCACAGCTTCTGGAGGAAAGAGGGGGGGAATGCCAAGCCAGTAGTGGCTATCTATGCCACTACTGCCTTGGCATTTCCCCCCTCTTTCCTCCAGGAGCTACGGAAGCACTAAAGCCGGGGGGAGGGAGAGGGGCTTCACGCGGTCTGACTCCACCCCCTCAGAAGTGCCCCATCCAGCTGGGATCAACCAGTCGATCGCAATCTACCTAATGAGCTCCCCTGATCTATGGTAATTTGTTTGAAGATTAAATCGAAAATCCTGAAACATTGCAATGATTGAAGTACTGTATATACTCGAGTATAAGCCTAAGTTTTTCAGCCCCTTTTTTTAGGCTGAAAAAGCTCCACTCGGCTTATACTCGAGTCAAGCTTATTTATTATTTAACTCTGTTTGTTCTTAGTATTATTTTTATTTCATGTATTATTTTACTCTATTTATTACATTTACAGTATTTTACCCTATTATTATTACATTTATTATTTTACTTTATTATTATTATTGCATTTCTTTTACTCTATTATTAATGTTATTATTGAATTTCCATGCTTTTACTCTATGATTATTACATTTATTACTTTACTCTCTTCATTACAGTTGGAAGGATATATAAGCACATTTACATTTAAGAAGATTAGAATAATGATTTAATGAGAGTTGTGCAGTTTTATCTCAAACTACAATTTTATGTAAATATTCAAAAACATTTCACCTCCTGACGCCTCAATTAATGTATTTTTATTTTGAAGTTTACCCGTAGTGGCTTCATTTCCTACTCATGCCTCAGCTTATATTCGAGTCGGCTTATACGGTATATGCTTTTTGTTCCGTCTTCCAGACACCTGTTTTGTGTTGCTCCCAGTTCTGGATGGCAGCTTCCTTTTGCATTTTCCTTTAGGGTTGCCATAGACCCACTGGCACCCTGTTAGTTAAAAATTTACAGGTTTGCAGCCAGTTTTGCAAAGCTTGCTGCTTGAGCCTTGCAAATGTATCCCTTAGGTTTTGAGCCCGCCCCTTTTTTCCCTGGGGATGTGTTCTCCATTTTGAGATCTCTAGTCAGTCCTTCTCAGGCAGGAGAAGAGTTCAGATGTGCTTGGCTTGTCAGGTTAGCTGTGTATAGGCCACCGTAAGTATTGACTTACTGAATTGCTTGAATGACCAACTGCTTGATTGAATTGCTTGACCGCTGGAGTTAGATAGGCCAGGGCTGTCCAACTGGTGGCCCCGGGGCCGGATCCGGCCCCATAGCCTGTTGGACACGGCCCACCTATGCCCTCAGCCGCCATTTTTAAATTTTAAAAAAAATCGATTTTTTTTTTAAAAAATGGCGGCCGGGGGGAGAGGGGGAGGCGGGGCAGGGAGGAGGAAGAGAGCTAGCTCCTCCATTTCGGCGCCCCCCCTCCCTACCTAGGGCGGGGAGCCGCCGAACAAGGGCAGAAGGCGGCGCCAAGAGCAGCGCGTCACAGGCCTGGCGTGACACGCTGCCCCTTGGCACCGCCTACTCCTTTTCGGCGGCTCCCCGGCCTAGGACGGGCGGGGGGGGCGCCGAAAACGAGGTGGAGGCGGTGCCAAGGGGCCGCGCGTCACGCCAGGCCTGTGACGCGCCGCCGCTGGCGCCGCCTTCTGCCCTTTTTCGGCGGCCCCGGCCTAGGAAGGGGGGGGCGCCAAAAGGAGGAGTAGGCAGTGCCAGGGGCAGCGCGTCACGCCAGGCCTGTGACGCGCTGCCGTTGGCGCCGCCTTCTGCCCTTTTCGGCGGCCCTGGCCTAGGAAGGGAGGGGCGCCGAAAAAGGAGGAGTAGGCGGTGCCAAGGGGCAGCGCGTCACGCCAGGCTCAGACGCGCTGCCGCTGGCACCGCCTTCTGCTGCCTTTTTCGGCGGCTCCCCCGGTCTAGGAAGGGAGGGGGTGCCGAAAAGGAGGAGTAGGCGGTGCCAAGAGCAGCGCGTCACGCCAGGCCTGTGATGCGCTGCTCTTGGCGCCGCCTACTCCTTTTTCGGCAGCTTTAGGAGGGGGCGGGGCCTGGGCTGGGGGCGGGGCCTGGGGGCGGGGCCAAGCGGCCCCGCAGGTCATCAGTGACCTCTTATCCGGCCCTGGACCCGCCAGAAGTTGGACAGCACTGAGATAGGCTAATGATACCCTGCTGTGATTAGCACTGCTTGTTGTATATTGTAGCTATCTAACTACCATTTAAGCATCAGTTCACTTTCAAACTGGCCCTAGGCGTAGATAGGGAAGGCGTAGTTCCTTCTATTCAGTAACCTAGGGTCAGGGTGAGGAATATCTTCGGGGTTTCCTTACCATTCGGAGGAAGCAAAGGGAGACTTTGCAGTCTTAGTCAGCAACCCAGGGGATTTTCATCTTACCCTCGTTTTATATTTTGCAACCGTTAAGCTTTGTGCCAAGTCCTTCAAAGACTTTGTAGCTGAATAAACTATTTGTTCTTCAACTTTAACCTGGAGTGGTTTTTGGGTTGCTAGACCCCTGAGCTTCTCAAGTAGGCATCCTGCAGTCCACCAGGCTTATAGGAAGCACATCGCAGTTTATTTTCAAAAGGCACTTGGTGCGACGGCATACTATTTTTCTATGTCTACCAAAGAAAGGGAAGATTTATGTTGACAGACATGCACTTCAACATTCAATCTTTCTTTCTAGCTCTAATCTGTCCTAATTGGTCTTGTCCCAGACATTTGGATCAAAGGACACTTACCTGTACACAGTGCCCAACTGGATGTAGTGAAAGGCATCTATCTTCATGAGCAAACCCTATGTTGAGGAAGGATGAGAAAGAAACTGAGATGTAGTTTGTCGCCTCCCTAACGTGGTGCCAAATTGCTATAAAATATTTTTACTGTTCTACTGGTGCTCAATGATGCAACACATGGTACACTCCAACCCTTTTGGTCTAGGATCCCCTCATGCCCAATGGTAGAATCCATATCTGAGCAACTAATTCTATCTACACAAACTATCTTTCGCCCCACAGTTGGCTCAATGGGGAACCCTTGGACTTTTGTGTACATGCCCCTGGGTGAAGCAAATGCTTAACACACTTCCAGGAGTTATTTGGTGCAGAAACAAACAAAACAATCAAAGCATGCAAGCATGACTCATTTCCTCCAACCAATAGCTATAGGAACTATGCAAGACAGTTAGTAACAGGAAAAACCACTCCAAAAGTCAATTCCTACCTAGTCTTCATAAATTTCCCCAGCCGCAAACTGCAGAGCTAATGCAAAAAAAGATCAATACAAACTAACTCATCCTCTACCACTAGGCAGCTATTCCTTTTTGGAAATGATGTTGACAAGGGCCAATACACAATAGGAATCCTGGGATATCATGTACTCTTGACACCTTACACAAACAAGGGTTAGACAGCCTCTTGCCGTCCACATTTAATACAATTCCCAGCATGCCTATCAATTGGCATCTGGGATAGGCATTAGATTGCCTACTCCTTCCTTATAAAAAAAAAGATAAAGGTTTCCCCTTGACATTAAGTCTATCCAAATCCAACACTGGGGGGTGGTGCTCATCTCCATTTCTAAGCCAAAGAGCTGGAATCGTCCATAGACACCTCCAGGGTCATGTGGCCATTATGACTGCATGGAGTACCATTACCTTCCTGTTGGAGAGGTAACTACTGATTTACTTACATTTGCATGTTTTTGAATTGCTAGGTTGGCAGAAGCTGGGGCTAACAGCAGGAGCTCACCCCACTCCCTGGATTCAAACCACTGATCTTCTGGTCAGCAAGTTCAGCAGATCAGCAGTTTAACCCTCTGTGCCACCAGGGGCTCCTCCTTCCTTATACCAATCCCATAAATTATTATTTTTTAAATCAGGGATGAAAATCATTCACCCACACAGATGCTGTTGGATGGTGGCCCCCACAATTTCTCTCACAGTACTACCCCTATACATCCCAGGTAGCTGGGATTTGCAATTCAATGTCATCTGGAGGGCTGCATGATTCTCACCCATCAGAAATATTAGTTATCTTTTTATTCACACAGACACGCACAGACACCTATGTTATTCTTTCATGCAACACTGAGGGCCACAATGAAAAAAGAAGGAGAATCCTTTTCTAGGTCTCCAAGGAGTCAACATCTATCTAGTTCAGTGGTTCTCAACCTTCCTAATGCCGTGACCCCTTAATACAGTTCCTCATGTTGTGGTGACCCCCAACCATAAAATTACTTTTGTTTCTACTTCACAATTGTAATTTTGCTACTGTTATGAATCGTAATGTAAACGTCCGATATGCAGGATGTATTTTCATTCACTGGACCAAGTTGGGTACAAATACCTGGTACACCCCAATTTGAATAATGGAGAGGTTGGGGGGGGGGGATTGATTTTGTAATTTGGGAGTTGTAGTTGCAGGGATTTATAGTTCACCTACTATCAAAGAGCATTCTGAACTCCACCAATGATGTAATTGAACCAGACTTGGCACACAGAACACCCACAACCAACAGAAAATACTGGAAGGGTTTGGTGGGCATTGACTTTGAGTTTTGGAGTTGTAGTTCACCTACATCCAGAGAGCACTGTGGACTCAAACAGTGATGGATCTGAACCAAACTTGGCAGGAATACTCAATCTGCCCAAATGTAAACACTGGTGGAGTTTGGGGAAAATAGACCTTGACATTTGAGAGTTGTAGTTGCTGGGATTTACAGTTTACCTACAATCCCCATTCTGAACCCTACAAATGATAGAACTGGGCAAAACTTCCCACACAGAACCCCCGCGCCAATGACCAACAGAAAATACTGTGTTTTCTGGTGGTCTTTGGCGACCCCTTTGGCACCCCCTCGTGACCCCTCTGGGGGTCCCGACCCCCAGGTTGAGAAACGCTGATCTAGTTGCTTGAAGGTGATTGTCATACAAACAGTTCATCACAATGTTAATATTTTATAAGGATAATAACACCCAACAGCTATATAAATATGAGACAAATAGTACATTGACATTGCTATATGTATATTCTCAGCAAATCCTTATGCAAGGCGTGTTATAATTAATCTATTAATTACAAATTTACAATGAAAATCAGCCCAATTTTACGTCAAATTATCATTATAGAATCACAGAGCTGGACGAGACCACAAGGGTTACCCAGTCCAACCCCTTGCCATGCAGGGACACAGAATCAAAGCACCCAAAGCATAAGCCCTTCGGCTGCATCGGGATTGGTCCACACATTATAGGTATGCCCCTTTTCCCTGTGTGTATTGATATCTATGTATGTATTCTTGTGTATCATTATGTATTATTATGACAAGTTGTTATGCCACTGTAAGGGATCATTTTGATCCACTCTTGTTAAAGTTATTGAGATGCCTTCGGGACCTTTTAGAGGTCCTCCCCACTGGGGGTTAGCTCTAATTTGTTGATGTTATGTTACAGAATTATTGACTGCCGTTTGGGTACCTTTCTATGGGAACTATGATTTGGGATAACACAAAGCCTTGAGAAAGACTGACTTCGGTTGTGAAGGTTGAAACGAGTGATGGGAATTCTCGACTAATGTGCCTCGTCGGCGGTGTATATCCAAGTGTATTAATCTCATCACCCCCAATGCCCTCAATAGCGAACTGAACCATTGGTGATTAGGGGCTCTACGTTTGTGTTTCCAGAAAGTGATATTGAGTCATGTATGGATTATGCAATACTGACTTGTAACCAGTTTACCATGGAAATGTCTGCACCTGTATGAGACATTTGTGAAAGACTGTATTCTCTGGCACGTGGATGATAAAAGACTTTTGATTTAAGGACATTTCGTATGGACTCTAAGAAATTTCCTATATGGTAATCCCATTGGGGACTTTATTATTGTTACTTTGATTGCTTTACATTGGGACCCCAGGTCCTTTGCTGTTGTTTGCGTACTAGGCACTCCCCTGTTTTCACAGTAGAGAATCAAAGCACCCAAGACAGATGGTCAGCCAGAATGTCTGTATGATTTCACTTGTTCCCAAGTTTTTTGTCCGAGACAGTCAGGATTAGAGAATAGTTAACTCACACCCGGATTAACCCCTTTTGGTGCCCTAGGCCACACTTTGGAATTACACCCCCAAACCAACCTCTACTGCACCCCACCTCCTCCTCGCGGCGCTGCACGCCCTCTTTCCTTGAGTCAAGGAAGGAGGGTGCAGGCGAGGAGGAGGAAGGAAGGGAAGCCCCGCCCCCAGTGCCGGCATCAGCCCCGGGGCGGGGCTTCTCTCCACCTCCTCCTCTTCATGGCGCGCCCTCCTTTCTTGAGTCAAGGGAGGAGGGCGCGAGGAGGAGGAGGAAGGAAGGGAAGCCCCGCCCCCAGCACTGGCATCGGCCCCGGGGGCGGGGCTTCACTCCGCCTCCTCCTCTTTGCGGCACACCCTCCTTTCTTGACTCAAGGAAGGAGGGCGCGCGTGAGGAGGAGGAAGGAAGGGAAGCCCCGTCCCCAGTGCCGGCATCGGCCCTGGGAGTGGGGCTTTCCTCTGCCTCCTCCTCTTTGCAGCGCGCCCTCCTTTCTTGAGTCAAGGAAGGAGGGCGCGAGGAGGAGGAGGAGGCGGGAAGCCCCGTCCCCGGTGCCGGCATCAGCCCGGGGAGCAGGGCTTTCCTCCGCCTCCTCCTCTTCACGGCGCGCCTCGCGCCCTCCTTCCTTGACAAGGGGGAGGGGGGCGCCATTCCCTCCTCCTCCACTCCCTTGCAGCACTCTCCTCCCGCCCTCCCCCGAGAGAGAGAGAGGGAGAGAGAGAGAGAGTTGCGTTGTGGGTTTTTTGGGGGGGGTCCGTGTGAATTGCGCCCCCCTTGGCTTGTGTCCCTAGGCCATGGTCTAGGGTGGCCTTATGGGTAATCCGGGCCTGAATTAACTCCTGTTTCAGGGGAAAATGTGTGAAATAAGTTCTGTGTTTATGGTTTCATCAAGTTTTCATGTGCTCTTAATTTATTTTATAGGTTATGTTTTTCTCGTGAATTTGAACCTGCTGGGTTTCTAGACTGTAAGAAAGAATTCTTGCTGTTGTTATGTTAGCCAGGACAACTTCCATTATGTACACGTGGTAAGTGTGTGCACTAAGGCTCTAAACTATCTAGTCCGTGAGCTGCTTTTTGCTGACGATGCTGCCCTTGTCGCCCATTCAGAAGCAGCCCTGCAGCACCTCACATCCTGCTTTGCAACAGCTGCAGAGCTGTTTGGGCTGGAAGTCAGCCTGAAGAAAATGGAAGTCCTCTACCAGCCCACACCACAGGAAGAACACCATCATCCTCACGTCAGCATAGGCAAATCTGTGCTTAAGTCCATTCAGCAGTTCACCTACCTGGGAAGCATCATCTCTTCAAACGCCAAGATTGACAAAGAGATAGATCACAGATTATCAAAGGCATATAGTGCATTCGGAAGGCTTCACAAAAGAGTCTGGAGCAACAAGCACCTGAGGCAAAGCACCAAAATCAGTGTGTACAGAGCTATCATACTGTCTATTCTCCTCTATGGGCCTGAAACATGGGTCACCTATCGCCAACACCTACGACTCCTCGAACGCTTTCATCAGCGCTGTCTTCGCACAATCCTAAATATACACTGGACCGACTATGTGACGAATGTTGCTGTCCGTGAGCAAGCAGGGATCACCAGCATTGAGGCCATGCTATTGAGAACACAGCTGCGCTGGGCAGGGCACGTCTCTAGGATGGAGGACCACCGCCTCCCAAAGATACTACTCTATGGTGAACTCTCCACGGGTCAGCGCAAGAGAGGCGCCCCCAAAAAGAGATATAAGGACTCCCTGAAACAACATCTCAGGCTTGGCCAGATTGATCACCAACAATGGTCTATCCTGGCCTCACATCAGGAGACATGGAGAAGCACTATCCACAATCCTGCGGCCTCTTTCGAGAAGACACGCCGAATGGGTCTCGAAGAGAAACGACAACGCAGAAAGAACCGCAACTTGGAAACAATATTACCCAAGGAGACTTTCTGCTGTGCTTTCTGCAACCGGACTTGCCTATCTCAGATTGGCCTTTTTAGTCATCAATGTGCTTGTAAAAAGCGTGGGATGAGTCCTTCCTGAATCTTCGTTCGCGAAGTAATAATGCCGAGAGAGTGTGTGTGTGTGAGAGAGAGAGGAGAGGGCAGGGGAGGGGAGGGGAGGGGGGAAAATTCTGGACTCTCCCAGTGCCACTATTAAAACAGTTAAGCCACCATTATGCGTATTAGTATTGTTAGTATGTTTATTTATACCCCACTTTATCACCCCAAAGAGGACTCAAAACGGCTAGACATAAAAGAATTGATATCCAATTTAAAATATACAAATATACAAACATTAAAACAGAATTAAACACAAACATTGGCCTCTCACCTTAGCAATGTCATAGTGCAAACCTCGAATGGCAAAAGTGGGCCCATATTCATACTCCAAGATGCCCTTTGGATACTGATGAGAAGGAACAAAACAGATAATTAACAAAACAGGCAAACTGAAAACATGGCCTTGTGGGAAGCATTCGGTGATACAGGCATACTTCAGCCTCTGACAAAGAAGCCTCTTTTTACAGTCGTTTGCACTTGCCCAACTCTTTTCTTCAGCATCCTCTGGCTAGCTGGATGTCTTTTTAGCAGCTTTGGCGCTGGGAGGATGATGAAGGCAGTATGGAGAAACACAGACATGCAATGTCAGGTTGCAACAATCTGTCCAGAGTAACCAATACAATAAAACTTGAGCTGGGAAAGGGAGGGAAAGTACAAGTCGGCCCTAAGTACATTTTAGAAGACGTCTTCACATAATCTCGAGATCAGAGGTAAGATATGTGCAGTGTGCATAGGAATTCATTCATGGTTTTTTTCAACTATAGTCCGGCCCCTCCATAGTCTGAGGGCCCTTTGCTTAAAAAGTGAACCGTACCTCTATTTAAAAAGCTTGAGGACCCCTGTTCTAGAGGGTTCAAAACATTTTTGTTTAGTAATTCAATGTTTACTTGACCTGGTTGTTTCATTTCACGTGGGCATATCATTTAGCTTGAAAAAAAAGGTTTGCTGAAACATTTTGAACTGCTCTTCTTTCTTGTGGAGTAGGCAGCTATCCCTATGCTTTCTTATTTTTGCCTTTGGTAACAATTTTTCGGTTAAAGAAGTAATGTTGAAGAACGCATCTTCTTTTTTAACTGAAGCATACCTGTAATTATTTCTCTTGATTAAATCAACACAGGAAATTTGCTTGGAGCCATTTTGAAACATGTACCCACAGATTCTGTATCCATGGATTTCAACAATCCATGTCTTCAAATATTCACATAAATATTCCAACAACCCGTCTCCTTTGATTTTGCCACTTTATGTAAAGGGCACCATTTTATTATGCCATTGTATATAATAGGATTTGTGAAAATATGTGGAGTTTGGTATCTACATGAGGGTTCTGGAACCAAACCCCAGCAGATACTGAAGACCCACTGTATTTACTTCTTCTTCTTCTTCTTCTTCTTATTATTATTATTATTATTATATTTACTAGCTGTACCTGCCACATGTGGCTGTGGCCAACCTTCCCTCCCTCTTCCTCTCCTCCTTCCTTTCCTCTTTTCTTCCTTCCCTTTTTCCTTTCATTCTCTCCTTCCTTCTCTTCCTCTTCCCCTCCTTCCCCCACTTTTCTTTCCTTTCTCCCCTTCCTCCCTTCTCTACCTATTCTTGGACTGCAACTCCCAGAAGTCCTCCTGATCAATCTACCTACCTACCTATCTCTGTCTAATCTATCTATCTTATCTATCTGGAGGATTGCTGGGAGTTGTAGTCCAGGAATAGGAAATTGGAAATATACAGGGATTGGGATGCTCTCAAAGAAATCCAAGGAGAAGAAAGCTTGCAGCTTGGATGCAGTGCATTTGGATCATCCTCCTCCCCTAAAGGGCTTGGTCTAGGGCAGTGGTTCCCAAATCTTTTTGGCCTACCGCCCCCTTTCCAGAAAAAAATTACTCACCGCCCCCCTAGAAATTATTATTATTTAAATGTAATAGCAATTAAACAGAAAGATATATGTATTAATGCAGTGGTTCTCAACCTTTCTAATGCCATGACCCCTGAATAAGGTTCCTCATGTTGTGGTGACCCCCAACCATATTTTTGTTGCTACTTCATAAATAATTTTGCTACTCTTACGAATTCTAATGCAACTAACTAATATGCAGGATGTATTTTCATTGTTACAAATTGAACATAATTAAAGCATGCCGCCGCCAGAGAGGGCTCTGAGGGAACGGGCAGTCGTGGCCTGAGGGGACGAAGAAGCGAGGCCTGCTCTCCCCATGGAAGCTTTCCTGCTCCCTCCGCCACCTCCACTGGGGAAGGCCGCACTTTCTTGCGTGGTGACGGGAAGTCTCCGCCGGAGACCTTTGCACTGCAGCCTTCGCACTGCACTGTGTGTGAGGGTCAAAGCAAAGGGGGCAGGGCCAAAGAAGAGGGCCACGTGACCCTTCCTAAATTGCCAATCATTCACCGCCCCCTTAAAGGGGTTCACACACCCCAAATTCCCCTGAGCCTCCCACTGCCCCCTTGGATCGCCCCACTTTGAGAACCAGTGGTCTAGAGGATGCTGGGAGCTGTAGTCTGGAAGAGAGTGTGGATATGCTATTGTGTGTTTTGTTTGCCAGGGGGAGTCATGCACTGTAGCGTCTTTTTACTTTTTTGACTTTTAAAGTCTCTTTTGCTGTGCTTTCAGTGTTTTTATGAGTGATGGTCATTTGTTGGCCTGATAGGTGTATTGTGTCCAAATTTGGTGTCGATTTGTCCAGTGGTTTTTGTGTTTTGTTAATCCCACAAATGAACATTACATTTTTATTTATATAGATTTATGCCCTGCCTTTCTCCCAATGGTGACTCTAGGCGGCTAACCATCCTCACTAGACAAGTTTTAAAAGTGCAATAAAAAGTTTTTTAAAAAACAATTAAATAATACCAGTATGGTAAAAACAGAATTAAAATACAATAGGTACACTAAATCAGCCTTCAAAACTCATATCCCCTCCAATCCCCCCCCCAAACTACAGCTTCCAGTGTAACATAACAGAGCAGCCAAGTCTCTATACCAGGGCTGTCCAACTGGCGGCCGGGGCCGTACACGGCCCCCAGCCTGTTGGACACGGCCCCCGCTATGCCCCGGCCGCCATTTTTAATTTTTTTTAAAAAATCTAAATTTTTATTTAAAAATGGTGGCCGAGGGGGGGGGGGCGGGGCAGGGAGGAGGAAGTGAGCCAGCTCCTCCTCCCTGCACCGCCCCTCCGTCCTCTCTCTCCGCGCCGCTGATGTAAACCGGATTGCATCAGCGCCGGTGAGAGGGACAAGGGGTGGTACAAGGAGGAGGAAAGAGCTAGCTCCTCCTCCCTGCACCGCCCTCTTCTTCCCTCTCTTGCCGGCGCCGATGCCTTGCAAGGGAGGGGGGTCCCCCGGCGGCGCCTCCCTCCCTTGCAAGGCATCGCGGCAGCGGCTGAAGCCAGCGCCGGCTTCCGCGGCTGCCGCGATGCTTTGCAAGGGAGGGGAGTCCCCCGGCGGCGCCTCCCTCCCTTGCAAGGCATCGCAGCAGCGGCTGAAGTCGGCGCCGGCTTCCGCGGCTGCCGCAATGCCTTGCAAGGGAGGGGGGTCCCCCGGCGGCGCCTTCCTCCCTTCCAAGGCATCCCGGCAGCAGCTGAAGCCGGCGAAACCGCCAGCTTCAGCTGCGGCTAGGATGCCTTGGAAGGGAGGGGGCTGCCCCGTGGCTCCTCCCTCTCTCCCAAAGCTTCCCGGCAGCCGGGGGCGTGGCTGGGGGGCGGGGCCAGGGCGGCCCCCGGCGGCCCCCTGGTCATCAGTGACCTGGAATCCGGCCCTTGGCCGGTTAGAAGTTGGACAGCACTGCTCTATACTGTTCACATATAAACTAGGGCCCTTTTTAACATCAACGGGCCACAGAGGTGAGAAGTGTCAAACTCCCTAAGCATTTTCTCTTCAGACCAGCAAACTCTGGAAACGGATACCAAGCATAGGAGAAAAGTGCTCAAGCAACAGAACGCAATGAAGCTGAAACAGGAAGATCCAGTTTCTCGCCAAAATACTTCTTTTGGTGTAAGAATAGTCACCCACACCTAGTTTAAGCACCAGTAAGTCAGAAATGTGGACAAACAGAGTCCTTCCACCACACCTAATTTGACCCTAAGACATTTGTGGGAGGCAGGGGCAATTGACCTGCACAAACCCCTATGAGGCTCACACCCTCCAGGCAAACCCAAATACTTCTGTTTTCCCCCAAGCAGTCCTTCACAAAATGACAACAGAAAATTACTTGCCATTATGTTCTGCCATCATTTTGGGAGAGGCTGCAGACAAAAACATTTGGGAGGTCATATAGGGTTCTCAGATACTTGCAGGGTGCGGTATTTTTACATATTTTCCTTGGAGGTGCTTTCTGTATGGGTTTGGGAACAAAAATCCCTGAAAACTGCCTTTTTAAAAAAAATGGGAGAGAAGTGAAGGACTGCACCCCTGCATTATGGCTTTCAAATCTTTACATTCTCCTTGTACCTTTGGCCAGAGTTTGCCGGCCAAACACAGAGTACCAATTCCATTCTGCATTGAATCAAAACAACCATTGGAGTGTTGTGTGGTTTCTGGCTAGTAAGGCCATGCTCTAACAGCATTTTCCCCTGTGGCTGAAGATGCCAGCCACAGATGCAGGCAAACGTCAGGAGAAAATGCTGCTAGAACTCGGCCATACACCCAGAAACCACACAACACCCCAATGATTTCGGCCATGAAGGCCTTCGACAGTACACAAAACGATCATGTTTCACTCAGGAGAAGTGAGATCTTAGAGTTACCTTATACTGCTCCACAAGGATGTCCCGGGCAGTGTTATAGATGCGGGAGTGGAGGGCAGGAGAGTACAATGCCAGAGTGTAGTCATAGTCAAAGCCATAGACCTCAATAGTATTCAATGGGATCTCATTATTAGCATAGATGGTCGAGGGGTTCAAAAGATTGCAGACGCCTGGTGGGAGCAAATCTGAAGCAGGAAAGACAAGAAAGTGAGAAAGAGTTAGAACACACAGTCCGTCCGAACAGGTCTACATCCTTTCTTAACATGGCCTTAGACAATTGCTGAAGTTGGGAAGGAAGCAGCAGAAACAGAGACTGCCTGACATATATATATTTGGCAGTGTTCCCACTAGTTTTTCTATAAAAGTATATGTTTCTAAAATAGGAATTCCGGAGTTGCAAGAAGGGTCTGTTTCCTATGCTGAAAGGAACCCTATTTGGTCAAATCCAGATGAGACTTTTCTTATGGCACAAGGCCCCATTCACACTACACAGTTTTGGTGCTGTGTTTCCACTTTAACTTCCATAGCAACATCCTATAGAATCCTGAGGTTTACAGTTTAGGGAAGGGGCATTAGAACGGTCAGCTAGAAAGGTCTCTGAGCAAACTAAAAAAACCCACAATGCTATAGGACGCATAATTTGCAATGTGAAAGAGTCTTAAGAGAGCCCTACTTCGTCCCCACAAGTACCAAACTTGTATCTGGGTTGTAGCACTTTAGGTAGCTGTGGTGTCCAACTGCATTACTCTGATAATGTAGATACACACTAGGTCTACGAAAGCTTATGCAACTATTTCGTTCTCTCAGTTACTCTCAATGGTACTACAAGATAATAATAATAAACTTAATAAATGGGGACTCAGGGCAGCTCACATGAGGCCAAGCCCAGACAACATCATCATCATCAGTTTCTCACTTGTTAATCCCCCTCCATTAAAATGCTCCAGGCGATTTACATAAAACAATAGCATTAACATACACAATACCAAATAGACTGCAGTAGACATTAAAAGCTCTGCTTAAAAGCCAAGTCTTGAGTGCCTGAGCAAAAGGTCGAAGTTCACGCATGGCCCTCAAGTGGGGAGGCAAGGAGTTCCACAAGACAGGGGCAGAGATGGAGAAGGCCCTGTGTCTTGTGCTCTCGAGACGTACTTCCCTGGGGCCTGGAACATACAGTAAGTTTAGTTGGAGGAGTTGTGGCGACCACTGGCGGCGAAGAGGAGAGAGATATGCTGGCCCCTGACCATAAAGCGCCTTAAAGGTCAGAACCAACAACTTAAACAGGGCCCGGAACTCCGTTGGAAGCCAGTGCAAGTGTAACAGAGTTGGAGTTATGTGGCATCTCAAAGGTGTTTTTGCAAGTAGCCTGGCAGCCACATTCTGAATAATGCGGATCCTCCGAGTCGTCGATAGGGGAAGGCCAACATACAAGGCGTTACAATAATGCAGACTAGATGTAACCGTTGCATGGATGATTGTAGCCAAGGCTTCCTCTGAAAGGTAAGGTGCCAGCTGTCTCGCCTGCCGGAGATGGAAAAAGGCCTGCTTACTAACATATACGATCTGGGCCTCCATAGTCAACTGTGAATCCAGGATGACACCCAAGGTCTTAACAGTGGAAGATGGATGAAGGGGGGCACCATCGAAGTTGGGCAGGGAGGGCGCCACTCCAGTGGGCGGCCAGGCCACAAAATCTCAGTCTTAGTAGGATTCACCTTCAGCCTACTGGCACGCAGCCATCTCGATACAGCCTCAAGACATAAGGTGAAATTGTCTGGTATTGAGGTGACTCCAGGCTCCAGCCGTAAAAGCAGCTGGGTGTCATCTGCGTATTGGTGGCACTCCAGACCAAAGCTCCACAAGAGGCTGGCAAGAGGTCTCACGTAGACGTTGAAGAGGAGGGGAGAGAGAATTGCTCCCTGAGGCACCCCACAAGAGAGGGCAGATCTGTCAAAGGTTCGATCTAGGTACTCGACACATTGAGACCGGCCTCGAAGAAATGTGTCAAACCAACTGAGGGCCCGACCACGAACTCCCGCCATCAAATCAAATCAAATCAAAACATCAGCAATAAATGTAATAAAAATACATACATATAAATAAAAAAACAATATACAACTAAATATCTCAGACAAGATCCATTTGAATGCTGCACATCACGAGATGAGATCATCCTCTTAATCAACCCTTGGAAATCAACCCACACAATCTAGCATGCCAGAGCTGGGGAACAGGTATGCCGACAGACAGAACTACTTGATCGGCTTTTTCTCTGAAATAACAATACAACTGAATTGCCACACAAGAAAGAAAAAGCCTCCACGGTTCATCAGAGTTGGAAAGAAAAAAGTTCTTCTCCCACGACAAAACCTTGTACTAGTCGAAAGACTGGAGTATAATTGTTTCCAAAGACAGAGGGAAAATTGCATTTGGCAAAGGTGAAGGATGACTGGGTGGGGAACACTATTATAATTGCTGTAGTTATTTCATTTATTGATATAGTGCCTTCAGTGTACGTAGCACTTTGCATGAGTGGTATGCAACTGTTAATATGACAATATGTGCTATCCAATATCCTGTCTTTGTTGCTGAACCCGCAGCAAGATTTGGCTCCCACACTCCTTTCCAAGCAGCTTAGGGTGGAACACAAGTAGATTGTGGCCATTTTTCCCCTTACAGAAGATTACTCCGATTATTCTCATTTTAATCCTTTCTTTTCCAGTTGAGCCAAGACAAACTGACTTCCACAATGCCACCCTCTCAAGATTCATTACGCAACACACTCTTTAAATCACATAGAGTTGATGGTGTTATGGGTATCCTCATTCCACTTTCTTCAATTCAAATGGTCTCTATTACAGAGGGAAGCCTGCCTTTTATTTCTGAAGGGCCACATTCCCCAGGAGTAATCTAAAACCTTGTACTAGTCGAAAGACTGGAGTATAATTGTTTCCAAAGACAGAGGAAAATTGCATTTGGCAAAGGTGAAGGATGACTGGGTGGGGAACACTATTATAATTGCTGTAGTTATTTCATTTATTGATATAGTGCCTTCAGTGTACGTAGCACTTTGCATGAGTGGTATGCAACTGTTAATATGACAATATGTGCTATCCAATATCCTGTCTTTGTTGCTGAACCCGCAGCAAGATTTGGCTCCCACACTCCTTTCCAAGCAGCTTAGGGTGGAACACAAGTAGATTGTGGCCATTTTTCCCCTTGCAGAAGATTACTCCGATTATTCTCATTTTAATCCTTTCTTTTCCAGTTGAGCCAAGACAAACTGACTTCCACAATGCCACCCTCTCAAGATTCATTACCACACTCTTTAAATCACATAGAGTTGATGGTGTTATGGGTATCCTCATTCCACTTTCTTCAATTCAAATGGTCTCTATTACAGAGGGAAGCCTGCCTTTTATTTCTGAAGGGCCACATTCCCCCAGGAGTAATCTATTGGTGCCACACTATCCATGATGCTTATCATGATACTTATCATGGAGAGAATCAAAACCAAATCTACCTATTCATCAGTCTAAATTCTTGTTTCTTTTCCTTTCTTTCTTCCTATTTATGGTAGTTGCTAGCAAAGGGTCAGTAGATCTCTTTTTTATTGAGGCATGGTCCCTTCAAGAGGGCTTTCATAATTAAGCAAAGGGTCAAATGGGAGTAAGCCAAGAGCCACATGCAACTCTATTGCTGCTAAGTCTGATCACTACTAGTCTATCAAAGGTTGAGTATTGTATGTGTTGTATGGCACCATCATGTGCTGTTTTCTGAGCCATCCCGAGTCCCTATGGGAGATAGTGGTGAGGTATAAATAAAGTATTATTATTATTCCTCTCCGTTGGCGCCCCCTTGTCGTGGGGGAGAGGCTTGCGTACCCTAATGAAGTTGTGTGCTATGCTGGCGGTGGCATAATAGCCACCGATAGGGCCTCCCATGCCAGACAGGTCACAACCGAAGGGTCTGACAAAGAGTGTCAACGGGCAGGGTGGGCTCTCTAGCCTTTTGGCAACCATCCTAAGAGAAGGAAAGCTCTGATTTCAAACCCGGGCAGATGGTGCTCGTTTAACCCTGTAAGGTCAACCATCTAGAGAAGGAAACTCGAACCAAACCTAAGACCTGAGGACCTCACTGCCACCGTCCAAGCTTGCTAGGCCCCGGTAGACGAACCTTTGGTTTAAAGGGTGAGGCCAGTTCTGTGCACGCTGCGCCCCACCAGAAAAATCTACTGCACAGGCTCGAAGGACACATCAAACCTCCGAATCATCAACGCGTTTGTAGAAAGTGTGGAATGAGTCCTTCATGAAAAAAAAGCCAAGAAAAAGAAGATGATTATGATTATTATTATTATATCCTTTATCTGAAATGGTGGGGGCCAGAAGACTCACAGTGTGTAACAGGAGTGCGTGGAGACAGTAAGCCAATCTATCTTCACTGAATAATCCACTCCACTCCCCATGGCTCACTAGTGTTCCAGTCTTTCCCCTTTCCAACAATCTCAATGTACCACCTCCTTGTTATTGTAACTTAAGGATGTTTTGTGTATCTGCAAGTGTCAGGGATCTCCTGAGCATGGCGGTGGCGCTCTGAATAAACCTTAAACTGTTCACAAGTGCAAAGCAAACTGAATGTAAACAACACATACACACACATATTAAGAGAAAAAACTGTTTCTCAACCGTTCCATTTTGTTCTTCTGCATATAAGGCCAGAAGGATGAGTGGGTGAGGGAACTCTTTGTTCCGCATGTCCTCAGAGATTTAGGGCACAAAATTCCTCCAAATGTTGTTGGACTACACCTCCCATATTCCCTCAGAAGAGTTGAGCAAACACATCTCCTGAGAGAAATTGCCCCTGTATAAAAAACAAATATTAAAGACGGTTACGAAATCTCATTCTGGACTCAGAAAAGAAATGACCTCCCCTGGTCAGTCTTCCCAGTGTAGATTAATAGGCTGCCTACTGTTTGCTCTGGGATGTTTTCGTTAGGTGTCTCCAAGTCATCATTGACGTATGGCAATCCTGGGTTTTATTGACAAAGATGATTAAGTAGTGGTTTAACATTGCTTTCACCTTAGGCTGAGGAAGTCTTGCCTAAGGTTGTCCAGGAAGTTTCCATGGTCAAGCAGAGATGTGAACATTGGTCTCCTTGAGTCCGAGCCCAACCCTTCAAGCCACTATGCTATCCTGGTGCAAAATCCAAACTTCTTACTCTATTTGCAAGAAACTATAAACATTCAATGTAAATCTTAGCATTGTTCACAACTGTCTGTTTGCTGGATAACTGAGATTCACAAGTCAAAATCATCTGGATCCCTTTCACACAGCATAATCGTAATGCTTTGATGCCAGTTTAACTGCCAAGGATCCATCCTATGGAATCCTGGGATCTGAAGCGAGATCTTATCATTGGCTGTGAGGGGATAGGGGATCCCATCATTAAAGCATAGACCAGGGTTGTCCAACTTCTACCGGGTCCAGGGCCGGAATAGAGGTCACTGATGACCTCGGGGGCCACTTGGCCCCACCCCAGGCCCGCCCCAGCCCAGGCCCCGCCCCCAGCCCAGGCCCCGCCCTCTCCTAAAGCTGTCATTCTCCCTCCTCCTCCTCCTACTCTTTCCGGGCACCGTGGCTGTCCCGGCGCCACGGCGCCCGGAAAGGCACGGCACCCGGGAAAGAGGCTGAGGAGGGAGAGCAGAAGCGCCAAGGGCAGCGCGTCACAGGCCTGGCGTGACGCGCTGCCCTTGGCGCCACCTACTCCTCCTTGAGGAGCCCCCACCCTTCCTAGGGGCGGGAGCCGTAAAGGGCAGAAGGCGGCGCCAAGGGCAGCGCGTCACAGGCCTGGCGTGACGCGCTGCCCTTGGCGCCGCCTACCCTCCTTCGGCGCGGAGAGAGGGACGGAGGGGGCGGTGCAGGGTGGAGGAGCTAGCTCTCTTCCTCCTCCCAGCCCCGCCGCCCCCCCCCCCCGCCATTTTTTTATTTAAAAAATTTAGAATTTTTTTTAAAATTTAAAAATGGCAGCTGGGGGCATAGCTGGGGCCGTGCCCAACAGGCTGGAGGGCCGGATCCGGCCCCAGGGCCGCCAGTTGGACAGCCCTGGCATAGACTATAGCAGGGGTCGGGAACCTTTTTGACTCAGAGAGCCATAAAAGCAAAATATTTGGAGAAAGAAAGACAGACAGAGAAAATAAAGGAGGGGGGGGGAGAGGAAGAAATAAAAGAAGAACAAACTATGGAAAAGGAAGAAAAGAAAAGCGGGAGAGAGACAAGGAGGGGAAAAGAAAGAAAGAAATGGAGAGAAAAGGAAAGGGTGGGGAAAAGAAAGGAAAGGGAGTGAGAAAAAAAGTAAAATAATGAAGGGAAAGGAAGAAAAGAAAGAAGGGGAGAGAGGGAAGTGAAAAGAAAGGAAGGAGAAGGAAAGGAAGACTTGGGGAAAAGAATAGAAGAGGAAGGAAGGAAGAGGGAGGGAGAATGGAGGAAAGAAGGAAGGAGAGAAGGAGAAGGATAGGGTGAAGGGGGAGAAAGGAAGGAAGAGGGAGAATGGAGGAAAGAAGGAAGGGGGAGAGAGGGAGGGAAAGGAAGGAGAGAAGGAAAGAGTGAAGGGGGAGAAAGAAAGGAAGAGGAAGGAAGGAAGGAAGGAAGGAAGGAGAATAATGGATGAAAGAAGGAAGGGGAGAGAAGGAGGGAAAAGGATGGAGAGAAGGAAAGAATGGAAGAGGAACGAAGAGAGAGGGAGGAAAGACGGTAGGGACAGAGGGAGGAAAAAGAATGAAAGAAAAAGAGAGGGAAAAGAAAGGAAGAGAAATGAAGGAAGGAAGAGGGAGGAAGGCGTGGGGCCGAGGCGGACCTTGGTGTTGATGTCGGTGAGGCAGTCCCTCTGGAAGGCGTCGAAGAGGCCGCAGCTCTTGAGCTGCCCGACGATGAGGGCGATGAGCTGGGCGTCCCCAGGGGGCAGCGAGGCCGGGTCAGCGGCGCCAGGGCCAGGCTTACCTCTGCCGCCTCCCCCGAGGCCCGTGGCGAAGGACAAAGAAGAAGATAAGGATGAGGCGCCGCCAGGCTCCGCCATCCCCGGAGAAGAGGGCGCAGGGCCCTGAGAGCAGTGGGGGATGAGGAGGCGGCGATGGCGGCACGGAAGCGGCAGTCGCGGCGCATTTGCGTCACTCCTCCCCGCTGTATGCTGAGAAACCGAGACCCGGGCTGCTCTGGAGAGCCAGATACAATCCTGAAAAGAGCCACACCTGGCTCCCGAGCCGTAGGTTCCCTACCCCTGGGCTATAGTAATAATTCATTGGCCAACATTTAGTACAACAAATGTTGGCCCTGGTTCTTGGTATATCTGACCTGCCAATTCTAAAAATGGTACCAATTTCCCCCATCATCTCTATTTTTTGAAATATAGAACATTTGCCATCTGCTCATCTATTGAAAACCACGATAACGATATCTAAGAAACTAGAGCAGATGTGGTCTATCCAATGCAATTTTCTGAATCAGCATCCCAAATAACTCCAAGAGCAGGTCTTAAAACCAAGACACCAATATTTTTTTGTTATTTTTAGGCTGTGCAATGCATGGTTCCAAAAGAACCCCTGGTAAGGCCTGAAATTACACATAGTTCTGGAACAAGGCAGTACCTTTGCCTGTTTCAAGTATAAAAGTTGGCATGACTAGTGGGTCAATCGTATTTCGAAACTGGCAAAAGGGCAATGCCCTCCACTGCCCTTCAGGACAATTGGTTAGCTTAGGAGTGAAAGGGAGACTGTCCAGCCCACAGGGCTCTTGTCTTTTTCCTTATGTCTGGCTTAGGTAGTAGGCCTGGGTAGGTTCGTTCGGAAACATCTTAATTTGGAATAAATTCGGATCAAATTCCTTTTTTGAAGCGATTTCAAAGTGATTTGGGAACCCGGAAGTATCCTTGCCATTTCGAAGCTTTTTCCGCCATTTCTCTTACGAATCAGTAAGTAAGTCAGAAATGATTCAGCTTTCCCTTCCCTCCCGCGTCAGACCTGGGGCGAGAGCTGTGTTTAACCCAGTTTGAATGCGGATGTCCTTCCCTCCCGCGTCAGACCTGGGGCGAGAGCTGTGTTTAACCCAGTTTGAATGCGGATGTCCTTCCCTCCCGCGTCAGACCTGGGGCGAGAGTCATGTTTAACCCAGTTTGGATACGGATGTCCTTCCCTCCCGCGTCAGACCTGGGGCGAGAGCAGTGTTTAACCCAGTTTGAATGCGGATGTCCTTTCCCTCCGCGTCAGACCTGGGGCGAGAGCCATGTTTAACCCAGTTTGGATACGGATGTCCTTCCCTCCCGCGTCAGACCTGGGGCGAGAGTCATGTTTAACCCAGTTTGGATACGGATGTCCTTCCCTCCCACGTCAGACCTGGGGCGAGAGTCATGTTTAACCCAGTTTGGATGCGGATGTCCTTCCCTCCCGCGTCAGACCTGGGGCGAGAGTCATGTTTAACCCAGTTTGGATGCGTCAGATGTCCTTCGGATGTCCCTCCCACGTCAGACCTGGGGCGAGAGTCATGTTTAACCCAGTTTGGATGCGGATGTCCTTCCCTCCCACGTCAGACCTGGGGCGAGAGTCATGTTTAACCCAGTTTGAATGCGGATGTCCTTCCCTCCCGCGTCAGACCTGGGGCGAGAGCTGTGTTTAACCCAGTTTGAATGCGGATGTCCTTCCCTCCCGCGTCAGACCTGGGGCGAGAGTCATGTTTAACCCAGTTTGAATGCGGATGTCCTTCCCTCCCGCGTCAGACCTGGGGCGAGAGTCATGTTTAACCCAGTTTGAATGCGGATGTCCTTCCCTCCCGCGTCAGACCTGGGGCGAGAGTCATGTTTAACCCAGTTTGAATGCGGATGTCCTTCCCTCCCGCGTCAGACCTGGGGCGAGAGTCATGTTTAACCCAGTTTGGATACGGATGTCCTTCCCTCCCGCGTCAGACCTGGGGCGAGAGCCATGTTTAACCCAGTTTGGATACGGATGTCCTTCCCTCCCGCGTCAGACCTGGGGCGAGAGCTGTGTTTAACCCAGTTTGGATACGGATGTCCTTCCCTCCCGCGTCAGACCTGGGGCGAGAGTCATGTTTAACCCAGTTTGGATACGGATGTCCTTCCCTCCCGCGTCAGACCTGGGGCGAGAGTCATGTTTAACCCAGTTTGGATGCGGATGTCCTTCCCTCCCGTCAGACCTGGGGCGTCAGACCTGGTCAGACCTGGCGAGAGTCATGTTTAACCCAGTTTGGATACGGATGTCCTTCCCTCCCGCGTCAGACCTGGGGCGAGTTTAGCAGTTTGGATGCGGATGTTTAACCCAGTTTGGATGCGGATGTCCAGTTTTCCCTCTCCCACGTCAGACCTGGGGCGAGAGTCATGTTTAACCCAGTTTGGATGCGGATGTCCTTCCCTCCCGCGTCAGACCTGGGGCGAGAGCTGTGTTTAACCCAGTTTGAATGCGGATGTCCTTCCCTCCCGCGTCAGACCTGGGGCGAGAGTCATGTTTAACCCAGTTTGGATGCGGATGTCCTTCCCTCCCGCGTCAGACCTGGGGCGAGAGTCATGTTTAACCCAGTTTGGATGCGGATGTCCTTCCCTCCCGCGTCAGACCTGGGGCGAGAGTCATGTTTAACCCAGTTTGGATGCGGATGTCCTTCCCTACCGCGTCAGACCTGGGGCGAGAGTCATGTTTAACCCAGTTTGGATACGGATGTCCTTCCTGTCCTTCCCTCCCACGTCAGACCTGGGGCGAGAGTCATGTTTAACCCAGTTTGGATACGGATGTCCTTCCCTCCACGTCAGACCTCAGACCTAACCCAGTTTGGACGCGTCAGACCTGGGGCGAGAGTCATGTTTAACCCAGTTTGGATACGGATGTCCTTCCCTCCCGCGTCAGACCTGGGGCGAGAGTCATGTTTAACCCAGTTTGGATACGGATGTCCTTCCCTCCCACGTCAGACCTGGGGCGAGAGTCATGTTTAACCCAGTTTGGATACGGATGTCCTTCCCTCCCACGTCAGACCTGGGGCGAGAGTCATGTTTAACCCAGTTTGGATACGGATGTCCTTCCCTCCCGCGTCAGACCTGGGGCGAGAGTCATGTTTAACCCAGTTTGGATACGGATGTCCTTCCCTCCCCCCGTCAGACCTGGGGATGAGAGCAGACATGTTTAACCCAGTTTGGATACGGATGTCCTTCCCTCCCACGTCAGACCTGGGGCGAGAGTCATGTTTAACCCAGTTTGGATACGGATGTCCTTCCCTCCCGCGTCAGACCTGGGGCGAGAGCTGTGTTTAACCCAGTTTGGATACGGATGTCCTTCCCTCCCGCGTCAGACCTGGGGCGAGAGTCATGTTTAACCCAGTTTGGATACGGATGTCCTTCCCTCCCGCGTCAGACCTGGGGCGAGAGCCATGTTTAACCCAGTTTGGATACGGATGTCCTTCCCTCCCGCGTCAGACCTGGGGCGAGAGTCATGTTTAACCCAGTTTGGATACGGATGTCCTTCCCTCCCGCGTCAGACCTGGGGCGAGAGTCATGTTTAACCCAGTTTGGATACGGATGTCCTTCCCTCCCACGTCAGACCTGGGGCGAGTCATGTTTAACCCAGTTTGGATACGGATGTCCTTCCCTCCCGCGTCAGACCGGGGCGAGAGTCATGTTTAACCCAGTTTGGATACGGATGTCCTTCCCTCCCGCGTCAGACCTGGGGCGAGAGTCATGTTTAACCCAGTTTGGATACGGATGTCCTTCCCTCCCGCGTCAGACCTGGGGCGAGAGTCATGTTTAACCCAGTTTGGATACGGATGTCCTTCCCTCCCACGTCAGACCTGGGGCGAGAGTCATGTTTAACCCAGTTTGGATACGGATGTCCTTCCCTCCCGCGTCAGACCTGGGGCGAGAGCCATGTTTAACCCAGTTTGGATACGGATGTCCTTCCCTCCCGCGTCAGACCTGGGGCGAGAGCCATGTTTAACCCAGTTTGGATACCTGTGTTTTGTCATTCCTATCCCTGAGCTTACTTTTTTGGTTTCTTGCCCAGGTAGAACTCTTGGTGTACCTACTATGTGCAGCGCCATGAGTTCAGCTGCTCCAAATAGGTAGCATTTATGCAACAGAAGGCCTGAACCCATTAAACTGTTCAAGTGCAAGCAAGCCGGTTAATGTTGCATCTGCTTTATGCCAGATGATGAGTCAGTTAAACTCAGAGCACGGAAGACACGTTGCCCTCAGTTCGAGGCTTAATATCCCAACCACCACATTTCTGGCTTGTTTAGCTGGTAATAACTCATACTCTTTCATAAAATGCCACCAAGGACTAAGATTTCTCAATGTCTAGTGAGGGAACTGCTGAGTCAAGAGATCTGAAAGGGTGAGTGAGAAACAGCAACTATTAATAATGCCACATTCACCACTTCAGGAGAAGAAGCTGGCAGTACACAGGATGGAAGGAGTGTTTGCAATTCTGTATGTCTAGTTTTGTATGTCTTGGCAGAAAGCAAAACAGGAAAAGACGAAATGGAGACGTGGCATAGCATTTGGAAGACAGAAAAGCCTGGAATCACAAGGAGGAGTTCAATGACTTTGTTCTTCTATTTAGATTCTAAATACTCCCATCCTTTCAAACAAAAGCTATCCAATTTCATTTGAAACTACGACTGCTGATACTTTGACAAAGTATATTAGTTATGTTCCTTTAAAGAAGCAGTAATCATAAAAACAGGATTGGGAAGCTATGGTAAACTGCAGGGGTGCTCACACTTTTTCAGCATGCGAGCTACTTACCGTGTTTCCCCGATAGTAAGACACCCCCGATTGTAAGACGTATCGGGGGTGTCAGGGGGGTCGGCTAATATAAGCCGTACCCCGAAAGTAAGCCGTACCTCGTCGCCACGCCGCCGCCGCCGCAACCGGCCCATCGGCCGCGGCACACCTCCGCGGCGCACCTTTCTGCCAGGCCTCTCTGACGCGGCGCCTCTTGCTCTCTTCCCCCTCCCTTTCTTCGTCCAAGGAAGGGAGGGGGAAGAGAAAAGAGGCGCAGGCAGGCGGCGCGTCACTCTGACGCGGCGCCGCCACGCCTCTGGCTCTCTCCCCCTCCCTTCCTTGGACGAAGAAAGGGAGGGGGAAGAGAGCAAGAGGCGTGGTGAAGCGGCGCCGCGTCAGAGTGACGCGCCGCCGCTTCGCCACGCCTCTTGCTCTCTTCCCCCTCCCTTCCTTGGACGAAGAAAGGGAGGGGGAAGAGAGCAAGAAAGCGAGTTGGCGTCGCGCCAGAGTGACGCGCCGCTTTGCCACGCCTCTTGCTCTTTTCCCCCTCCCTTCCTTCATCCAAGGAAGGGGGAGGGAAGAGAGCAAGAAGCGCTTGTAGACGTTTCCTGCGCGTGCGCCCGCCGGCCGCGCACGCACAGAGAGCTGCGCCGCGGAGGTGTGCCGCGGCCGATGGGGCTGGTTGCGGCGGCGGCGTGGCGACGGGTACGTCTTAGTTTCTATAAGACGTACCCCGAAAGTAAGACATAGGGGGACTTTTCGGGGGGGAAAGAAAGTAAGATGCTGTCTTACTTTCGGGGAAACACGGTATAAAACAACCAAGTCAAAATGATCTACCTACCCACTACCCAGAGAGCCATAAAAGCAAAATATTTGGAAATTTATTTCAGTGAGAGCCATATAATACATTTTAAGACTGAATTCAACTAAATGTCAGTATAATAAGCCCCTGAATTGATTCATAATAATAATGATGATAGTATTCATTCAACCTCTGCTACTACTACTACTACTACTACTAATAGCAAGAACAACAACAATAGGTTCCTAGAGTAGAAGAAGACCTCCAAGGGCCATCCAGACCAACCTCCTTCTGCCATAAGGGAAAAACACAATCAAAGCATTCCTCACAGATGGTCATTCAGCCTCTGATGATAATAATAATAACAACAATGGGTTCCTAGAATAGGAGGAGGCCTCCAAGGGCCATCCAGTCCAACCTCCTTCTGCACCTGAGCGGTGTCGAGAGCCTGCGGGGCGGGACTGAGCCTTCCTCCCGCCCCTGCCTGCGATCTACCAGGACGCCCTACATGATCTACCAGTAGATCGCGATCTACCTAATGAGCACCCCTGGTAAACTGCTTCGCCTCTTTTCCAATCAGACAGATGATGCTATGCATGCTGTGACGACTTGGCTATAAATCTTTGGAGGATTTAAAATCTCTTGGATGCTGCCACCAACCTAAAATATTAATTCTAGGATTTCTTATAAAAATAACAGTTAAACTAGACTGCAATTCTAATCACCAAAATAAACTGAGAGGATTCTGAGGTAAAATCTTCTTCCAGATTGGGAAATGAGAGATTGCTGGAACTGGCACACACTGATGGAACTGAGGCACACTGAAACTGTCTTGTAAAGTAATAACGATGAATATTTATTTTAAAAAAGCAGCTTTGAGAGGCACAAATGCGTTACGGTTATCAAGTGAGGCACACTAGCGTAATGGTTATCAATTAATGTTCTTTAGTGTGTTGGTTACAGAAGATGAATCTTAGATCTTAAAACAGACAGTGTAAAAACCTGTCTCACTAAAACTCCCTCACACTAATATTTAAACTAGTGGTGAGCAGTCTACAAACTAACTATCTTAGTTAGTACCCTGAGCTAACTCTCAGTCTACCAGAAGCCCACCTAGCTATAACTCTATCTCTGCGTTCCTATAGCTGGCTTCTTCAGAGAGGTGAGCTAATCCCTAAACCCTAGGGATTTCTGAAAGCCTGTGACTGACTACCTGCCAGCTAGCACACAGAGCTTTCACTGTCAGCTCACACACAGCTGGGTCAAGAGACCGCTTTACACTCACAGCTCTGACCACAAACTGCTCTCTCTCTCTCTCTCTCTCTCTCTCTCTCTCTCTCTCAGAGCTCTTACAAGAGGCTCTTCACTCTTTGAGTCCTGACAAGAGACTGACTAAAAAGTTACACTCTTTCCCACTCAAGTAGCTCGGCTCCTCCCCTCAGCTCTGGGCTCCTCCCAGGCAGCTCTCTCAAGGCTCCAAGCCACTCCCCCTTTTCCTGGCTTTTCCTGGATGCTTTCCTCAGCCCAGCATTACAATGGGTGAGTCCTCATACATGCTTTGCCTTATCCTCCTCAGAGATGCACTACCAACAATAACAGCCATTAGCATCCTAAGTCCAAGATATGTGGACTTAGATGTACATGCTTGTGGAAGGTGGACTTGTCTAATGGCCTGTTAACATTAAATAATCATAGCACAACGATTCCACTTCAACTGCAACATCTACAGCAGCTATAAAGAGAACCATAGCCCTGTGTAGTGTGAAGGAGCTTTCAATGGCATTTTTAAAACCCCAGCAATTAATGTGTTGTATGCTATTTTATGACCCTAGAAGAATTCCAACGTACTGAGACTTAACACTGTGGTTAGACTTTAACATATTATATGTTTTAACTCACAGATAATTCCTACCTTTCCAATGAACTTACTGGCAGCCAGAATGTTACTTCGGCTTCTCAGCATCATTATTTACAGAAAATCAACGTAGAAATGTAATTTGCCTCTGTGGTTATACTGACTGAGCCAAAAAAAAAAACAGCATAAGATTTACCGGTACTCTAGGGAGAAGGGCAGCAACGTCTTTGGGTGAAAATAGCACAGAGTGCTACACTTTAGTACTAGCCTCGAGCAAAATCTGCAGCAAAACATAACTCTGGGAGACTAGATTTTCCATCCATGTGACTGAAGGTTAAATGTGGAATGTGGCGCAGCTGGCTAAGTGTCCGCTGCATAAGATCTCTCTGACCAGTAGGTCATGAGTTCGAGGCCTGCCCGGGTCGAGGTGGGTGCTCGACCTTTAAGTGTAGCCTACTGTCGACCTTTGCAGCCCAAAAGACAGTTGCATCTGTCAAGTAGGAGATAAAGGTACCACATTAAGTGGGGAGGCAAATTTTGACTGAATTATGAGGCCATTAAAGAACTCCAGGAACGCTGAGGAATGCGGAAGGAACAACAAGGGATGCTGGGAACGCTGAGAGATGAGTGCGTCAGCTCCCCCTGCTGGCCAGAGTTTGCCTCCGTTCATCTATATGTGTGTATGTGGAAACGGCAGGGATTGTCTGCTAAGTATGTGTACCTGTAATCTGCTCTGAGTCCCCTTTCAGGGTGAGAAGAGCGGAATATAAATAAAGTGTATTATTATTATTATTATTATTATAGTATGGAACCAATCTGGCCTAGCATGGCCAGCAGATGGGTAAAGCCATCTCTCTCCCTGGAACAGTATGTAAATGTGCGTTTGCCTGGGGTAGGTAGGAGGACAACAGCATCAGAAGACCTGTCCTTCTTCAGAAAAAAAAACTGCCTTACATCCTCCTCTCCTGTGTATGATGGCACTTCTGGACACCAATGCCACCTACACTGTCATAGTTGCATTGGTCAGCAACTTTGGGGCCTAGGGATCATCTCCTACTGGGACTTGCAAATGAGAAGACAAGCATTATGCTCTTGATCAATTAACCCATTACGCAAAAAAGAGGCAAACATAGTTACTTTCTCCACATAGCCATTTTTAAGGGACAATCTTGCACTGGATGCTTCAGGGATGAAGGTGAAGATACATTTTTAAATGATCTATTTATTACAGGGACATATCTGTTATTATAGTACACTATGATCTATGATTACAATTTTTAATTGCAATGAAAAATATTAATGCCACTCTGTTGCAATGTGTAGTTCTTGGATGCAAGTGTCTTCAAGCTGCCTGTACCTTTATGACAATCCCATTAATTTTATTGGGTTTTCTTGGACAATGAATGTTTAGTGGTGGTTCTGCCAGTTCCTCCCTCTGGTATTCCTTGGCAGTCTCCCTCCCATGTATTATTTATTTTATTTATTTCCAGTATTTCTACCCCGTCCTTCTCAACCCCCAAAGGGGGACTCAAGACGGCTTACATTTGGCACAATTTGATGCCATTAAATATAACAAAGAAATATAACAATTAAAACAATAAATAGAACATTAATTAAAACAATAAAAAACAATATTAACCGCCGTATCACCATTCCAGTATTCCTTATCCAACTGCTATTTATGCCTGCTGTCCAAAAGCCTGGTCCTAGGACCATGACTTCAATTTCTTCCTAAAAAACAGGAGGGATGAAGCTGATCTTACCTGGCTGGGAAGCGAGTTCCACAGGCTGGGGGCTACAGCAGAGAAGGCCCTATATGTCCCCGCCAGACATATTTACGACGCTGGCAGGAGTGAGAGCAGGGTCTCCCCTGATTATCTTAAACTGCAAGGTGGGACGTAGAGGGAGATGTGTTAGGCCAAATAAGCTGGGCCCGAACCGTATTAATCACAGCTGAACCTGTTTTATTTCCAAAATCATCTGGTGCTTCAAATCTAGAGCAAGGGTGCTCATTAGGTAGCTCGGGAGCTACTAGATCTTTGGCCCTCTTCCAGGTGATCTTTGGGCCTCACCAGCCGGATGGGGCACTCCTGCCATGTGCGCTCCTGCTGCTGGCTTTCGCTCTCACGGTGCTTCTTTTGCCTGCGGGGCATTGCAGGAAGAAGGAAGCATGAGGCGGGGCCTCTGGAGAGAGGCAGGACGGGGCGCTCCCTCTGGATGTCCCGCCTCGTCCTTTCTCCTTCCTGCAATGCCCCGCAGGCGGAAGAAGCACTGCGTGGACGGAAAACAGCAGCAGGAGCACGCGCGGTGGCAAAAGCGCGCTGCGGCGGGAGCACACGGTGGCGGGGACAGGTAGATCTTTTGGACTTGGTTGCTTTAAGAGTAGCTCGCATGCTGAAAAAGTGTGAGCACCCCTGATCTAGAGTATGTAGGCACTCTATGTTTAGGGCGCAGATGAGAACAAATGAAAAATTATTTGATTGTATTTTCCTGCATGACAGGAGTTCAGCCTGGATGGCCTTTGTGGTCTCTTCCAAGTGTATGATTCTATCAGATTAACAAACTACAAGTGTCAGCCCTGGAATTGAGGTACAGTGTTCCCTCGCTACCTTGCAGTTTAATTATTGCAGTCTCGCTGTTTCACAGATTTAAAAAAATATTAATTTAAAATATATATCATGGTATTTTCACAGTTTTGTGAGGTTTTGCCACCGCTGCTTTCCTAGGCGCTTTCCCTCCTCTCTCCCTCCCTCCAGCCTTGAGGGGCCTTTCCTTCACTTTATTTTAACTTTATAAAGACTTAAAATAGTGTATAACTACTACAATAATGTATAAATATTAAAATAAATAGAGTATCCCTACATCGTGATTTTTCACTTATTGCGGGAGGTCCTGGAACCTAACCCCAGCAATAAGTGAGGGAACACTGTAGTACGGATTTCAGAAGTGTTAACAACAGTGTTCTGCTGCAATGAAACAAGTATCCTGTAAAGCCAAAATACCCTAAAACACCCTATAAATGTCATTTCTAATTGGTTCTACTACGTATAAAAACATGGGGAAAGTTTATTAAACTGCAAAAAAATTGCTTTTGCGGGACATCCTGCAGCACATTTTGCTCTAATTTATTTATTTATTTACAGCATTTATATTCCACCCTTCTCACCCACCCCACAGGGGACTCAGGGCGGATTACAATGTACACATACAAGGCAAACATTCAATGCCATAGACACACAACACATATAGACAGACAGTCAGAGGCTATTAAACTTTTTTTCTGGCCACCAGGGGAGCTGTCGCTTCACCATCCATCTCCGACACTGTTGAAGTACTTTCTGCATTCCCCGCATGCTTTTTGCTGGATATTTTTTATGGCCTCATACATTTGTTAAGTTAGCCTCCCCACACATAGGTGGTACCTAAATTTCCTACTTGACAGATACAACTGTCTTTTGGGTTGCAAATGTTGACAACAAGCTACACAAAATTGGCCGGAAGCTCACTCCAACCCGGGCTGACTTCTAACTCATGACCTTTCGGTCTGTAGTGATCTTAATGCAGTTGACACTCAGCTAGGTGCGCCACAGTCCCACAAGCAACAGGCAAAAACCCAGAATAAATTAGTTTTTCAATGAAGATCTTCTAGAGTCTCAACCAATTCAATATAGTTTGTGGCAACCACAAAAAATGACGTTTCTGGAGTAGAAAAACTACCTTCAAAGTAAGTACCACACAATTAAACAGGAATAACACTTACAAACCAGGGGGGGGGGGGGGGAATCAATTTTGGTTACATTGTATTATTTCTTTCTTTTGTATCAAAAGCATTGCATAAATTAGTATAAAACCGATAAAAATAGAAGCAGCGCAGGCGGCTAAATATCTTTTGACCAAAAACAGGCAACAGCAACGGCATTGTCTGTAGCCTCCAACAATTCTTCTTCCATACATGGGGCAGGGCACAGTGGACAAGGATACAGGTGTGGAGTTGTCTGTTCTGCTCCACGTCACACAAGTAAGTATTTAATTAAACATATTTTATTTTATTAGAATCAGATAACACATGTCAGCAAATGAACAAAAGAGACCTACCATCCGTGGTCTTTGAATGTGGCCATATATATGTTCTCCCAAATACTAGTTTTGTATCACTAAATCTCACTGATATTTTATCCATTTTATCAAACTTTTCTTAATAAAAGGTAGACCTCAAATGACTTCATAGAGTGTCCGCTTCTTAGATTGGCTTCAAATGAAATGGCTATAGGAATTAGCCAGGACTTCTAAAACAGCAGTTTTAGGTTTTTGATGTCCAGTGAAGTGAACTGGGTTCATTGAAAAAAATTATGCTTTTAAATAATTTCAAACAGTGTTTATTGCTGAAATGGAAACACATTTATGATAGTGAGTAGTTAAGACATTTATTCATTCCAGTAATAATGTTACACTGTAGTTAACTAAAAATCAAGCAACAGGCAAAAAAACCCCAGAATAAATTATTTGAACTTTAAAAGGTACTTTTTATAATACAGTGTTACTTTGAGTTAAGTTTGTCTTAATTCACTTTTAATTAGTTTAATGAAATATTATTGTCAAGTCAATACAGAGTTTATGGTATGGTAGGGGATATACTATTAGGCCTATTTTTAATAGTACGTAATTCAAGCAACCAGAAACTACCCTTATCTGGCATCTACCAATTCCCATGGGTGCCAGTTAACAGTCTACTGTACTTACTTTTATAAAAGTGTTATTTTTATGCTACTGAAATGTTGTCGCTTTTCTGAATGGATGGTGTCTATTTATTTTGAGGGCTATGTAGGCCTGGACAATCATGGTTCTAAAAAAATGGTTCGAAAGTACTTACAAAACTAAAGTTCTGGTGGTGAAAACTAGGTGGCGCTGGTGCTTTGCTTATTTATTTATTATTTACATCACTTATATTCTGCCCTTCTCACCCCGCAGGGGACTCAGGGCGGATCACAATGCACATATACAGGCAAACATTCAATGCCATAGACATACAACATAAACAGACAGACAATGAGCTATACAATTGGTCGAGAGCTCACCCCAACCTGGGCAGGCCTCGAACTCATGACCTTCTGGTCAGTAGAGATCTTATGCAGCTAACTCCCAGCCAGTTGCGCCACATACCCGGTGAAAACTAGGTGTCGCTGGCGCTTTGCTTCTACAGTGTTGCTAAAGTTCTGGTGGTGAACATTTCAGAACTCTAACAAAACTTTCAAAATTTCATTATAAATGGCAGTTCCTAATTGGTTCTGTCTTAAAAATTGCCAATAATGAAATAATAATGAAGTTTTGAAAGTTTTGTTAGAGTTCTGAAATGTTCGCTACCAAAACTTTAGCAACACTGTAGAAGCAAAGCACCAGCGCCACCTAGTTTTCACCACCAGAACTTTAGTTTTGTAAGTACTTTCGAACCATTTTTTTAGAACCATGATTGCCCAAGCCTCACCAAAACCTTTGACACTGTGAGTAGAAAAGGTCTGCAGCAGATCCTGAAATGACTAGGATGCCCTCCCAAATTCCTCAAAATGATTATCCTGCTACATGAGGGCCAGCACGGTCAAGTCAGATACGGCAATGCTCTCTCGGAGCCCTTTCTAATAACTAATGGAGTGAAACAAGGTTGTGTTCTTGCACCAACCCTATTTACAATCTTCTTCAACATGATGCTCCAAAGGGCTACGGCAGACCTCGAAGAAGAAGACGGCATATATATACACTATCGTACTGATGGCAGCTTGTTCAACTTAAGCCGTCTGAGGGCTCGCACTAAGACTCTAAACCAGGGGTGCTCACACTTTTTCAGCATGGGAGCTACTGATTAAAAAACCAAGTCCCAAAGATCACCTACCCAGAAATGTAAAACGTATAACTATTTTCTTATTTATTTATTTATATTTATTATTCATTTTTATGTACCGCTCCTTCCAGCAGGCTCGGGGCAGTTTACATAAAATGAAGTTATAAAACATCAACATTTCAATTTAATAACAACAATATAAAACAGAGCATAAAAATACATCCAACCACCCCATTTCTCCCACACTGCCATATTACCACACATATTATCAGCCAGAAAGTAAGAAGACAGGCTTTTGAACTGCAAGGCCATTTAATACTCAGCAAGGTAAACAAAGGGGCATGCAAAAATACATCCAGGCACCCCTTCCTCTCACCCTGGCCTTTTCCCACAGATATTCTCAGGCAGAAAGAAAACAGTGAGACCTTTCAGCTGCAAGGCCATTACTTTTTCAGGAATGTAAACAAAGGGGCATGCAAAAATACATCCAGGCACCCCTTCCTCTCACCCTGGCATATTCCCACAGATAAACTCGGGCAGAAATAAAGAAGACTGACCTTTGTGCTACCATTTGGTCAGGAAATGGCTCCCAAAGCCTCCTGTTTCTCCTCCGTCGTGGTTCTCTTCGCACGCTGCCAGCACGCGCGCTGCCTCCAAGTGCGCATGAGGCGTCAAAGAGATAGAATGGGCGCTTCTGCGCAGGCGAGCAGCGCATCGCGTCACCCACGGCCACCCCCTCCTTTGGCCTGTGACGATTCTGAGGAGGGGGGGAGGGAGGAGGAAAGCAGAAGAGCAGAGGAGGCGGCGTCATCCATAGCCACCTCCTTCTTGGCTCTTCTCCTTTCCCCCTCCCTCCTCAGAGTAGTCACGGACCAAAGGAGGGCATCGCCTCAGCTCCCTCCTTTGGCCTGTGAGGATTCTGAAGAGGGGGGAGGGGGAAAGCAGAGGAGCAGAGGAGGCGGCTCCACTTGCTGCTGCTGCTGCTTGTGCCCTCGCTGCCTTTCCCCTTCGAGGGCAAGTCAGGGCAAGGGGAGTCTCCATCCCCGCAGCCCCCCTCCTCCTCGGGTTCAGCCCGAAGAACAGCTGGTGAGGCCCAAAGATCACCAGGAAGAGGGCCGAAGATCGACTAGGTGCTCGCGATCACCGTTCTGAGCACCCCTGCTCTAAACCAATGGTTCTCAACCTTTCTAACAC
This sequence comes from Anolis apletophallus, assembly GCA_030556195.1. Classification (NCBI taxonomy): domain Eukaryota; kingdom Metazoa; phylum Chordata; class Lepidosauria; order Squamata; family Anolidae; genus Anolis; species Anolis apletophallus. The sequence continues at coordinate 171,138,613 of JARBWK010000001.1, read as the reverse complement.
TGTGACCCCTAAATATGGTTCCTCATGTTGTGGTGACCTCCCAACCATAAAATTATTTTCGTTGCTCCTTAATCACTGTAATTTTGCTACTGTTATGAATTGTAATATAAAGGTAGCAAAGTTTGCAGACGACACTAAATTGTTCAGGGTAGTTAAAAATGAAACTGATTGTAAAGAGCTCCAGAAAGATCTCTCGAAATTGAGTGAATGGGCAACAAAGTGGCAAATGCATTTTAACCTAAACAAGTGTAAAGTCATGCACATCGGGGCAAAGAACCCCAACTACACCTACAAATTGATGGGGTCAAAGCTTTCTGAGACAAACCAGGAAAGGGATCTTGGGGTTTTGGTGGACAGCTCAATGAAGATGTCAACCCAGTGCGCAGCAGCAGTAAAAAAGCAAATTCTATGCTTGGCATGATCAGGAAGGGAATCGAAAATAGGTCGTCAAATGTTGTATTGCCTCTCTACAAATCTATGGTGAGGCCACATCTGGAGTACTGTGTACAATTCTGGTCACCGCACCTCAAGAAGGATATAACGGAACTGGAAAAGGTACAGAAAAGGGCAACAAGAATGATCCAAGGGATGGAGCAGCTCCCTTACGAAATCAGGTTGCAACGCCTTGGTCTTTTCAGCCTTGAAAGACGGCGTTTAAGAGGTGACTTGATCGAAGTGTATAAAATCATGCATGGGATAGAAAAGGTGAATAAAGAAAAATATTTTCTCTGTCACACAACACTAGGACTAGGGGCACTCCTAAAGCTCCAAGGTAGGAAAGTTAGGACTAATAAAGGGAAATATTTCTTCACCCAGAGGGTCATTGGGTTATGGAACTCACTTCCAGAGGAGGTTGTGACAGCTGTCAGCCTGGACAGCTTCAAGGCAGGATTAGACAGATTCATGGATACCAAGGGAATCAGTAGCTACTGAAATGGACATCCAAGTGCCACCTCTGTGTTGATGGAGGCAGGCAGGATTTTCCCGGGTATTGGTTGTGGGGGGTCGGGAGCAGGTGAGGGTTTTGCCCTCCTTTCTGTTAGAGATCCCTGTGTACAACTAGTGGGCCACTGTGTGACACAGAATGCTGGACTAGATGGGCTGAGGCCCGATTCAGCATGGCTCTTCTTATGTTCTTATGTTCTTAATGTCTGACATGCAGGATGTTTTTTGTGTGTGGAGTGTTCCTCACCTGGCTCGCGACCCCATTGGCAAGAGCCAGGCAAGGGAGACAAAGAGGGCGGGGCCAAAGGAGGCGGCCTCGCGACCCCTCTGAAATGGCCAAACGACCCCCTTGGGGGTCACGACCCCCAGGTTGAGAACCGCTGCTCTAAACTATCTAGTCCGTGAGCTGCTTTTTGCTGACGATGCTGCCCTTGTCGCCCATTCAGAAGCAGCCCTGCAGCGCCTAACATCCTACTTTGCAACAGCTGCAGAGCTGTTTGGGCTGGAAGTCAGCCTGAAGAAAACAGAAGTCCTCTACCAGCCCGCACCACAGGAAGAACACCATCATCCCCACATCAGCATAGGCAAATCTGTGCTTAAGTCCGTTCAGCAGTTCACCTACCTGGGAAGCATAATCTCTTCAGACGCCAAGATTGATAAAGAGATAGATCACAGAATAGCAAAGGCATATAGTGCATTTGGAAGGCTTCACAAAAGAGCCTGGAGTAACAAATACCTGAGACAAAGCAACAAAATCAGTGTGTACAGAGCTATCGTATTGTCTGTTCTATATGGGTCTGAAACATGGATCACCTATCGCCAACACCTATGACTCCTCAAACGCTTTCATCAGTGTCTTCGCACAATCCTAAATATACACTGGACTGACTATGTGACAAATGTTGCTGTCCTTGAGCAAGCAGGGATCACCAGCATTGAGGCCATGCTATTGAGAACACAGCTGCGATGGGCAGGGCACGTCTCTAGGATGGAGGACCACCGCTTCCCAAAGATACTACTCTACGGTGAACTCGCCACAGGTCAGCGCAAGAGAGGCGCCCCCAAAAAGAGATATAAGGACTCCCTGAAGCAACATCTCAGGCTCAGCCAGATTGATCACCAACAATGGTCTACCCTGGCCTCACATCGGGAGGCATGGAGACACACTATCCACAATGCTGCAGCCTCTTTCGAGAAGACATGCCGAACGGGTCTCAAAGATTAACGACAATGCAGAAAGAACCACAACTTGGAAACAACATCACCCAAGGAGGCTTTCTGCTGTACTTTCTGCAACCGGACTTGCCTATCTCAGATTGGCCTTTTTAGTCATCAACGCGCTTGTAGAAAGCGTAGGATGAGTCCTTCCTGAATCTTCCTTCGCGAAGAAAAGCCAAGAAGAAAAAGACTACATAGCCAGCTGCGCCCGTACCTTGGGAAGTCTGATCTGGCTACAGTCGTCCACGCTCTGGTCACATCCCGAATAGATTACTGCAACACACTCTACGTGGGGCTGCCTTTGAAGACAGTTTGGAAATTGCAATTAGTCCAGCGGGCGGCAGCCAGATTACTAACGGGAGCTACATACAGGAGCATACTACCCCTGTTGTGTCAGCTCCCCTGGCTGCCTGTCCAATTCCGAGCTCAATTCAAAGTGCTGGTTTTGACCTTTAAAGCTCTATACGGTTCTGGCCCAGCTTACTTGTCTGAATGCATCAGCCGCTACGTCCCACCTCGTAATCTAAGATCATCCGGGGAGGCCCTGCTCTCGCTCCCGCCTACTTCTCAAATGCGGCTGGTGGGGGCGAGGGATAGGGCCTTCTCGGTGGTGGCTCCCCGCCTGTGGAATGCGCTCCCTATCGATGTACGATCCACCTCATCCCTCCTGGCATTCAGGAAAAAAGTAAAATCCTGGCTGTGGGACCAGGTGTTTGCACACCAGCACAAGGCAGCATTTTAGATGGGATTTTAATGGAAAGTGGATGAATAGGGCCAATGCTTTTATGGACAGAACATTGTTTTAACCTGGAATGAATGCGTATGATGCTAATGTAATTGTATTTTAATGTATTTTAATTGTTGAAGGGTTCTGGGGTTTTTTTATTGTTACTGTGTGGGCATCGAATTGTGCCTTACTGCAAGCCGCTCTAAGTCCCCCCTCGGGGGTTGAGAAGAGCGGGGTAAAATCCTGAAATAAATGATAAATAAATAGTATTATGAGCACATGAGAAAAATCATGCCAACAGATTTAATAGCCTTCAGGGCGCCACATAACCCTTTCTTCCTCCATTGCAAAAGGCAAACATTGCTAGTAGCACCTTGAAAACATCCTTGTAAACTTTCCAGGGACTGAAATCATCATCATCATCATCATCATCACATGAGGCAAATGTTATTGTCAGTCAGCACTCACAGAATCTGGAAAACTGCCTGGGTAGCTGGGCCCAGAAGATGCCTGCAGAGTCTTGCTTTATGGCCTGTTGTTTGCCTCCCACTCTGGGGCTCCTCCAAAGCCCTGTCCTACGAAACAGAGGCACAACGCATGGCAGATCTCTCTCTCTCTCTCTCTCTCTCTCTCTCTCTCTCTCTCTCTCTCTCTCATTTCATTCCTCCTCCCCCCCCCCCTTCCATCTGGCAAGCCCCAGAAAAACAAGGGGGGGGGGAAGCACACAAACCCACCCCTTGATTTACCAGGGAAGGAAACAAAGACTTGTGCTAACTGCCATTAACATCCAACCCTAAAGGACAAGGAAAAAAGAGCAAAGGAGCAAACCCACATGAAGATCCATCCCTGGCACAAAAGAGGAGTCTGGCCAAAGTGCAGGGAAATGAGCTAAATACTATACCAAACAATATTCATGAGTCCCTAAACCAAACATTTCGAGACCAGTTAATTGGAAGGGATAGCCTCATTCTCTAGCCCAGGGGTGGGCAACTATTTTTCAGGGGGCCACACGAGAGCCAAAAAAATATTATGGAGGGCTGCACCTAAAGGCTGAACTACATGCTAATCTACATAATTTATTTATTTATTCTCTTACTATATTTACTATATATTACACATCATTAATATTAACATATTAATATATCAAGAAATATTCATATATTACTAGTATTAATATCGTAATTATGATATTATAGTATATATACAGTATATATATAGGCATTATAATATATTGAAATTATAATATATAATATAACATTATATTATAATATTTATTATATTATATTATTTTTATTATTATAAAATTATTTCTTCTGCTTTGAGCCTGCACTCCCCATTTCTCCTGCCTTATCTCAAACCCCACTTCAGTGCTTTCCCCCCTCCCAATGTGTGTTCCCTCAGTGTTAAAGTGCACGAAATAAACTATACTTGCCGATGTCCTGCAGACCCTGGGACTCGCGTCTCGCCTTCCCACGTCACCAATCAAGTTGCGTCGGCTCTCTGGCGATCGGACCTGACGTCGCCTCCGACTCCTCTGCGCGCTTATGCCAGTTTGCTAGCCCTCTTTGGCTGGGCACCTTCTTAAGGTGTCCCTGGACTTACTCTAGCCGGCTCTCCAGAGGCCGCTTCCCAGCCAGCCTCTCCCTTCAGGCTTTGCTTTCACCCTCAACGTTAGTTGCAGTCTCTCTTGGGTCACCGGCGTTCGTGTGGGGCGATTCAGGCGGCCGGCTCAGTGCAAAAATCGGTCAAAAACAGGCGGGGCGCCCCGTTCCAGCCCTCCTGAATGGCCTCACCTTACTAGCCGGGGAGCAAGCGCTGTCATCAACGGAGATCACGTTCGTTTTCCCTCAACACAGACCCGTCTAGATATCTTTTACATCACGTCGGGGTCACCAAATGAAGCAGAACCGGGAGTTCTAGAACTCCAAGTACCAAATTAATCTTACCAACGCTGCCCGAACGTGCGGATACTTGGAAGAGGGAAAACCGTGACAACTGTGAAGTAGGGTGAAAAACAAAAAGGTTTATTATCTTTCACCAGCTGGTGGGTATTTGCCAACAGAACACGGCTGTAGATAGGGGCAAAAGACCCCGATACATCTCATACAAAGACATTTATACTCGTAATGGAGTCCATCCAGTTAAACCCACCCCTTCTTCATGGTTTTAACAATCATAATTGGCTGGTGATTTCTGTTGTTACATGGCATTTCATTGATCCAATAAACACTATACAAATCATTTGCATCATGTCTCTGTCATCACTAGAAAATGAGAACAATAGCCTTCTATAAACATTCTTTTCTCACAGTGCAAGCTATCAACTTTTAGCCTCTCTCTGTTCTTTTCTTGCAACATTAGTTCCGGGCTTCCTGCCAGCAGAGAAGGTAGGACTTTTGCCATGCGCAATGGTGTTTTCCATTCACATTAAGAATCCCATTACTTTCATAGCTCAAACTGCACTGTATTCCCACTCATCTAGCATATATGGTATAACTTGGCACAGAGTGGATTAAAATGCATTTAATCAGGGTGTTAGTCTTCTATAGCATGTGCCTTTCTGATTCCAGGCACCAAAACCCTCTTTTTCAGAGTTGACACGCAAGTAGCATCACTCTCTGACTGTACTTTTTATGCTCGGAAAAGTACCAAACCTGCTTCACCATATTCCCTCAGAAGAGTTGAGCAAACACATCTCCTGAGAGAATTTGCCCCTGTATTAAAAACAAATATTATAGACTGTTACGAAATCTCATTCTGGACTCAGAAAAGAAATGACCTCCCCTGGTCAGTCTTCCCAGTGTAGATTAATAGGCTGCCTACTGTTTGCTCTGGGATGTTTTCGTTAGTTGTCTCCAAGTCATCATTGACGTATGGCAATCCTGGGTTTTATTGACAAAGATGATTAAGTAGTGGTTTAACATTGCTTTCACCTTAGGCTGAGGAAGTCTTGCCTAAGGTTGTCCAGGAAGTTTCCATGGTCAAGCAGAGATGTGAACATTGGTCTCCTAGAGTCTGAGCCCAACCCTTCAAGCCACTATGCTATCCTGGTGCAAAATCCAAACTTCTTACTCTATTTGCAAGAAACTATAAACATTCAATGTAAATCTTAGCATTGTTCACAACTGTCTGTTTGCTGGATAACTGAGATTCACAAGTCAAAATCATCTGGATCCCTTTCACACAGCATAATCGTAATGCTTTGATGCCAGTTTAACTGCCAAGGATCCATCCTATGGAATCCTGGGATCTGAAGCGAGATCTTATCATTGGCTGTGAGGGGATAGGGGATCCCATCATTAAAGCATAGACTATAGCAGGGGTCGGGAACCTTTTTGACTCAGAGAGCCATAAAAGCAAAATATTTGGAGAAAGAAAGAAAGACAGAGGAAATAAAGGAGGGAGGGGGAGAGGAAGAAAGAAAAGAAGAACAAACTATGGAAAAGGAAGAAAAGAAAAGCGGGAGAGAGACAAGGAGGGGAAAAGAAAGAAAGAAATGGAGAGAAAAGGAAAGGGTGGGGAAAAGAAAGGAAAGGGAGTGAGAAAAAAGTAAAATAATGAAGGGAAAGGAAGAAAAGAAAGAAGGGGAGAGAGGGAAGTGAAAAGAAAGGAAGGAGAAGGAAAGGAAGACTTGGGGAAAAAGAATAGAAGAGGAAGGAAGGAAGAGGGAGGGAGGGAGGGAGAATGGAGGAAAGAAGGAAGGAGAGAAGGAGAAGGATAGGGTGAAGGGGAAGAAAGGAAGGAAGAAGGAGAATGAAGGAAAGAAGGGAAGAGAGGGAGGGAAAAGGAAGGAGAGAAGGAAAGAGTGAAGGGGAGAAAGAAAGGAAGAGGAAGGAAGGAAGGAAGAGGAATAATGGATGAAAGAAGGAAGGGGAGAGAAGGAGGGAAAAGGAAGGAGAGAAGGAAAGAATGGAAGACTAAGGAGGAACGAAGAGGGAGGGAGGAAAGAAGGTAGGGAGAGAGGGAGGAAAAAGAATGAAAGAAAAAGAGAGGGAAAAAGAAAGGTAGAGGAAGTAAGGAAGTAAGGAAGGGGGGGGGAAGGCGTGGGGCCGAGGCGGACCTTGGTGTTGACGTCAGTGAGGCAGTCCCTCTGGAAGGCGTCGAAGAGGCCGCAGCTCTTGAGCTGCCCGACGATGAGGGCCATGAGCTGGGCGTCCCAGGGGGCAGCGAGGCCGGGTCCGCGGCACCAGGGCCAGGCTTGCCTCTGCCGCCTCCCCCGAGGCCCGTGGCGAAGGACAAAGAGGAAGATAAGGAAGAGGCGCCGCCGCCAGGCTCTGCCATCCCCGGAGAAGAGGGCGCAGGGCCCTGAGAGCAGCGGGGGATGAGGAGGCGGCGATGGCGGCACGGAAGCGGTAGTCACGGCGCATTTGCGTCACTCCTCCCCGCTGTATGCTGAGAAACCGAGACCCGGGCTGCTCTGGAGAGCCAGATACAATCCTGAAAAGAGCCACACCTGGCTCCCGAGCCGTAGGTTCCCTACCCCTGGGCTATAGTAATAATTCATTGGCCAACATTTAGTACAACAAATGTTGGCCCTGGTTCTTGGTATATCTGACCTGCCAATTCTAAAAATGGTACCAATTTCCCCCATCATCTCTATTTTTTGAAATATAGAACATTTGCCATCTGCTCATCTATTGAAAACCACGATAACGATATCTAAGAAACTAGAGCAGATGTGGTCTATCCAATGCAATTTTCTGAATCAGCATCCCAAATAACTCCAAGAGCAGGTCTTAAAACCAAGACACCAATTTTTTTGTTATTTTTAGGCTGTGCAATGCATGGTTCCAAAAGAACCCCTGGTAAGGCCTGAAATTACACATAGTTCTGGAACAAGGCAGTACCTTTGCCTGTTTCAAGTATAAAAGTTGGCATGACTGGTGGGTCAATCGTATTTCGAAACTGGCAAAAGGGCAATGCCCTCCACTGCCCTTCAGGACAATTGGTTAGCTTAGGAGTGAAAGGGAGACTGTCGAGCACACAGGGCTCTTGTCTTTTTCCTCATGTCTGGCTTAGGTAGTAGGCCTGGGTAGGTTCGTTCGGAATCATCTTAATTTGGAATAAATTCGGATCAAATTCCTTTTTTGAAGCGATTTCAAAGTGATTTGGGAACCCGGAAGTATCCTTGCCATTTCGAAGCTTTTTCCGCCATTTCTCTTATGAATCAGTAAGTGAATCGGAAATGATTCAGCTTTTCAAACCAGTGTGGATGGATTCCCTTTGTTTCCTTTCTCTCCCGCGTCAGACCTGGGGCGAGAGCCGTGTTTAACCCAGTTTGGATGCGGATGTCCTTCTCTACCGCATCAGACCTGGGGCGAGAGCTGTGTTTAACCCAGTTTGGATGCGGATGTCCTTCTCTACCGCATCAGACCTGGGGCGAGAGCTGTGTTTAACCCAGTTTGGATGCGGATGTCCTTCTCTACCGCATCAGACCTGGGGCGAGAGCTGTGTTTAACCCAGTTTGGACGCGGATGTCCTTCTCTCCCGCGTCAGACCTGGGGCGAGAGCTGTGTTTAACCCAGTTTGGATGCGGATGTCCTTCTCTACCGCATCAGACCTGGGGCGAGAGCTGTGTTTAACCCAGTTTGGACGCGGATGTCCTTCTCTACCGCATCAGACCTGGGGCGAGAGCTGTGTTTAACCCAGTTTGGACGCGGATGTCCTTCTCTCCCGCGTCAGACCTGGGGCGAGAGCTGTGTTTAACCCAGTTTGGATGCAGACCTGAGATGAGAGCCGTGTTTAAGCCAGTTTGGATGCAGATGTCCTTCTCTCCCGTGTCAGACTTGGGGCGAGAGCCTTGTTTAACCCAGTTTGGATGCAGCTCTCGCTCCAGGTCTGACGTGGGAGAGAAGGACATCCGCATCCAAACTGGGTTAAACACGGCTCTCACCCCAGGTCTGACGCGGGAGAGAAGGACATCCGCAGTTACAGTTAAATCACAAATATGGAGGCTAACTGTGTTTTGTCATTCCTATCCCTGAGCTTACTTTTTTGGTTTCTTGCCCAGGTAGAACTCTTGGTGTACCTACTATGTGCAGCGCCATGAGTTCAGCTGCTCCAAATAGGTAGCATTTATGCAACAGAAGGCCTGAACCCATTAAACTGTTCAAGTGCAAGCAAGCCGGCTAATGTTGCATCTGCTTTATGCCAGATGATGAGTCAGTTAAACCCAGAGCACGGAAGACACGTTGCCCTCAGTTCGAGGCTTAACATCCCAACCACCACATTTCTGGCTTGTTTAGCTGGTATTAACTCATACTTCTTCATAAAATGCCACCAAGGACTAAGATTTCTCAAGGTCTAGTGAGGGAACTGTTGAGTCAAGAGATCTGAAAGGGTGAGTGAGAAACAGCAACTATTAATAATGCCACATTCACCACTTCAGGAGAAGAAACTGGCAGTACACAGGATGGAAGGAGTGTTTGCAATTCTGTATGTCTAGTTTTGTATGTCTTGGCAGAAAGCAAAACAGGAAAAGACGAAATGGAGACGTGGCATAGCATTTGGAAGACAGAAAAGCCTGGAATCACAAGGAGGAGTTCAATGACTTTGTTCTTCTATTTAGATTCTAAATACTCCCATCCTTTCAAACAAAAGCTATCCAATTTCATTTCAAACTACGACTGCTGATACTTTGACAAAGTATATTAGTTATGTTCCTTTAAAGAAGCAGTAATCATAAAAACGGGATTGGGAAGCTATGGTAAACTGCAGGGGTGCTCACACTTTTTCAGCATGCGAGCTACTTATAAAACAACCAAGTCAAAATGATCTACCTCAGGGCTGTCAACTGGCGGCCCGGGGCGAGATCCGGCCCGTAGCCTGTGGACACGGCCCCACCTATGCCCTCAGCCGCCATTTTTAAATTTTTTTAAAAATCAATTTTAAAAAAATGGCGGCCGGGGGAGCGGGGCAGGGAGGAGGAAGAGAGCTAGCTCCTCCTTTTCGGCGCCCCCCTCCTACCTAGGGCGGGGAGCCGCGAAAAAGGGCAGAGGCGGCGCCAAGAGCAGCGCGTCACAGGCCTGCCGTGACGCGCTGCCCCTGGCACCGCCTACTCCTTTTCGGCGGCTCCCGGCCTAGGAAGGAGGGGGCGAAAAGGAGAGTAGGCGGTGCCAAGGGCAGCGTCACGCCAGGCCTGTGACGCGCTGCCCCTTGGCACCGCCTACACCCTCCTTTCGGCGGCCCCCGGCCTAGGAAGGAGGGGTGCCGAAAAGGAGGAGTAGGCGGTGCCAGGGGGCAGCGTGTCACGCCAGGCCTGTGACGCGCTGCTCTTGGCGCCGCCTACTCCTCCTTTTCGGCTTTAGGAGGGCGGGGCCTGGCCTGGGGGGGGGGGCCTGGGGGGCGGGCCTGGGGGGCGGGGGCCTGGGGCGGGCCCTGGAGGCGGGGCCTGGGGCGGGGCTGAGTGGCCCGCAGGTCATCAGTGACCTCTTATCCGGCCCTGGACCCGCCAGAAGTTGGACAGCACTGATCTACCTACTCACTACCCAGAGAGCCATAAAAGCAAAATATTTGGAAATCTATTTCAGTGAGAGCCATATAATACCTTTTAAGACTGAATTCAACTAAATGTGAGTATAATAAGCCCCTGAAGTGATTCATAATAATAATGATATAGTATTCATTCAACCTCTGCTACTACTACTACTACCAATAATAATAGCAACAACAACAACAATAGGTTACTAGAGTAGAAGAAGACCTCCAAGGGCCATCCAGACCAACCTCCTTCTGCCATAAGGGAGAAACACAATCAAAGCATTCCTCACAGATGGTCATTCAGCCTCTGATGATAATAATAATAACAACAACAATGGGTTCCTAGAATAGGAGGAGACCTCCAAGGGCCATCCAGTCCAACCTCCTTTTGCACCTGGGCGGCGTCGGGAGCCTGCGAGGCAGGACTGAGCCTTCCTCCCGCCCTGCCTGCGATCTACCAGGACACCCTACGCGATCTACCAGTAGATCGCGATCTACCTAATGAGCACCCCTGGTAAACTGCTTCGCCTCTTTTCCAATCAGACAGATGATGCTATGCATGCTGTGACGACTTGGCTATAAATCTTTGGAGGATTTAAAATCTCTTGGATGCTGCCACCAACCTAAAATATTAATTCTAGGATTTCTTATAAAAATAACAGTTAAACTAGGCTCCAATTCTAATCACCAAAATAAACTGAGAGGATTCTGAGGTAATATCTTCTTCCAGATTGGGAAATGAGAGATTGCTGGAACTGGCACACACTGATGGAACTGAGGCACACTGAAACTGTCTTGTAAAGTAATAACGATGAATATTTATTAAAACAAGCAGCTTTGAGAGGCACAAATGCGTTATGGTTATCAAGTGAGGCACACTAGCGTAATGGTTATCAATTAATGTTCTTTAGTGTGTTGGTTACAGAACATGAAACTTAGATCTTAAAACAGACAGTGTAAAAACTTGTCTCACTAAAACTCCCTCACACTAATATTTAAACTAGTGGTGAGCAGTCTACAAACTATCTTAGTTAGTACCCTGAGCTAACTCTCAGTCTACCAGAAGCCCACCTAGCTATAACTCTATCTCTGCGTTCCTATAGCTGGATTCTTCAGAGAGGTGAGCTAATCCCTAAACCCTAGGGATTTCTGAAAGCCCGTGACTGACTACCTGCCAGCTAGCACACAGAGCTTTCACTGTCAGCTCACACACAGCTGTGTCAAGAGACCGCTTTACACTCACAGCTCTGACCACAAACTGCTCTCTCTCTCTCTCAGAGCTCTTACAAGAGGCTCTTCACTCTTTGAGTCCTGACAAGAGACTGACTAAAAAGTTACTCTCTTTCCCACTCAAGTAGCTCGGCTCCTCCCCTCAGCTCTGGGCTCCTCCCAGGCAGCTCTCTCTCTAACTCCCTCCCAGAGAAGCCTCCAAGCCACTCCCCCTTTTCCTGGCTTTTCCTGGATGCTTTCCTCAGCCCAGCATTACAATGGGTGAGTCCTCATACATGCTTTGCCTTATCCTCCTCAGAGATGCATTACCAACAATAACAGCCATTAGCATCCTAAGTCCAAGATATGTGGACTTAGATGTACATGCTTGTGGAAGGTGGACTTGTCTAATGGCCTGTTAACATTAAATAATTATAGCACAATGATTCCACTTCAACTGCAACATCTACAGCAGCTATAAAGAGAACCATAGCCCTGTGTAGTGTGAAGGAGCTTTCAATGGCATTTTTAAAACCCCAGCAATTAATGTTTTGTATGTTATTTTATGACCCTAGAAGAATTCCAACGTACTGAGACTTAACACTGTGGTTAGACTTTAACATATTATATGTTTTAATGCACAGATAATTCCTTACCTTTCAATTGAACTTACTGGCAGCCAGAATATGTTACTTCGGCTTCTCAGCATCATTATTTACAGAAAATCAACGTAGAAATGTAATTTGTCTCTGTGGTTATACTGACTGACCCAAAAAAACCCAGCATAAAACTGATTTACTGGTACTCTAGGGAGCAGGGCAACAACGTCTTTGGGTAAGAATAGCACAGAGTGCTACAATTTAGTACTAGCCTCGAGCAAAATCTGCAGCAAAACATAACTTTTGGAGAGTAGATTTTCCATCCAAGTGGCTGACAGTTAAAGTATGGAACCAACCTGGCCTAGCATGGCCGGCAGATGGGTAAAGCCATCTTTCTCCCTGGAACAGTATGTGCGTTTGCCTGGGGTAGGTAGGAGGACAACAGCACCAGAAGACCTGTCCTTCTGAAAAAAAACTGCCTTACATCCTCCTCTCCTGTGTATGACGGCACTTCTGGACACCAATGCCACCTACACTGTCATAATTGCATCGGTCCCTTCCTACTGCTCCTTTTCGGCGGTTCCCCCTCCCTTCCTAGGGTTTCGCCCACTTCTGACGCTGGCATGACGCTTTGGGAGAGAGGACGGAGACATGGGGAGTCCACGTGGCTCCACCCTCCCTCCCAAAGCGTCACGGCAGTGTCAGAAGCGGCGCATGCGCACTTTTTTTGATTTTTTTTTTTAAATCAGGAATTTTTATATTATTTTTAAAATATTTTTCCCAGAGGAGAGGAGGGCCGCAGCCAAGGGGCTGGTGGGCCGTGTGCGGTCCGCGGTCCACCTGTTGGACAGGCCCGCTCTAAACTATCTAGTCCTTGAGCTGCTTTTTGCTGACGATACTGCCCTTTTCGCCCATTGAGAAGCAGCCCTGCAGCGCCTAACATCCTGCTTTGCAACAGCTGCAGAGCTGCTTGGGCTGGAAGTCAGCCTGAAGAAAATGGAAGTTCTCTACCAGCCCACACCACAGGAAGAACACCATCATCCCCACGTCAGCATAGGCAAATCTGTGCTGAAGTCCGTTCAGCAGTTCACCTACCTGGGAAGCATCATCTCTTCAGACGCCAAGATTGATAAAGAGATAGATCACAGATTAGCAAAGGCATATAGTGCATTCGAAAGGCTTCACAAAAGAGTCTGGAGTAACAAACACCTGAGACAAAGCACCAAAATCAGTGTGTACAGAGCTATCGTACTGTCTGTTCTATATTGGTCTGAAACATGGGTCACCTATTGCCAACACCTATGACTCCTCAAACGCTTTCATCAGTGTCTTAGCACAATCCTAAATATACACTGGACTGACTATGTGACAAATGTTGCTGTCCTTGAGCAAGCAGGGATCACCAGCATTGAGGCCATGCTATTGAGAACTCAGCTGCGCTGGGCAGGGCACATCTCTAGAATGGAGGACCATTGCCTCCCAAAGATACTACTCTACGGTGAACTCGCCACGGGTCAGAGCAAGAGAGGCACCCCCAAAAAGAGATATAAGGACTCCCTGAAACAACATCTCAGGCTCGGCCAGATTGATCACCAACAATGGTCCACCCTGGCCTCACATCGGGAGGCATGGAGACGCACTATCCACAATGCTGCGGCCTCTTTCGAGAAGACACGCCGAACGGGTCTCAAAGATTAACGACAACACAGAAAGAACCACAACTTGGAAACAACATCACCCAAGGAGACTTTCTGCTGTGCTTTCTGCAACCGGACTTGCCTATCTCAGATTGGCCTTTTTAGTCATAAACGCGCTTCTAGAAAGCGTGGGATGAGTCCTTCCTGAATCTTCCTTCGCGAAGAAAAGCCAAGAAGAAGAAGAAGACTACATAGCCAGCTGCGCCCGTACCTTGGGAAGTCTGATCTGGCTACGGTCGTCCACGCTCTGGTCACATCCCGAATAGATTACTGCAACACACTCTACGTGGGGCTGCCTTTGAAGACAGTTTGAAATTGCAATTAGTCCAGCGGGCGGCAGCCAGATTACTAACGGGAGCTACATACAGGGAGCATACCACCCCCTGTTGTGTCAGCTCCACTGGCTGCCTGTCCAATTCCGAGCTCAATTCAAAGTGCTGGTTTTGACCTTTAAAGCTCTAGACGGTTCTGGCCCAGCTTACTTGTCAGAACGCATCAGCCGCTACGTCCCACCTCGTAATCTAAGATCATCCGGGGAGGCCCTGCTCTCGCTCCCGCCTATGTGGCTGGTGGGGGCGAGGGACAGGGCCTTCTCGGTGGTGTATCCCCGCCTGTGGAATGTGCTCTCTATTGATGTACGATCCACCTCATCCCTCCTAGTATTCAGGAAAAAAGTAAAATCCTGGCTGTGGGACCAGGCGTTTGCACACCAGCACAAGGCAGCATTTTAGATGGGATTTTAATGGAAAGTGGATGAATAGGGCCAATGCTTTTATGGACAGAACATTGTTTTAACCTGGAATGAATGCGTATGTTGCTAATGTAATTGTATTTTAATGTATTTTAATTGTTGAAGGGTTCTGGGGTTTTTTATTGTTACTGTGTGGGCATCGAATTGTGCCTTACTGCAAGCCGCTCTAAGTCCCCCCTCGGGGGTTGAGAAGAGCGGGGTAAAATCCTGAAATAAATAATAAATAAATAGTACCGTATTATGAGCACATGAGAAAAATCATGCCAACAGATTTAATAGCCTTCAGGGCGCCACATAACCCTTTCTTCCTCCATTGCAAAAGGCAAACATTGCTAGTAGCGCCTTGAAAACATCCTTGTAAACTTTCCAGGGACTGAAATCATCATCATCATCATCATTGCATGAGGCAAATGTTATTGTCAGTCAGCACTCACAGAATCTGGAAAACTGCCTGGGTAGCTGGGCCCAGAAGATGCCTGCAGAGTCTTGCTTTATGGCCTGCTGTTTGCCTCCCACTCTGGGGCTCCTCCAAAGCCCTGCCCTACGACACAGAGGCACAAAGCATGGCAGTTTTTCTCTCTCTCTCTCTCTCTCTCTCTCTCTCTCTCTCTCTCTCTCTCTCTCATTTCATTCCTCCTCCCCCTTCCATCTGGCAAGCCCCAGAAAAACAAGGGGGGGGAAAGCACCCCTTGATTTACCAGGGAAGGAAACAAAGACTTGTGCTAACTGCCATTAACATCCAACCCTAAAGGACAAGGAAAAAAAGAGCAAAGGAGCAAACCCACTTGAAGATCCATCCCTGGCACAAAGGAGGAGTCTGGCCAAAGTGCAGGGAAATGAGCTAAATACTATACCAAACAATATTCATGAGTCCCTAAACCAAACATTTCGATACCAGTTAATTGGAAGGGATAGCCTCATTCTCTAGCCACATCATAGAAACATAGAGTTGGAAGAGACCTTATGGGCCATCCAGTCCAACCCCGTCAAGAAGCAGGAAAATCACATTCAAAGCACCCCCAACAGATGGCCATCCAGCCTCTGTTTAAAAGCCTCCAAAGAAGGAGACTCCACCACACTTCGGGGGCAGAGAGTTCCACTGCTGAACAGCTCTCACAGTCAGGAAGTTCTTCCTAATGTTCAGATGGAATCTCCTTTGTTGTAGTTTGAAGCCATTGTTCCACGTCCTAGTCTCCAGGGCAGCAGAAAGCAAGCTTGCTCCCTCCTCCCTATGACTTCCCATCAAATACTTATATATGGCTATCATGTCTCCTCTCAGCCTTCTCTTTTTCAGGCTAAACATGCCCAGCTCTTTAAGCTCCTAAGAACATAAGAACATAAGAAGATCCATGCTGAATCGGACCTCAGCCCATCTAGTCCAGCATTCTGTATCACACAGTGGCCCACCAGTTGTACACGGGGATCTCGAGCAGAAGGGAGGGCAAAACCCTGACCTGCTCCCGACCCCCCACAACCAGTACCCAGGGAAATCCTGCCTACCTCAACCAACTCCGAGGTGGCACTTGAATGTCCTTTTCATTCATAGGGCTTGTTCTCCAGACCCTTGGTCATTTCAGTCACCCTCCTCTGGACACATTCCAGCTTGTCAGTCTCATCAGATATCACTCCCGCATACCTTTTTCTTTTCTTTTTTTTTTATAAGAGTTTTTATTGTTTAAAATACAGTAACCAACACAGAAACATAACACATCACCTACTACATCTATCCAATGACACACATTTAAAACACATCTAACTCACGGGTTGACTTCACTCGTCGATATCGAACCTTCTGCTCACTAAATCGGACACAGAGGGAGTAAAAATACCACTACACCCGTTTTCTTTATTGGCGCCTAGATTACTATAACCAAAACCCCTTTAATTCTTCCTTTTTCTTAGTTTTAACATAAACAATAAATGGTTTCCATGTTTTCTCAAATAGTTTTGTGGGACCTCTTCTGACCATACAGGTCAGCTTGTCTGATTCCGCTATGTCCAGTAGTTTATGAATAATTTCCTCAATTTCGGGTATTGCTTTCTCTCTCCAATGCTTTGCCCAACAAATCCGAGCAGCCGTAATTACGTAGATCAAGAGTCTTTCCAGTCCTTTTTCCAATTTTTCCGTTTCTCCCGCATACCTTTTTCTATGGGATTCTGTTCAAAGATATTGTGTATCGAATCAAGATACAGAACATCACTGACCTAAAGCAAAAGACCTCCGAGACCATTACCATCATGGATGAGACTATGCTACAGCGAACATGGCAAGGGTATCCAGGCCCATCTTGATGTCCTTGGTGTAACTAAGGGTGCCCATACAAAGGCGTATTCAATGAGGCCAGGAACCCACATCAATATGTACTAATAATTTTGTAAGTTTCCACACATTTGTCTTTTCATTCGCTTTCATCATACTTTTTTTTTTAAAAAAAAGTTAGATTTGGGTTGTTGTAGTTTTTTGGGGTTGTATGGCCATGTTCTAGAAGCATTCTCTCCTGATGTTTTGCCTGCATTTTTTCCTTTGCTGTTTTATGTTCAGTTGTGTTTGTATTGTTCTTTTTGGGCTTGGCCTCATGTTAGCCGCCTTGAGTCCCCTTTGGGGAGATGGAGGTGGGTTATAAATGAAGATTATTATTATTTATGTATTTTAATCTACTTGTATTTTAATCTTTTATTGTTTTTATGATGTTTTAAATTGTAATTTGGCATTGAATTCTTTGCTGTTACCCGGCCTGAGTCCCTCTGCGGAGGTTGAGAAGATCGGTATATAAAAGTTTTAAATATTAAATAATAATAATAATAATAATATTGGAAGCAAGTAAAATTGCCTGCCATAGATGCAGGCAAAACGTCAGGAGAGAACGCTTCTAGAACATGGCCATACAGCCCGAAAAACCTACAACAACCCAGTGATTCCGGCCACGAAGGCCTTCGACAATAAATGGTAGACTTCTTCAATATCATGTATATTGGGCTGAGAATCCTAGAGTTGGAAGATACCACACGGGCCATCTAGTCCAGTGTTTCCCATCCAGTGTGCCGTGGCACACTAGTGTGCCGTGAGTGATCATCAGGTGTGCCGTGGGAAATTGGAACCTCTAATACCCTTTCTTCCCCCTCCTGCCGAACACTTTTTCTTCTCCACTCGGGCTCCCTTCTTCCCAGCCTCGCTCTGCTCACTTTGCCTCGCTTTGCTCTGGGGTGAGTCTGCGCAGTAGTGCCCGCACGGTCACGTCTTCCTCTCTCCCCCCTCCCCTCCTGAACACGCTCACGTTGCCCCCTCGGATCAAAATGGCGGCAGAAGCGGCAATGGGAGCAAAGTGAGCAGAGCGAGGCTGGGAAGAAAGGAGCCCGAGTGGAGAAGAAAAAGTAAGTGTTCGGCAGGAGAGGAAAGACAGCGCGCAAAGGGGAAGGGGGAGGAAGAGGTCTCTGTCAAAAGCTGGCATGGGCAGACTTGGACCTTCCAGGTGTTTTGGACTCCAACTCCCACCATTCCTAGCAGCCTCAGGCTCTTTTCCATTTTCCCCCTCAGCCACTTAAGCAGGAGAGGGCCTCAGGAATGGTGGGAGTTGAAGTTCAAAGCACCCAGGGGGCCGAAGTTTTCCCATGCCTGTTTTAGGGACCTTAAAGTGGTGAGCCTCCTTCCAACATTGTGATTCTGGATAGAAAACAAACCACAACATAACATAACATTGTTTGAGTCCACAGTGCTCTCTGGGTGTAGGTGAACTACAACTTACAAACTCAAGGTCAATTCCCAAGCAAACTCTTTCAGTACTTTCTGTTGGTAATGAGAGTTCAATATGCCAAGTTTGGTTCAATTCCATTGTTGCAAGAGTTCAGGATGCTCTTTGATTGTGTGTTAACTATAAATCCCAGAAACTGTAACTCCCAAATGTCAAGGTCTATTTTCCCCAAACTCCATCTGTGTTCACATTTGGGCATATTGAGTATTCATGCCAAGTTTGGTCCTAATCCAACATTGTTTGAGTCCACAGTGCTGTCTGGATATAGGTGAACTACAACTCCAAAACCCAAGGTCAATGCCCACCAAACTGTTATAGTATTTTCTCTTGGTTATGGGAGTTCTGTGTGGGAAGTTTGTGTCTTTCTGCCAGTGATTGAGAAGTTTTCCACAATTCCTGCCAGGATATCTATGTTGTGTTCATTGAAACAGGCCCAGGTTTCACACTGAATGTATAAATACATTTAAAAAACATATTAACTATATGTATTACTGTGTTAGAGTGTCATTTTGTGTTATTTCGGTTGGTGGTGTGCCCCAGGAGTTTGTAAATGTAAAAGGTGTGCCACGGCTTTAAAAAGGTTAAAAAACACTGATCTAGTCTAACCCCTTGCCATGCACAATCAAAGCAGCCCCGACAGATGGCCATCCAGACTCTGGATTAGATGCAAGGGTGTGTGTGTGTGGGGGGGATGCCCTACAATCGACGCTTGAAAGGAGAAGAAAGAAGTGAGTGTGGGCCCTTCCATACACAGGCCCGGGTTAGCGAACTGTGCTGCCCAAGGCCGCCTGTCTAAATGCTGCCCCCCCCGGGGGGCGGCGAGAGGGAGAAGGCGCCGCCGGAAGTCCCGCCCCTAGGGCGACTCACGCGGCTTCCCCTGCTGCCGCCGCGCTCGCACCAGCGCCTCTCCTCCCTTCACTGAAGGAACATAAGAACATAAGAACATAAGAAGAGCCATGCTGAATCGGACCTCAGCCCATCTAGTCCAGCATTCTGTGTCACACAGTGGCCCACCAGTTGTACACGGGGATCTCGAGCAGAAGGGAGGCAGCACCTGACCTGCTCCCAGTTTGAGACAACCAGTACCGTGACATGTTTGAAACCCTGCCTACCTCAACCAACTGCGAGGTGGCACTTGAATGTCCTTTTCAGTAACTACCGTTACACTTGGTCTCCATGAAATCTGTCTAATCCTGCCTTGCTGTTGTTTTCAGGCTGAGTTATTGTTAAGTACAATTCAATACAAAGTTAGCGGGCAGCGAATTGGGGAAGTTTCATTATTCGCCCTAGGGTGGCTGGGACTTCCCTCACCCCTTCCTTCAGGCCCGGAAATGCCGCCCCCAAAATCTGTGACCGAGGCCATGGCCTCGGATGGCCTTATGGGTAATCCGGGCCTGTCCATACAGAATATCCCAGAATATCAAGGCAGGAAATATATAGCCGTGTGGACTCAGATAACCCGGTTCAAAGCAGACAATGTGGGATTTTCTACCTTCATATTAAGGGCCCTGTAGATGTTGTTTGCATGCCTTCCTAAAAGGCGGGGATGAGAGTATCTTTATCACTCCAGGCTGAATCTTCATCCAGGCGCGGATTCCGACGTGCAGGGTGACACGCGTGTCCAGCCACGCTGCAGAATTGGATCCTCCCCTCCCCAAAAAGGAAGGATGCTGCAAGCTAGCCCTCTGGGTGAGATTCCAGCGGGGAGTCCATGCGGGGCCCCTAACCCGCCCCTTGGGCTTACCGTGCACCAGGCGCTTCATCTCCCCATAGCGCGCCCAGAGGAAGCTCTTGTTGTCCGCGCTGGAGGGGGCCGGGGGGGCGCTGCTGGAGTAGGCGCGGGAAGCGGGCTCCTTGCGGCCGCTGCCGTAGGGCGGGCGGGGTGGCGGCGGGGAGGCCGAGGGAGCCTCGGAGGCCGCCCCGGAGCAGAAGCGGGCGCAGCGGGCCCAGAGGCGCCGGGGAGGGAGGAGGAGAAGCGGGGAAGGGGCCATGGCTGCGGCCAGGGAGAAAGAGAGAGACAGACAAAGGGGGATCGACGCGCCGATTGAGAGAGAGGCGGAGGACAACAACAGGGCAGCCCCCCTCGAGGGCGGGGCCGAAGGGGCGCCCTGGCTCCGCCTCCCTGGGAAGAGAGAGGCGGGATTGGCTGGCCCTTGCCACGCCCCCTACTTCTCCCCCCCCCGCCCCTTCTGGGGGATTTATTTATTTATTTAGAGTCAAAACATGCTCACACTTTTTCAGCATGAGAACTACTTCTAAAACAACCAAGTCAAAGTGATCTCCCTACCCACTACTCAGAGAGCCATAAAAGCAACATATTTGGGGATCTATTTCAGTGAGAGCCATATAATATTTTTTAAGACTGAATTCAACTAAATGTGAGTATAATGAGCCCCTGAATTTATTCATAATAATAATAATACTCATTCAGCCTCTGCTAACAACAACAACAACAGGTTCCTAGAGTAGAAGGAGACCTCCAAGGGCCATCCAGTCCAACCTCCTTCTGCCATAAGGGAAAAACACAATCGAAGCATTCCTCACAGATGGCCATTCAGCCTCTGACAATAATAATAATAATAATAGTAATAATAACAATGGGTTCCTAGAATAGGAGGAGACCTCCAAGGGCCATCCAGTCCAACCTCCTTCTGCCATAAGGGAAAAACACAAAGCATTCCTCACAGATGGCCATTCAGCCTCTGACAATAATAATAATAATAATAATAGTAATAGTAATAATAACAATGGGTTCCTAGAATAGGAGGAGACCTCCAAGGGCCATCCAGTCCAACCTCCTTCTGCCATAAGGGAAAAACACAATCGAACCATTCCTCACAGATGGCCATTCAGCCTCGGACAATAATAATAATAGTAACAGTAATAATAACAATGGGTTCCTAGAGTAGAAGGAGACCTCCAAGGGCCATCCAGTCCAACCTCCTTCTGCCATAAGGGAAAAACACAATCAAAGCATTCCTCACAGATGGCCATTCAGCCTCGGACAATAATAATAATAATAATAGTAATAATAACAATGGGTTCCTAGAGTAGAAGGAGACCTCCAAGGGCCATCCAGTCCAACCTCCTTCTGCCATAAGGGAAAAACACAATCAAAGCATTCCTCACAGATGGCCATTCAGCCTCTGACAATAATAATAATAATAATAGTAATAGTAATAATAACAATGGGTTCCTAGAATAGGAGGAGACCTCCAAGGGCCATCCAGTCCAACCTCCTTCTGCCATAAGGGAAAAACACAATCGAACCATTCCTCACAGATGGCCATTCAGCCTCGGACAATAATAATAATAGTAACAGTAATAATAACAATGGGTTCCTAGAATAGGAGGAGACCTCCAAGGGCCATCCAGTCCAACCTCCTTCTGCCATAAGGGAAAAACACAATCGAACCATTCCTCACAGATGGCCATTCAGCCTCTGACAATAATAATAATAATAGTAAGAGTAATAATAACAATGGGTTCCTAGAATAGGAGGAGACCTCCAAGGGCCATCCAGTCCAACCTCCTTCTGCCATAAGGGAAAAACACAATCAAAGCATTCCTCACAGATGGCCATTCAGCCTCTGACAATAATAATAATAATAGTAAGAGTAATAATAACAATGGGTTCCTAGAATAGGAGGAAACCTCCAAGGGCCATCCAGTCCAACCTCCTTCTGCCATAAGGGAAAAACACAATCGAAGCATTCCTCACAGATGGCCATTCAGCCTCTGACAATAATAATAATAACAACAATAATAATAATAATGGGTTCCTAGAATAGGAGGAAACCTCCAAGGGCCATCCAGTCCAACCTCCTTCTGCACCTGGGTGGTGTCGGGAGCCTGCGAGGTGGGACTGAGCCTTCCTCCTGCCCTGCCTGCGATCTACCAAGATGTCCTACGCGATCTACCAGTAGATCGCGATCTACCTAATGAGCACCCCTGGCGTATATAAATAAGTGTCTCTCGGCATTACTTCGCGAACAAAGATTCTTAGGAAGGACTCATCCCACGCTTTTTACAAGCGCGTTGATGACTAAAAAGGCCAATCTGAGATAGGCAAGTCCGGTTGCAGAAAGCACAACAGAAAGTCTCCTTGGGTGATGTTGTTTCCAAGTTGTGGTTCTTTCTGCGTTGTCGTTTCTCTTCGAGGCTCATTCGGCGTGTCTTCTCGAAAGAGGCCGCAGCATTGTGGATAGTGCATCTCCATGCCTCCCGATGTGAGGCCAGGGTGGACCATTGTTGGTGATCAATCTGGCCGAGCCTTGGATGTTGTTTCAGGGAGTCCTTATATCTCTTTTTGGGGGTGCAAAAACTGATAAAATAAAGGGAGCACAAACAGCGAAAGAAGTTGAGAATTTTAGACCAAAAACGGGCAACAGCGACCGGATTGTCTGAAGCTTTAAAGCAGTGGTTCTCAATCTGTGGGTTCCCAGGTGTTTTATTTATTATTTATTCATTTAAAACTTTTGTATCCTGATCTTCTCAACCTCCATAGAGCAGTTTTGTTTTCAACCTTTTTTGAGCTGCGGCACATGTTTTACATTTACAAAATCCTGCGGCAGACCACCAACCAAAATGACACAAAATGACACTCTAACACAGTAATACATATAGTTAATATGTTTTTAAATGTATTTCTACACTCAGTGTGAAACCTGGGCCTGTTTCGATGAACACAACATAGATATCCTGGCAGGAATGGCAGAAAGACACACAGGAAGGTCTTGCTCAACAGCTGTCAGTCTCTCTCTGTGTTTAGTTTTTAACGCAGTCAAGCTAGAGATATGTGATTGAAAATGGGAGCAATGTCAAAATAGACAAACAGAAAATACTGGAAGGGTTTAGTGGGCATTGACCTTGAGTTTTGGTGTTGTAGTTCACCTATATCCAGAGAGCACTGTGGACTCAAATAATGATGGATCTGGACCACACTTGGCATGAATACTCAATATGCCCAACTATGAACACACATGGGGTTTGGGGGAAATAGACCTTGACGTTTGGGAGTTGTAGTTCACCTACATCCAGAGAGCACTGTGGACTCAAATAATGATGGGCGGGCCTCTTCCTCATGGGGAGAGGGACACTCCACCCCTTTCCGACCCTCCCTCCGCTCACCTCAGCCTCTCTGCCGGCCTTTCCTCCTCCTCAAATAGTGACCGCTGAGAAGGGGGCGGGGCCCGAGTGATGTCACCCTTCCCTCCTCCCTCCCTTGATTGGAGGCTGGCTGGCTGGTGCGCGCGGAGGGGAAACGGCCGAAGGAGGAGGCGCCCTGGCCCCTTCTTCTTCCCCAAGAAGTAGTTCAACACAATATTCAAATCATACGTTCATTTATCAAGCATTAATTATTAGAAAAGTATCATATATACATAAAGCATTGTTATGCAACCGTCATTGTACCGTGTCCGGCGAGTGGCTGGAATATCAAGTCCATCTGATATAATCAATATGAGATTAGTCCCAAGTCACTCGGGGGGTATCCCCTATTGGCTCAATAAGAGCAAAGGACACGGTAGCCAGGATGC
Source organism: Anolis apletophallus (assembly GCA_030556195.1). Taxonomy (NCBI): domain Eukaryota; kingdom Metazoa; phylum Chordata; class Lepidosauria; order Squamata; family Anolidae; genus Anolis; species Anolis apletophallus. The sequence continues at coordinate 171,114,702 of JARBWK010000001.1, read as the reverse complement.
GGTGGGTGAAATCCAAGCACCATAGACCGTGATGAACCAGAGCCGAGCAATCCGGGCTCTCGAAGTAAAAGTAGAGCAAGCCTGACGGAGGAGTATTCCTTGCAATCTGGGCCGCTGGGTTCCGTTTCGGAGTCTTTATCAAAGGCATATGTCCATTATGCAGGTTCAGGTCCTGGGGGATTACATATTTATATACAATAACACATATAGGGCATGGTGAACAAAGCATAACCAATTGTAATATACATTTAAGCGTAATCGCTATACATACCAGGAATAGGGAGAGAAGCCACACGCAACACATCCAGTGCGGTAGACCAATTAAGGTGATATTACACCACAGAGTATACACTTAAGTACATTATCCTAAATTAGGAGGGAATGCAAATTAACCGACTCATTAAGGCCAAAAGGTAATTCTGAATTTAATTTAATTGTCCAGGATACTTCAAGCTTACGGAGCACCTGGGATAGGTTTCCGTGTGGTGGAACTAGAGGCTTTTCCAATACCATTACTTTTAAAGACGCAGGGGAATGTTCTTTGTCAATGCAATGTTGGTAGAAGGGATTTCTGTACTTTTATTATTTATTTTACTCCTGTGTTCGATAAATCTCTGTCAAAAAATCGCGTACACGACCCCGGAGGAGGCGCATGTTGCGAAGGATTTTACAGGAAATTCAATATTTTTTTGAAGACTGTGGATAGTCTTATTAGTGCATATATTAGAACAAATGGAACAATTTCCACAAGGTCTACTGCCTGGCGTGAGGTTCGATTTAGGTGGTCTAATATGGTTGGCATGGGTAAGGATTTGGCTCAAGTTCCTAGTCCGCTTGTGTGCTATAATTGGAGGGCATTCCAGGCCTTTAATGTTAGAAATGAGTGGCCAATATTTTTTTCTTCTTCTTCTTCCCCACCACCTGGCCCTTCCTCCTCCTCCTCCCCCCGCAAGCAGCAGCAGCAGGAGTTTGGCAAGAGGGGGAAGAAAGGGTATATTGGACGTTTTTCCACGGCACACCTGATGATCACTCACGGCACACTAGTGTGCCACGACACAGCGGTTGGGAAACACTGCAATAAAGGGAGCACAAGCAGCTAAAGAATTTGAGAATTTTAGACCAAAAACGGGCAACAGCGACCGCATTGTCTGAATCTTTAAAGCAGTGGTTCTCAACCTGTGGGTTCTCAGGTGTTTTATTTATTATTTATTCATTTCAAACTTTTGTATCCCGATCTTCTCAACCTCCATAGAGGGATTCAGACTGGCTAAGATTCAATGCCAATAAAACAGTCTAAAACATCATACAACAAGATTAAAATACATATAGAGTAAAAGAACATATACGCCAAGTCGCCAAGATAAAATCATGTCCAGTTCAGTCCGCATATGTGGTCAATAACTTTAGTCCAGTGGTTCTTAAACTTTTTGGGGGTACCGAACCCACCAGTTTCATATGCGCATTCACTGAACCCTTCTTTAGTGATAAATAAAATATGATCTGCAGCAAGTTATGGCCAAGTGGGGCATGTCATCATGACTTTACACAAGTGTGTCTTTACCTCCCTGCCAGAGGCTCCGACGAACCCCTCAGACCGACTCATTGAACCCCTAGGGTTCGATCGAACACAGGTTAAGAACCACTGCTTTAGTCTATTGCCAGTCTCAGCCATTATTCTGGGAATGCTTTGTTCCATAGACAGGATTTCACTAACTTCCTGAAAGTCAGAAGGGAGGGGGCAGAACTGATCTTGATCGGGAGAGAGTTCCATAGCCGAGGGGCCACCACAGAGAAGGCCCTGTCTCTCATTCCTACCAGCCACAATTGCGAATGTGGCGGGACTGAGAGCAGGGCCCCTCCAGAAGATCTTAACAGCATTGTTGGTTCATAGGGGAGAATACTTCGGACAGGTTTTGGCCTTCAACTCACAGAAACCCTAACAGCTGGTAAACTGGCTGGGATTACAGGGAGTTGTAGGCCAAAACACCTGGGGACTCATGGGTTGAGAACCACTGCTTCAAACAGTTCTTCCTCTGTGCATGAGGCAGCGCATTGTGGGCAAGCATGCAGATGTGGAGCAGTATGTGTTCTGCTCCACAGTCCACATGTTTCATTTAGTGCTATATTCATCTGCTTGGGCAGATTTATGTCAAACAGGATCCCTTTACAGGTGCTTAGACTCAAATAAAGGAAGCCATGGACTTGATTTTGCAGAAACGGAGCTGGGCATTTGGCAACAGGGTAGCTTGGAGGTTTCTCATTCATGGAGTTGGCTCTCGAGGCTCGATTACTGTAACACGCTGTACATTGGCCTACTTTTGTTGGTGATCTGGAAACTCAAACTGGTGCAGAACGCGGCAGCCCGTCTGCTGCTGGGAGCCACTAGATCAGTGGTTCTCAACGTTCCTAATGCCGCGACCCCTTAATCCAGTTTTTCATGTTGTGGTGACCCCCAACAATAAAATTATTTTTGTCGCTACTTCATAACTGTAATTTTACTACAGTTATGAACTGTAATGTAAATATACGATACGCTGGATGTGTTTTCATTCACTGGACTAAATTTGGCACAAATACCCGATACGCCCAAATTTGAATGGGGGTGGGGTTGATTTTGTCATTTGAAAGGCGTAGTTGCTGGGATTTATAGTTCACCTACAACTAAAGAGCATTCTGAACTCCACCAATGGTGGAATTGAACCAAACTTGGCACATAGAACTCCCATGACTAACAGAAGATACTGGAAGGGTTTGGTGAGCACTGGCCTTGAGTTTTGGAGTTGTAGTTCACCTACATCCAAAGAGCACTGTGGACTCAATGATGGATCTAGACCAAACTTGGCATGACTACTCAATATGCCCAAATGTGAATACTAGTGGAGTTTGGGGGGAAATAGACCTTGACATTTGGAAGTTGTAGTTGCTGAGATTTATAGTTCTCCTACAATCAAAGAGCCTCTTGAACCCCACCAATGATAGAATGGCCAAACTTCCCACACAGAACCTCCCATAACTAATAGAAAATACTGTGTTTTCTCATAGTCTTTGGCGACCCCTCTGACACCCCCTCATGACCCCCTCAGGGGTCCCGACCCCCAGGTTGAGAAACACTGCACTAGATCATCCCACATAACACCGCTCCTGCGCAAGCTGCACTGGTTGCCTATTGAATTCCGGGTCTCCTTCAAAGTGTTAGTTTTGACTTTTAAGGCCTTATATGGTTTGGGGCCAGTGTACTTGAGGGAGCATCTTACCCCATACGTACCCAGAAGATCACTGCGGTCAGAGGGCCTTAACATGCTCGAGGTCCCAGGACTGAAAACCTGCAGGCTGTCTAGCACACGGCAGAGGGCATTCTCGGTAGCTGCCCCGATACTATGGAACTCGCTGCCGGCCGAGACCCGAGCCCTGCGGGGTCTGATGGCCTTCCGCAGGTCATGTAAGACCTGGCTGTTCAGGCAGGCATTTGGCCTGACCAGTGCCTGAACTGCCAATCCCTAGCCGTGCTGCTACTGCTACTCGAATTTGCTGTCTTGACTAGTGTGTAACTGACCAGGACTGTCATGGTATTTTAGAATGTTTTTAGGGTGTTTTTAGATGTTTTTATCTGTATGTGTTTTCATCTCGATGTATTTGTATATGTGCTTGGAAACCGCCCTGAGCCTCGGGGAGGGTGGGTTAGCAAGTTTAAATAATAAATAAATAATAAATAAATATCTCAAAGCAGAGGGACAAAACAAAGGGGCCCATCAGGTCCCATGCATTCTATTGTGTGTCCTTTGTGTTGAGGAGTAACCTATTAAAGTGGGTTGGACACTTATGGTGCCCATGTCCATTGTAGTCCATACATATAATTGTCCAAAGAGATGGGATTAGCAAAGACAGTCCTGGGAAAGGGTTCATGTGGAATGCGGGGCAAGTTATCCCGTTATCAGGGAAGAAAATGCCAGGTGATCAATATCTTTTACCATGTCCAAGTAGCTGCACAAAGGACAGGCAGCCTGGTCTATGGGTCCAATAGAGATGGATTGGCCCCGGAGATGGTGAATGCTTGAGTCCTTTGTGTTCAGATAATGCCCAGGAAGTTCCCTGGTCACGAGGTGCTGGTGAAAGGTCACCAAGGTCTTACTGGGTGACTCCAAACTCCAAAGGAGGTTTTATATCAAGATATAAAATATAATACATTAAACATGGGGGCCTGTGGGTACCAAGGGGGAACCAGGGTATGGAGGCCAGGGTATCCATGGAAGGGGGGGGAGGGTGACTCAGGGTTAGTTGTGGAAAAAGGAGAACACATTTGGGGGTGAAAGAAGGGAGGGAGCCCTGCCATGGGGGCCAGGTGGTTACCAGGGCCGGCTGCAAGAGGCGAAAGACATAGAAGCCAAAGAAGATACATGGAATCAAATATAGAGGATAACACACTGTGGTGTATGATTATTTAGGAGTTAAATTGTAATAAAGGGGGAAGATAGATTGTATCCAAGGCACTTGGTAGCCACTGCTGGGCTCCTCCAAATCTCTGATCATTTGCCGAATCAATTCCTGTAGGCTTCTGGGCTCCCGCTCTCCGCGGCACTTCCCACCATGGCTTCAACTATAATTTTATTTATAACTAGCTGTACCCGGCACACGTTGCTGTGCCCTATTTTGGAGATGCGAGGAAGTCTGAGTATGTAAGGGTTGGAGTTGTTGTTAGTTATGGTGTTGTTGGGGTCATGGCTGTGTTGTTGTGAGTTGTTTTGGTGGGTGGGATGTTGGAGTCCTGTGGAGTTGTTGTTGTGTGGTGTTGCTGGCGTTCTGCATAGCTTGTGGATATACAATGTTTTTTGTCTTTCCGTCTGCTGTGTTGATGTAGAGGTTGATGCGTGTGTGGGTGGGGTACTTTGGAAGTGAGTGGAGGTACTTGAAATCCCATTATCCATGGTGTGTCCTCCTCAATCTGCAGTCGGATGGAGTGTGGGTCATGGGGTGCATTGTTTGCCAAGTTTGGTCTTTATCGGTCTTGGTTCTTGGACACAGTGGTCTGTGGGGAATGATGGGTTTTGAAGTACTACAAATCCCATTATCCATGGAGGTACTTCAAGTCCCATAATCCATGGTCCACCCTCCTCCAAACTGTAGTAGAATGTAGCGTGGGCCATGGGGGCTCTGTGTGCCAAGGTAGGTTACTGTAAATTCAGGCCATACACAATGTCCCATGAGCTGAGGCCTAGTCAGGAATAGCAAGTTAATGAAGCCTTACTGTCAATTCAGGCCATACACAATGTCCCATGAGCTGAGGGCTAGTCAGGAACAGCAAGTTAATGAAGCCTTACTGTCAATTCAGGCCATACACAATGTCCAATGAGCTGAGGGCTAGTCGGGAGAATCAAGTTAATGAAGCCTTACTGTCAATTCAGAGCGTAAACAGCATTCCATTAAGTGAGGCCTAGTCAGGGAAATTAAGTTAATGAAGCCTTACTGTCAATTTTGGGCGTGGTCTGTGATTTGTAGGGGTGTAAATTTTCTGTGGGAAGTGATTTGGGTGTTTGTGTTTGTGCCTCAGCCCTTTGCCTTATAATCCTCTGACAGTTTATTATGGGTCGGAATGTTGATGTTGGCTGGCCAGTACAGGAGTTATGCAAATCCGCCCTTATTGGCAGCCAATCATGTTGTCAGAATGTAGAGGCTGGGAGAGTAGTTGGCAGCCCCGGAGGATGCTGGGAAATGTAGGTTTTTTTTTACGTTGTTTTGGGGGCCTTTTAGGGGTTTTTTTGGGGGGGGGAGTTTCTTTGCTACAAACGTACCTTGTCTGAGGCCTATTTCTGTTGGCAAGTTTGGTGTCTCTGCGTTGTAAGGTTTCTCTGTTTGGGACGGTCTTTCCATGACGACTCTTCCTTTATATATATAGATTTGACCCAGGGGAGAGGGGTCGATGCTCAACATCAGAAGATATGCGACACCCCAGCTGTTGTTGAATTGCAGCTCTCAGCAGCCTTGATATCAGAGGTGACCCCCCCCCCTTTTCTTGGGCTCTGTAGAAGATAGTTAAAAACCAAGGGATTCATAGTTTTCCCAAGAACACCAGGCTGGAAGTGATCCCATAATCCCCTATCTCTCCCCACATGGAAAAACTAAGGCTCTTCCCATGGCCCCACATGACAATGTCCCTGTAACCCACACTTTATGAATACACCCAATTATTTTCCTTTTGCATTACTCTTATGGACTTTTGCTCACTCCCAAAGACTTTTTATAAACCTTGCAAAGTTTCCCCTCTTTTTCCACCCCATGGACTCAGGACGCCTATCCCCTGCGAGGGGCCTCATGGTTTATCACCCACATGAATTCCCAAATACTTTTGCCTTTCTTTCCAGGACCCCATGGGCTATCTTTTATGAATCTATAATAAACGGCGTATCTTTCTGGTGGGTAGGCAGGGGTGATCTGGATGTTATATTTTTCCCATAAACCCCAATATATCTCCCCTCATGTTTTTCCCATGTATGTAATTTTAAAAATATGAAAGTGCCACTGTTTATCTTTAGCCAGCTACCTTGGGCAAGTTTTGTCAGCTGCATTCCTGAAGCCTTGATTCAATCACCCATTCACAAGCCTCATTTGCATGACAATAGCAGGAGACAGCTCTTTCCAAAAGGGTATTTCCCCTTGGGCCAAAACTGGTTTCTGTTAATCAATAGACAAAGGCTTCTGAGTTTAGACTACCTTTGAGCCATTGATTAATAGGCAAAACTATTTCTATTTTTCATAAATAGCCACCTCTATCAGCCTCGTAAACTGGTACATGGCTACAGCTTCTTCATTTGTTTACCATCCAAAGAACTGAGACCCTGCAGCAATATATTATTCTGTGTCTATCAAAGAAAAACACAGGTGAGGACATTTTATCATCAACCAAATGACAATAGAATTGCTCAGCCTGAGAACAGGAGAGTTCTTGCTGAACACTTGGCCACTTGATCTACATGTTTAATCCCATCAAAATGTTTTTCTGCTTTCATGGCTCTACTCATCGTCCACCTCTTCGCCCCCATTGGCTGGAAACCAGAAGAAGATGCAGCCAGCCAACAAGATTCCATCCACTCAATGCGGAGCTGGTCTGGGGGCGGGAAGTGGAAATTTGAATCTGTAATCTTATAAAATGACATGTTTTTCCAATGTAACCTTTATGTCAGCATTGATGAATAATTGCGGCTGTCATCCTTTCCAGCTGGTCTGAATAAACACCTTAGTGGTACTCCTTCAACTTGGTGAGCTTTTTATTGGGAAATTCTAGGGAAAATTGGAATTGGGCTTCCTTTCTCACCAAGGTTAATATGGATCTTCTTTGGTGGGTCTAGCTGGTCTGCCTTCATGGCAAGACCCCCCCAATTCTGTTCGATAACAGCCTTAGGGTAAGAGTTTGGTGGGCATTGACCTAGGGTTTTGGAGTTGTAGTTCACCTATATCCAGAGAGCACTGCAGACTCAAACAATGTTGGATCAGGACCAAACTTGGAATACTCAATATGCCCAAATGTGAACACAGATGGAGTTTGGGGAAAATAGACCTTGATATTTGGGAGTTACAGTTTCTGGAGGGGGCTCGAAAGACCAGCAGTCTCCCTCTCACTTAGGTTGCCCCTCCCTCCCCCAGGTTTGTATTGGGGTCATGGGGAGCAGGAGCCACACTCACCACCGGCGCACCTCCTCGGGGTCAGTGGGGCGGCCGGGTGGGCATCTTGGGGCTGGCGAAGCAGGAAGGACGGAGGCGGCGGCCGGCAGGGAGCTGGAGGGATGCCGAGAGCGGTTTCGCACGCACCGGGGAGGTGGGAGGGGCGGAGCCGGTGCTGGACCGAACCATCCGGTATTAGGCCCCCGGGGGGGGCAAGAGGAGGTCTCTACTTGGGGAAAGGGAGGCGGGCCGTAACACTGCCTTAGGGAACAGACAATGATAAGGAATGCTAGAAAATAATAATTCCCCATCTAGAGGGGCACTAAATTTCCACTTCAGGTCTAAAATCAATTGTTCAGTCCCACTAAAACTAAATCCACTTTTCTTCTAAATCTATTTATATTTTCCAACTAGCGTAAACCCACCGGATCAATGGAAACTACATAAGTGTTGCCCTGCCAAGTTCTCTTTCAGTCCCCAATGCCTTATTCTACAAAACACAGTTGTAATCTGTATTTCACCCATGGAAAAAAAACCATTCACCTCTGAACAATGTCAATAGCCCGAAGGTTTATGTGAACTGGTTTTAAAGTATAATTTATTTTTCTCTAAATAACCAAAACATGATGTCTTAGAAAACATATTACTTTTATTATATCTCTCCTTGTTTTGAGGTCATCACAGAATTCTGTAAACAAAAGAGCATGTAAAGAGCGGCCAGATAAAATCACATGGACACAGATTAGTCAAAGAAGGAAATATTACCCTTTGCTAGTCATATGCCTGTTTATCCCAGCTTCCTCTCTCCTAATCTTCCGCCACCCATCATAATGAAAACCATTTTCTCCTATTACCACAAGCAGCTCTGACTGCTGTTCAGCAAGAGAGTCTTAATCTCAGCATGTTCAAAACAGTAATGATATGACAAAATAAGTTAAAGGCCATCTTCTATCTTCTGCAAATGTGTCTTCGGTGGAAAACCATTTGTCTGTTGCAAACAGGCCACAAAGAAGATGACATGATAATAACCACTATGCTTTCCATCTTTGTAAATGTTCTCTGTCCATACCTTTAGTATTGTAACCTAGATGTACTGAAGTTTTCTAAGCAGGATCCAAAACATACAAGCTGTTCAGGTTCCATAGTCCCATGCTGTACAGAAAGGGCCTCGTAACCGAGGAACCCATATCTACAATTCCACTTCCTTGTACCTGAGTGAAAATGGCCTCTGGGAATTTGCTAGGTCCTCCAGATTATTCTATGGTATACTTCCCTTTGAATTTCTTATTGTTGTTATTATGTTTATTGATATCCTGTTTTTTCTCTCCATAAGGAAACTTAAGAGTTCTGTTGTAGAAAGGACAGCTCTTTAAGAGTCCCTAGGCACCAGGATTGTGATGCAGCTGGCTAAGTGTCAGCTGCATAAGATCTCTCTGAACAGTAGGTCATGAGTTCGAGGCCTGTCTGGGTCGAGGTGGGTGCTCGACCTTTAAGTGTAGCCTGCTGTCGACCTTTGCAGCCCGAAAGACAGTTGCATTTGTCAAGTAGGAGATAAAGGTACCACATTAAGTGGGGAGGCAAATTTTGACTGAATTATGGGGCCATTAAAGAACTCCCACAGTTATTTATGAATTGAATGCTGAGGCCATTAAAGAACTCCAGGGAAGGAACAACAAGGGACGCTGGGAACGCTGAGAGATGAGGAGTGGGTCAGCTCCCCCTGGTGGCCAGAGATTGCCTCTGTTCGTCTATATGTGTGTATGTGGAAACGGCAGGGATTGTCTGCTAAGTACAGTATGTGTACCTGTAATCCGCTCTGAGTCCCCTTTGGGATGAGAAGAGCGGAATATAAATAAAGTGTATTATTATAGGTAATCAAACACAGGTGTATGGTATGCCAGATGGCATTTGGGTATATCTGCAATTTTAGTGGTCTGGATCCTATTCCTCATGGACACAAGGGTCTTATTATATTTGTAATGAGGACCATCATATATCACTTTAGTTGTACCTAGATCGACACTGTGATCAGATGGTTTGGGCAAGAATTATTTGGAGGAAAAATACTACTTCAAATGGATAGGAAAAGAGTTAGCAAACTTTAAAACCTTATATTAAAGAACAAGCATGAGAAGAAACCAATAAAAGAATATATGGAAAAATGGAAAAGTAATTTAGGATATAGAATACCACAGGAGAGTTGGGTCAAACTATGGAATCACAATATGAAATTTACTTGTGCATATGCCTTAAGAGAAAACCTAATGAAAATAGTATATAGGTGGTATATAACCCCTGCCCAAATATGTAAAATATATAAAACAGGGAACGATTTATGTTGGAAATGTCAATCAAATAGAGGAACCTTTTTTCATTAATGGTGGTCGTGTGGGGAGAGTGCAAAATATTGGAAAAAGGTGCATAAATTAATGGAAGAAATGATGCAAATGAAAATTAAATTTAAACTTGAGATGTTTCTTTTAAATGTTATAGAATCAAAAAAATTGGGTAAGGAATCGTAAAGGTTACTGTACTTTATTACAACGGCGGCCAGAATGATCTGGGCTAAACACTGGAAAGAAAGGGAGACTCCGGATATAGAAGAAGTAATTCATAAACTCCTCGAGATTGCTGAGATGGATAAATTGACTTATTTACTGAGGAGGGATTCTACTAATTATTTTGAAGGGACGTGGAAACCGTTCATTAGTCTATGTCAAAAAGAAGAAGAATGAAAAGCTAAAAGGATATTGGATTTGAAAAGAAATTTAAGTAAAGATATAAATTTGAACTTGATGATTTGATCGATGCCTGTGGGTAAAGTCAACCTACATGTGGGGTTCTTGTTTTTTAATTTGTTATGTCAGACCTATTGTGATTCCCTATTGTTGGCCCTTACCCTCTTCCCTCCCCGGTCCTTCCCTGCCCTACTTCACTTCCCTCCCCTTTGAACCAATGTATCAGTGTTGTAAGTAAATGTCATTGTCTATGACAGTGTTTCCCAACCAGTGTGCCAGGGCACACTAGTGTGCCGTGAGCGATCATCAGGTGTGCCGTGGGAAATTGGAACCTCCAGGAAGGGGAGAGTCTAGTGTGTTGAAGTATAAAAACCCTAAGAAACCTACCTCGATAAAGGTACAAAATTACAAACACCCCCCTCCCCACCCGTTGTCTACTTGGTCTCTCCCTCTCCATGCATTGGGAAGGCCCGCCTCCCTTTTCCCAAGTAGAGATCTCCTCTTGCCTCCTGGGGGTTTTGTGTGGGAAGTTTGGCCCAGTTCTATCATTGGTGGTGTTCAGAATGCTCTTTGATTGTAGGGGAACTATAAATCCCAGCAACTACAACTCCCAAATATCAAGGTCTATTTCCCCTGAACGCCATCTGCGTTCATATTTGGGCATATTGAGTATTCATGCCAAGTTTGGTCCTGATCCAACATTGTTTGAGTCCACAGTGCTCTCTGGATATAGGTGAACTACAACTCCAAAACTCAAGGTCAATGCCCACCAAACTCTTATAGCATTTCCTCTTGGTTATGAGAGTTCTGTGTGGGAAGTTTGTGTCTTTCTGCCATTCCTGCCAGGATATCTATCTATGTTGTGTTCATCGAAACAGGCCCAGATTTTACACTGAGTGTATAAATACATTAAAAAACATATTAACTATATGTATTACTGTATTAGAGTGTCATTTTTATCATTTTGGTTGGTGGTGTGCCCAGGATTTTGCAAATGTAAAAAGTGTGCCGCGGCTCAAAAAAGGTTGGGAAACACTGGTCTATGATATTGTTATTTTTAACCAATAAATAAAAAACCTTTTTTAAAAAGAAAAGAATTACAATCCTTTACCATTGTCTGCAGAGGTTTCTGGAAACTTGAGGCCCAAAACGTCAAATAGGCCATGCCTAGACTACTAAAATGTTTTGAATGTTGGGCCAGGAAACTCGGGTTTGAATCTCCACTCAGCCATGAAAACCCACTGGGCATGACTCAGACTTACAGAAAGGCATGTCACCCCTTCTAAGTCCTTCAGACTTACAGAAAGGCAAAGGCAAAACCCCTGCTCCCGACCCTTCTAAAAATCCTGCCTACCTTGCCAAGAAAACTCTAGGATATGGTCACCATAATTCAGAGTCAACTTGAAGGCACAGAACACAATCCAAATGATATGTTTCTCTCATAATTAGAGAAATAATAACCATAAAGAATAGATACCGTACATCAAGGTATGAATTCCACCTGCTCCTGCAAATGAAAGCTGTTATTTGTTTCTGATAGTGTCATTTGATGCAATTCAACCTCTGGAGACAAATACTTCCAGTATGGGAGAAAAATGACAAGAAAGGGTCAAAGAAAGGACATGATGGAATTGGTGGTACCTTAAAGTTATGGGTGTGCTTTCTCCAACAGGGCTATGATCACGTACCACTTGTCTAATCTCATTGAGAAGCATGAGGCATCCATCGTCTCCTTCCTATAATGTGAAGCTAGCTCTGATCCAAACCCTGGATAGCGTCCAACTCCTCAAATCTTTTCCTCAGAGCGACTGCCTTATTTTCCATGGGATTTTGTTCTCTCAATCTCCTTGGGCTGAACGCAACAACATGTTGACGCATTGGGAGCTATCTTTCTTCAACAGCTGGCTCTGGACCACTATAATTGCAAGAGCATTTGTGGTGTGATAATGATCATGTTCCACAGGTCTGTGACAGAGCGGAGTCTTGCAAAACACTATCAGGCCTGGAAGTCTACCAAAAGTACTCTCCCCTACGATCAATACAACATAGACCAGGGCAAAAAAAAATAGTCCCGAGATGTAAGTGATCATACTGGATCTTCTCTTCCATTATTTCATTATGGAGGGGGGAAGGAACATTCTTGCAGAAAGACAAACACTGCATTGGAAACACAACAAAAGAACTCTGTTGCAGGTATTTAATTTTTAAGGTCTAAAAACATCAAACATAATAAAAGTTACATAAGAACTATTTTTTAACAATCTCAGCCCTCTTGCTTCATGCTGAAGAGCTCCTACTGCTATAACCCGGATGAGGGAAAAACTAAATGACTTTCTCTGCTGATCTATCTTTGATGTATTTTTGGGCCAGTCCACATATAAAAAATAACATAAACAAAAAAGTATGGGTCTAGCTCAGGCATGGGCAAACTTTGGCCCTCCAGGTGTTTTGGACTACAACTCCCACAATTCCTAACAGCCGGTAGGCTGTTAGGAATTGTGGGAGTTGTAGTCCAAAACACCTGGAGGGCCAAAGCCCATATTTCTACAAGGTTAGAGATAAGTGGAGATATTTTTTATTTAATTTTAGTTGTTAAGTCATAATTCGTATTTATATGTTGGTCTGTTATTATTATTATTATTATTATTGGCTTTTCTTCACGAACGAAGATTCAGGAACGACTCACCCCATGCTTTCTATTCAGAAGTTGGGTGTGTCCTTCGAGCCTGTGCAATGGATTTTTCTGGTGGAGTGCAGTGTGCACAGAACTGGCCTCACCCTTTAAACCAAAGGTTCGTCTGCCGGGGGCTAGCAAGCTTGGACGGTGGCAGCGAGGTCCTCAGGTCGTAGGTTTGATTAGAGTTTCCTTCTCTTAGATCAGGGGTAGGGAACCTTTGGCTCGGGAGCCAGATGTGGCTCTTTTCATGATTGCATCTGGCTCTACCTCTTCCTTCCTTTCTCCCCTTCACCCTTTCCTTCTCATTCTCTCCTTCCTTTTCCCTCCTCTCCCTTCTTTCCTCCATTCTCCCCTTCCTTCCTTCCTCCCCCTTCAGTCTTTCCTTCTTCTTTCTTTCCTCTATTCTCCCTCTTCCTTCCTTCCTCTTCTATTCTTTTTCCTCAAGTCTTCCTTTCCTTCTCCTTCCTTTCTTTTCACTTCCCTCTCTCCCCTTCTTTATTTTCTTCTTTTCCCTTCATTATTTTACTTTTTCCTCACTCCATTTCCTTTCTTTTCCCCACCCTTCCCTTTCCTCCCTTCCCATTTCCTTCTTTCTTTTCACCTCCTTGTCTCTCTCCTGTTTTTATTTTCTTCCTTTTCCAGTTTGTTCTTCTTTTCTTTCTTCCTCTCCCCCTCCCTCCTTTATTTCCGGTCTTCCTTCCTTTCTTTCCGCCTTCCTTCCGTCTTCTCTTTCTTCCCAGAGTCCTGAGCATGCGTTTTGCAGAGCCAGGTCTGAAGTGTCTCGTCATTCTGCCAGGGGGGGGGGGGGGATCTTTTCTCATAGTATGTACGTATATACTCACATTTAGTTGAATTCAGTCTTAAAATATATATTACAGTATATGGCTCTCACTGAAATAAATTTCCAAATATTTCTCTTTCATGGCTCTCTTAGTCAAAAAGGTTCCTGACCCCTGTCTTAGATGGTTGACCTTACAGGGTTAGACAAGCACCATCTGCCCGGGTTTGAATTTAGAGTTTTCCTTTTCCTAGGATGGTTGCCAAAAGGCTAAATAGCCCTTTCTGCCCATTGACGCTCTTTGTCAGACCCTTCGGTTGTGACTTGTGTGGCATGGGAAGCTCTACCGGTTGCTATTATGCCACCGCCAGCATAGCTCACAACTTCATTAGCGTACGCAAGCCTCTCCCCCACGACAAACGGGTGCCAATGGAGAGGTATTATTATTGTTGTTGTTGTTGTTGTATTGTCGGAGGGTTTCATGGCCAGAATCACTGGGTTGTTGTAGGTTTTTTGGGCTGTATGGCCGTGTTCTAGAAGCATTCTCTCCTGACATTATTATTATTTGCTTGGCTGTAATAGTCTCACATTTTAAAAACCAACCCATGAACCAAAATAAGATACTTCTAGAAAATTGTTATTTCTCTGAAGTTTACAATCAAGTGTTCCAGTTTTTTTTAATTAAAAAAATCCATTTATAAAAGTGTAAATTTGGCCAAATTTGGGACCAAAATGCAAACAAATAGTAATTAAAACTTTTACAAAACTCCCAACATTCAGAATGAGCTGAATGTATAGGGTAGAGAAGCTCAGGGAGAGGGGTTGCAAAAATTAAAAAGTGAAAAAACTAAATCTGACAGATGTGACCCTAGGAAGAGGAAGTTAAACCAAAGCTCTCTTTAATCTTTGGGTTGATGCTATATAGGCTTCCCATTTTGACCGGAAGGGGGCATCTTCTCTCCATATGAAGGCCTTCCACCAGTTCCCTTTAAGAGCAGGTCTTTGGCCTCTGGCAGAGGTGCCTTGTTTAAACAGAAGCTCAAACAGCCCTCTCCTCCCCTCCCCCAGCGCCTGGCACAGAGTTCTGCTTAAAGCACAGAAAGCGCTTTCAGAGAGCCTTGCATCTGGGCCAGGCAGGGCATGATCCTTGGTACAAGGCAAGAAAACACACTGCCTTTCGCTAGCAGAGACAGAACGAGCTAGAAAGTAGAGAGATCTGCCTGCCTTTACAGTGCAAAAAGTAATGCGAAGAAATGCATCCCAAAAAGGAGGGGAATACTGCGTACCCTCGCTACTTCGCAATTCGCTTATTGCAGACTCACTGTTTCCCGGATTTCAAAAAATATTAATTTAAAATATATATCATGGTATTTTTTGCTGTTTTGTGGGGTTTTGCTGCTGCTGCTCTCCAAGGCGCTTTTCCTCCTAAGTCCTTCCTCCCTACCTCCAACCTTGAAGGGCCTTTCCTTCCTTACCTTCACTTTATTTTAAGTTTATAAAGACTTAGAATAGTGTATAACTACTAATGTATAAATATTAAAATAAATAAAGTATCCCTACATGGCGGTTTTTCACTTATTGCGGGAGGTCCTGGAACCCTGTATATTCTATTCCATTTGAACCAGTGGTTCCCAAACTTTTTTGGCCTACCGCCCCCTTTCCAGAAAAAAAATTACTCAGTGCCCCCCTAGAAATTATTTTTTAAAATTTTAATAGCAATTAAACAGAAAGATTTATGTATTAATGTTTCTACCTTTTTCGTAAACTATACTAAAGAAAGGTGTAAATTACAAACATTGAATTCCAGAAAAAATCACAAAAACAATATGTTTGGGGCAGTATGAGCAATGGATGATGGGATTTGCAGTACCTTCAGCCAATTCAGCTCTGACTTCCACAGACCACTAAGATCCCCATCAATGACAGATGTGGATCAAACGGCAACACCTGCTCGGGGATTGTGCGCTTGCGACTGTGTCCCTGCAAATTGGAATCCCTGGGCAGCCATTGCCGTGGAAACCACAGCGTGTGCCTCCTTCCCCTCGTCAACCCCGCCCATGGCGCAGTCCTGTGTATCGGCCTCTTTCTTCCAACGGGGACGTCCTCACAACCGCGTAACCCTGCAAGTGGTGAGCCTGGCTCACGCCACCGCCCCCTTACAGGGGTTCAGTGCTCCCCAAATTTTCCTGAGCCTCCCAGCACCCCCTTGGATCACCCCACCGCCTACCAGGGGGTGGTACCGCCCACTTTGGGAACCACTGATTTAAGGCAACAGCCAAGTGGGAAAGGTAAAAGAAGAGTATATCAGGCTTGTCCAACCTGTGGACCATTGGCTGCATGTGACCCTGGATACATATGAATGTACTCCAACACAAAATCATACATTTACTTAAAAGATTAAGATTTATTATTATTATTATTATTGGTAACTCAGTTGCGAGGATCTTGAGGGTGAACTTTGTAGATGACAATGGAATGGGCTGGAATAATCAGAGTATGTTACATCTACAATATTGAGCTATCATCTCTAACTTGCACAATAATTGTTAACAATTCATCAAGAATTTTAAAGGATCCTCCGAATGGGATGGTGCGTAATTAGTACTATTATGTGAGGACTTGTTTTCCTTATGCACAGACCTTATTTATTTATTAATTTTTGGCTCATCAGTTATTGTTAGTTTTAGCATATTTTATGTGTGGCCGAAGACAACTCTTCTCGTGTCCCAGGAAAACCATATGGTTGGATGCCCCTGCTTTAAATAAAGAAAGACAGACCCCCCCCCCACTAAAGATAGTTTACCGTTTACATCGGGGTGCGGAAAGTGGCGATCTTGGGTCACACAAAACCCAAATGCCATTCTTGTTGCTCCCAAGGTCCTTTTATTTTTGCTCCCAAATGCATAACACATACGCATACACACGTCCTACCCCACCCCCCAGTAAAAAAATCTACAGTATATCTGTATTCTGTATACCTTTATAAAACGGAATGTTTGTATGTGTGTATGCGGAGGGCGGGAGGGCAGAAGGGCGGAAGCAGCCACTTTCACAGGCCAGGGCGGATATGTGGCAGCCACTTTCACAGGCCAGGGCGGATATGTGGCAGCCACTTTCACAGGCCAGGGCGGATATGTGGCAGCCACTTTCACAGGCCAGGGCGGATATGTGGCAGCCACTTTCACAGGCCAGGCGGATATGTGGCAGCCACTTTCACAGGCCAGGGCGGATATGTGGCAGCCACTTTCACAGGCCAGGGAGGATATGTGGCAGCCACTTTCACAGGCCAGGGCGGATATGTGGCAGCCACTTTCACAGGCCAGGGCGGATATGTGGCAGCCACTTTCACAGGCCACAGCGACCAGCGCGGGTGATGGACCTGCACCAAACTTGGTACACATAACCCCCCTAACCCCCTTTATGTCCTGGCGCGGGTCGGGGGACATGACCCACGGATTATGGGATTTGTAGTACTTTCCAACACTTTGGTTCCCACAGACCACTGAGGCCACCAAAAGGACCAATACAGACCACACTCAGCACACACAGCCCCCATGACCCACTACGTCCTGGTGCAGTTCGGAGGAGGGTGGACCATGGATGATGGGACTTGAAGTGCCTCTACTCACTTCCCAAGTCCGCTGCAACCCTCATCCAATCACTGATCGAGACCAAACTTGGCACACATAACCCTCATGACTGCCTTCACGTCCTGGTGAGGTTTGGGGGAGGACTGACAATGGATGATGGGATTTGTAGTACTTTTACACCCCTCTGTTCCCACAGACCACTGTGGCCCCCAACAAACACTGATAAAGACCACACTTGGCACACAGAGCCCCAGTGACCCACTCTACATCCTACTGAAGTTTGAAGGGGGAGAGAACATAGATGATGGGACTTGCAGTACCTTCCCTCACTTCCCAATCCTGCTACAAACCTAATCCAATGACTGATCAACACCAAATCTGGCACACAGAGCCCTCATGACCCACTCTACAGCCTGGTGCAGTTTACTGTGAGACGGACCACGGATGATGGGACTTGAAGTACCTTCACTCACTTCCGAAAAAGAATGCATCCCTCATACATTCACCAATACAGACCAAACTTAGCACACAGAGCCCCCATGACCCAATCTACATCCTACTACACTTGGGGGGGGGGGGGCAGAGATGATGGGACTTGCACTACCTTCAGTAATTTCATGATACCACTGCAACTCCCAATAATGATGGATCAAGACCAAACTTGGCACACAGAGCCCCCATGACCCACTCTACATCCTGCTGCACTTCACAAATAACCCGGGCAGGGCCGGGTCCCCAAGCTAGTCCATAATAAAAGTGAAAATACAGATGTACATGTGTGTCTGGGGTGACCACTTTCACACACAGGCCCCCACTTCCACAAAAATTGCAGATTATAGAGAATGCCGTAAACATGTACAAGAGCCTGCTAATGTCCTTCACGAACACAATACTACCCACCACCCAAGTGAAAGGTTTCATACAGGGACAATTTCATCCTAGATTTTGTTTTTCCTCCACCAGACATCCCAGAGCTCTTACTCTCTCCATTGGTGTGGAATTTGCATGACCCTGCCCACTGCTTCTCCCTTAACCCTTTCCTATTCTTTTCTATGGCACACAGCAAACAGAGGAATTGATCAGCAACTGAACCATACTAGAGGTTTGGGGGAAATTCACCATGATTGATAGGAGTTGCAGGTACTGGGATGTATAGTTCACCTGCAATCTAAGAGCACTATGAACTCCACCAACCAGGAACCCCCATGATCAATAAAAATACTGGAGGTTTTGGAAAAATTTATAGGAGTTGCAGTTCACCTACATCCGGAGAGCACTATGAACCCAAACAACGATGGATGTGGACCAAACTTGGAATGAATATCCGATATGCCCAAATTTGAATGCTGGTAGGTTTTGAGAGTAATTGGCCTGGACATTTTGGAGTTGCAAGTACTGGGATTTATAGTTCACCTGCAATCAATGAGCACTCTGAACTCCTCCAAAGATGGAATTGGTCCAAACGTACCACACAGAGCCCCCATGGGCAACAAAAAATACCAGAGGTCTTTGGTTTGGTTTGATTTGGAGTTGTAGTTCACCTACATCCAGAGAGCACTGTGAATCCAAACACTGATGGACCTGGACCAAACTTGGCACACATACCTGATATTGTGCGCCAGCTGCGCCCGTACCCTGGGAAGTCTGACTTGGCCACGGTGGTCCACTCTGGTTACATCCCGTATAGATTACTACAACGCTCTCTACGTGGGGTTGCCTTTGAAGACTGTTCGGAAGCTGCAACTAGTCCAACGGACAGCAGCCAGGTTGATAAAAGGAGTGGCATTCAGAGAGCGTACAACTCCCCTGTTGTGCCAGCTCCACTGGCTGCCAGTTTGCTACCAGGCACAATTCAAGGTGCTGGCTTTAGCCTTTAAAGCCCTAAACAGTTCGGGTCCTACTTACCTATCCGAACGCATCTCTCCCTATGAACGATCGAGATGTTTAAGATCATCTGGAGAGGCCCTGCTCTCGGTCCCACCTTCTTCGCAGACGCGACTGGCGGGGACGAGAGACAGGGCCTTTTCAGTGGTGGCTCCTCGGCTTTGGAACGCCCTCCCTAGAGACATCAGATCGGCCCCCTCCTTCCTGACATTTTGCAAGAAAGTCAAGACCTGGCTGTTTGCTGATGAAATGTAACAGTTTAATTAGATATATGGAATGACGACGATGTGACGGAAACTGATTTCAACATGACGCTGAGATTGCAGTTGTATGTTGTTTTTAAAAAAATATCTTTATTGAGTTTTTCGTGCAATGACGGAAGAACGTATATCCGTCCACAGTGCCAGTGTTAGGGGGGGGGATGTAGGAGGAGGGGGGTGGGGTTTGGGTGGGGGCTATAGGGGTTACACGTAGGGGAGTGGGGGGGGCGGGCAACAATACATATAAAATTCGACTTCCCAATTTCCTCAAGAGGTTTGTTTACATATTGTTTGCTATAGGTTCCCCTCTAGATTACACAGTTCTCCACAAAAAAGAAGAAGAAATAAGCTATGTCAAGCAATAAGTTAAGGTGTTTATGGTTACAGTTATACCTCCTTTATATTAATTAAAAAGGGTATTCCTTTATTCTGCATATATTCCCTGAAGCCGGACCAGTCAGTTTTCTCTTTCCGCTCATTCAGCTTCTGAGATAGTAAGTCCATTTGTATCATGTCCATGGATTTCCATAACCATTCTTCCAGACCTGGAACTTCCTTCTGCTTCCATTTTTCCCCCAGCAGCAGTCGGGCTCCTGTATTTAATAAGAAAAGCATTCTATCCTGGTTTTTATTTGTATTTGGTGCAGTGAAACCCAGTAAGTATATTTGGGGGTCCAGTTTGTATTTTATTTTTATAATCTTTTGTGTCTCCTTATGTATTTCTTTCCAAAACTTTTGAATTTTTTTTACATTCCCACCATTGGTGTATAAATGTTCCAGATTCCTTATTGCAGTTGTATGTTTTTAATTGTTAATTTTGTTGTTATATGCGTTTTTTTGGTTTGTTTGCTTGTGCTGTATTGAGGGCAGAGACTGCCTTGTGTAAACCGTCCCGAGGCACCTTCGGGCTGAGAGGGGCGGTATAGAAACGTGAGAAATAAAATAAATAAATATGCCGAAATTTGATTACTAGAGAGGGTTGGGGGGGGGGGCAGAAACTGACCTTTCTCTCCAGGAGTTGTAGTTCACCCACAACCAGAGAAACGGTGACCTCCACTGATGATGGACATGGGCCATACTTGGCACACAGAACTCCCATGACTAACTCAACCTACTGGAGGGTTTTGAAAGGACTGACTCACCATAGTGGGAGTTATACAGCCAGAGAGCACACTAAACCCACCAATGATACATCTAAAGCAAACTTGCCCAACACAGCAAACTTTTAAGTACTGATGGAGTTTCTCAGGGTTAACCTGGCATGATGTCAGTTGTCCAGAGTTAATTCATAACCTTATGCATTTTGTACAATGAAAAAATTGACTTTTTAAAAATAACCCGGGCAATGCCAGGTACCCGAGCTAGTATGAAATAAGATCTATCACCTTCTAAAGAAAAAAGAAATAGCAAAAGACAATTTAGTGGAAATATAGACTACTTTTATATCCCCTGGTGGCGTAGCAGGTTAAACCACTGAGCTGCTGAACTTACTGATCAAAAGGTCGGCGGTTCGAATCCAAGGAGTGGGGTGAGCTCCCGTTGTTAGCCCCAGCTTCTGCCAACCTAGCAGTTCGAAAGCATGCACATGTAAGTAGCTCAATAGGTATCACTCTGGCAGGAAGGTAACGGTGCTCCATACAGTCATGCCAGACATATGACCTTGGAAGCATCTATGGACAATGCTGGCTCTTTGGCTTATGATGAGACCCCCCCCCCCCCCCAAGAATTGGACACGACTAGATTTAATGTCAAGGGGGAAACCTTTACCTTCCCAAACTTTATTTAACAATGGATCAAGATTCAAAACCCATCTTAACATACAGGGTTTTTTGGGGCATAAGGTGTTAAAAATAAATATATTTAATGTAAGGAATGTGGCGCAGCTGGCTAATTGTCAGCTGCATAAGATCTCTCTGACCAATAGGTCATGAGTTCGAGGCCTGTCCGGTTCGAGGTGAGTGCTCGACCTTTAAGTGTAGCCTGCTGTCGACCTTTGCAGCCCGAAAGACAGTTGCATCTGTCAACGTAGGAGATAAAGGTACCACATTAAGTGGGGAGACAAATTTTGACTGAATTATGAGGCCATAAAGAACTCCAGGAAACGCTGAGGAATGCAAAAGAACAAGGGACGCTGGGAATGCTGAGAGATGAGGAGTGCGTCAGCTCCCCCTGGTGGCCAGAGTTTGCCTCTGTTCGTCTATATGTGTGTATCTGGAAACAGCAGGGATTGTCTGCTAAGTATGTGTACCTGTAATCCGCTCTGAGTCCCCTTCGGGGTGAGAAGAGCGGAATATAAATAAAGTGTATTATTATTATTAAGGTATACTATGAAGCAGTTTATTTGTTATAGTAGTATAGCAGTAGTTATATTAATTCCCTGTTTATGTAAGCAAAATATTTGTTAGAATTTTTTTTTAAATGGAGACCCATACCGAGGACAGTACAGAAATCCTTATTGGTATAAGAACTTTAGAAGATGGACACATATTATATTCCAAGAATAAATATAATTCATGCATCTAATTTAAAAGCATGTGTGCATGTATCTCCTTCAAAATATGTGCATCTCATATCAGCATTTTTCAACTATATTTGAGTGCAAGTGAAGAATCCAATATTTGGAATTCCAAAATACTTTCAGAATTCAAAACCTGTTTACAGTGGTGGTTTGCATATCCAGGGGCGGTCCTACAAGATAGGCCAAGTAGGCGGCCGCCTAGGGCGCCATCTGGGAAGGGGGCGCCATCCTGGCCGCATGGGGCGCCATCCTGGCCCTGCCGATGTTCCTCAGACAGTGCTGCAGCTGCCTGCTTTTTGACCCCGGCCTTGTGCGCTCCGACGCCGCTTCTGGGCACGCGCGGAGGTTTTCACGCAGGCGCAGTTGCTCCGGAGCTGAAGTTGAGCGCAGGAGCAACTGCACGTGCGCGAAAACCTCCGCGCATGCCCAGTAGCTCCCTTGCGCAGAAGCCTGTAAGCAAGGCACTCCCTATCGGGCAGGCAGGGAGTGCTTCCCCTCTCCCTTTGTCTCCGCCGTGCGCGCGCGTTTGCAGGGAAGGAGAAAAGAATCAGTGAAGGAAGTGTAAGTGAAGGAATGAATGAAGGGCTTTCCTCCTCCTCCTCTGTGACCTCTTCTCTCCCTCCTTCCTTTCTTCGGCTCTATTTCTGTCTAGACCTGAGGGGCCTGAGGCTATGAGGAGTTGTGGGAGTTGGAGGCCAAAACACTTAGAAGGAGGGAGGGCGGGCCCAAGTTTGCCCAGGCCGCACTGCCTGTATTCGACCTCATTTGAACATTTTGGCTGTTTTTCTATTTACATTTACATTGGGATCCTAATTTTGGACTTATGGGAGACTCCTATGAAATTATGAGTCGGGTGATAGGTAATATATTCTGATTTTGATGCATTTACATGGCATTTCTTGTTGATTATTATACAGTTCTGCTTAATATTGTCATACAATATAATACAAATACAATATAACAATAGAATAATGATATATTTTATATTACATGTAATATTACAAGCAATATTGCAGTATAGTGGTATTGTACAAAATAGTAATATATAATATTTTACTTTATTTTGGGTTATTTGAGTTTTATAGGAGTAATGAAAATATTTAGTAGAGGATAATTTTATTTAAATAAATAATTTTATTATTTTATAATAATAATATAATAGAATGTTACATTATATTATAATGTCAATATATTATAATATAATTATATTGTAATGTAGTATAATATAATTATGATATAATATAGTATGAGTATGATATAATATATTGTATATACATTGATACAATATAATACTACTAATGGTATTGTGATATTATAATTGTATATTTGTTTTACATGGGGGCGGCAAAATAATGTTTTTTTGGGGGGGCACCAAAATAATGTTCGCCTACCATTTAAAATTACCTTAGACCGCCCCTGTGCATATCAACACCTCTGCTTTTTGATAGCCCATTTACTCAAACTTTGTTTCATGCATTAAATTATCGATTATATTGTATAAAGTTATTCTCGGGCTAAATGCATAAGGTATATACAAAAAATTTAATGAATTCCCTGCTTAAACTTGAGTCCCATCTCCAAGATATTTCATTATGAACACATATCAAAATACAGATATTCCAAAATGAAAAAAACAAACAAAACAAAACAATACAGGCATTCCAAAATATTCCCACATCTTTCAGGTAAGGAACATTCAACCTGTCCATTCAAGATGTATTCAAAGGCAAACCTCCTCTGAACAAATTTTGTCAAGAAAACCCTGTAAAAGGTTCATCTTAAGGTTGCCGTAAGCTGAAAATGGCCCGAAGGCACTCCACAACAAAGGTCATTTATAAGGATACGACTTGCATTTTAAAAAACTGTTGGTTGCCATTGTAAGTAAATGAAGACAAAGCACCATTTTAAGCAAGGAAAAATGAAATAAAAAGAAGACAAGTGATTCAGGAAAGCCATTTTTTATTTGTTTCAAATAACCAGGGACTACCTAGCCCCAGGCAACAATCGAAATTGCTTTTTTTTTCATTACATTCTCAACAAGATACCATACAATCATATGGAGCAAGTTTTTCTTCTTCTCTCAACCTTTGAAGCCTGAGGTTAGTTATTCACTGTGTGCAAAATCAGAAGTGGGAACAAGGGTGGGGTGAGAGGAAGGCAGAGGAGAGTTGGCCTGAATGAGTGCAACGGGTCCAGAAAACTAGAGCTTGGGGAGGCAGGATCACCCAATTTCTTTCAACCCATAGAAACAAAGAAAGTAGTAGATCCTAGTTATCTGCACCACTAACATTAGAACTAACAAAAGGCACAGTATTAGAGGTGCTTAGAAAACAGCACCCACGTGAAATCAGAAAACACACACAGAGAGAAGTGGAAACAAATCTTAAGGCACAGCAGGGAAGGAATTGAGCTTTGGCTACGGCAGGGGTGGGCAATTACCGGCCCTCCAGGTCTTTTGGACTTCAACTCCCAGAAATCCTAGCCAGTTTGTTAGGATTTCTGGGAGTTGAAGTCCAAAACACCTGGAGGGCCGGTAATTGCCCACCCCTGGGCTACGGCCTCTCTCCTAATACAAGGGATCCGGCTTCATTGGTTGTGATATTCAGGTGCTGCATTTCCCCTGTTCTTCAGAGTCCTTTCGGCACAATGGACCACATCACAATTGCATGGAAATCCTGCAGTGCATGCAGCCATCTCATCTCTGGAAAGAGAGGCACACAAACTTAGCCATAGAAATAAAATGGCTTCTGGTAACTTTGCATTTCCTTGTGTTATTTAGCATTTATACAGCATTTTAACTGTGTAGACCAGGGGTGCCCACACTTTTTCAGCACGCAAGCTACTTATAATAAAACCAAGTCAGAAAGATCTACCTATCTCCTCAAGGCTGGAGGGGGGGCGGGGCCTGGCTCCACCCTCTGGCTCCGCTCTACCAGCAGCGGATGGCAATGCCAAGCCAACCTTGTGCTTAGCTATGCCACCACTGGCTTGGCCTTGCCATAATCAAGCCTGGAGAAGCAGCTAGTAGAGTGGGCCTGGGCCAGCCAGACTCTGCCAAGCCCCGCCCCTCCCCTCTGGCTTTGGAGCTCCCAGCAGCTTCTCCAGGCTTGAGGATGGCAATGCCAAGCCAGAGGTGGCATACCTATGCCACACTGCTGGCTTGGCCTTGCCATAATCAAGCCTGGAGAAGCAGCTAGTAGAGTGGAAGCCAGGGGGCGGAGCCAGACTGTGCCAAGCCCCGCCCCCTCCCCTCTGGCTTTGGAGCTCCCAGCAGCTTCTCCAGGCTTGAGGATGGCAATGCCAAGCCAGCCTTGTGCTAGCTATGTCACCACTGGCTTGGCATTGCCATCCTCAAGCCTGGAGAAGCTGCTGGGAGTGCCGAAACCGGGGGAGGGGGCGGGGCTTGGCGCGGCCTGGCTCTGCCTGGCTCTGCCCCCCCCCCTCTGAGAAGCACCCCATCCGGCTGGGATCAACCTCCTTCGGTCCCGGGATCAACTGGTCGATCGCGATTGACTTTCTGGGCAGCCCTGGTGTAGACAGAACTAAACACATTGGCTAGCACTGTTTTCTCTACATTGCAGAGCTGAGTGTAAGAAGGTTATATTTGCCTTCATATTCACACTTTTGAGCAGTGGTTCTCAACCTGTACGTAAACAGGTTGGGATTTCTGGGAGTTGTAGGCCAAAACATCTGGGGACCCACAGGTTGAGAACCACTGCTTTTGAGGATGGCATGCATTCTATGAATGCGAGAGAAGGTTGTTTTTCTCAAAAGTCATCCTGGAACTTTTACTTCTCTTTTCTCTCTCCCTCCAGTCTTCTATATCCTAATTATTCCTTCCTTCACTCATGGCTTGTGACTACTATTCCTCTCTGATGCAATATGAGAAAAACAGCCGTTGTTGATATTGGCTTGGGTCAAAGATGGGAAAATATAGAAGGCATCTGAGAAATGCCAGTGGGATTCACTGGAGTTAGTTCAAAAGGAGAACTGGTGAAGGCAACCCCGTCCCTTTAACACTACAAAATAAAGTGCTCTGATTCCACTTCAGCTGCCGTGGTTTCATCCTATGGAATCCTGGGAGTTGTAGTTTTGGGAGGTATAGTCTAGCTTTTCCAAACGAGAAGTCTAAATGCTTCTCCCTAGACTGCAAATCTGAGGATTCCATAGGACAGTCTTTCTCAAGCAGTGTGCCGTGGCACACTAGTGTGCCGTGAGTGATCATCAGGTGTGCCGCGAGAAAAGCTCTCTGCCCCCCTTCCTTCCCCCCTCCTCCTGCTGAACTCTTGCTGCTTGGGGGAGGAGGAGGAAGGGCCGGGCGGCGGCAAAGAAAAAGAAGGGGCCGGGGCACCGCCTCCTTCGGCCATTTCCCCAGCCAGCCTCCAATCCGCCATGACTCCCACCATGACTCTCGCTCCTCGCTCTCTGAAGCCGCACGGAGGACGAGCCCCGCCCACTGAAGCCCATCCACCGCTCATGCTCCTCCTCTGTGGGAGAGCTGAAGCTGGGGTAGGGGCGGGGCATGGCTTCCCCTCCCCGGCTTCAGCGCTCTCACAGCTTCGCCAGCCTTGAGGGGGCAGTGCCAAGCCAGCAGTGGCAGAGCCAGCACAATGCTGGCTTGGCACTGCCCCCTCAAGGCTGGTGAAGCTGTGGGAGAACTGAAGCCGGGGGAGGGGGCGGGGCATGGCACGGCCTGGCTCCTCCCCCTCCCCTGGCTTCGGCGCTCCCAGCAGGTCACCATCTCCCAGCCGTTCTTTACTGTGTGTGAGTGTCATTTTGTGTCATTTTGGTTGGTGGTGTGCCCCCGGATTTTTTAAATGTTAAAAGTGTGCCACAGCTCAAAAAAGGTTGAGAAACACTGCCATAGGATACTGTTATGGCAGTTAAACTGGAATCGTAGCACTATTATGATGCCCAGAAAGAATCACTTTTTGTGTGTCTAGTGAAAGGAAGGAGAAGTAAAATGTATCTGGTCCCACTTCACCACCATAATGTAGTTTGCTCTTACCATTGGTGCAAACTTAACTGCCTTTAACATAAACACTGGGCCCAGTCAGTTCCAAAGCTGAAAGGGGAGAGAGGAATCCTATAGAATATGGGAAGAACCTTACCGCACTGCCCTTGGCTGGTCTGAGAGCCCTCCGACTGATGCGGGATGCTTCCATCGGGCTCTCAAGGGATTCCAGCCGCTGTGTGAGTGCTAGTTTCTGCTGGATGGCCATGCGCAACAGAGAGCTCAGAGTCTTCTTCTCATCCTCAGCGGCTGCCAGCTGCCGCTGCATTTCATCTAGCTGGCTCACATACTGATCACACCTGGGGACAGAAAGGATGCTGGTGGATTCCAGTTCATGACAACACAGAACTATCACTCAGGTCCCTTGATAAGTCAGTGCCATGCCAATGCCACAGGTACCTTTACGTGTCAGAAACAGCTGAAAATGTCCTGTTTGGCATAGATTTCTTAATTATTTAAATAAAACAGAGATGCCAGCACAATGACAAAAGGGAAGTTTCTAGTCCTTGATATTGCAAAGGCATATTTGAAGGTATATATACTAAACAACAACTACAGCGCAGTAAGATTTTCAGGGGAAGAACCTTACTATTACAAAGAGCTTGCTCAATGCACATGGCAGGTCATGTGAAGAAACTTATTTAGATTGCATAGTACATGGCAATCCCTACATATTATCATCCATGTGTATTCAGATAGCAATTTTCTTAAGTTCATGCCTAGTTAACAAAGTTACAGTTCAACAGAGCTGGAGGAAGAAGGCTGCTCGACTGCAACAGAGAGAGCTTTGAAAACCTTGGCGAAGCTCTCCTTAAACAGGCTCATATGAGACCTGCATCACCACGTTTTCAGTGTCAGATTGAACACTTGCTTAATTTATAAAGACCCTACTGCATCAAGAAGAACAAGGAGTCACATGGCACCATAAGACCAACAATTCTATTATACTATGAGATTTCATAGACCACAGACCAGGCCCGGATTAACACTTTTTTGCACCCTAGGCCAAAGTTTGGAATTACGTCCCCTTTAAGCCAACCCCCCTTCCACCTCCAAGGTCCCCATTCCCACCATCTGGAAAGCTCCGCTGTGCTCTGAAGGTCTCCTCGGGAGTCAGGAGGCTTGGGGAGAGCGCAGCGGGTGCAAACTCGCTCCAAAGGCGCACACAAGAGAGAGCACGCGCAAGAGAGAGAGAGAGCGTGCGAGAGAGCGAGACGGAGGGGATGCAGCAGAGACTTTGCCGGCAGAAGGAGCGAGGAGGGGCATAAGAAAGGGGGAAAGAGGGGCGCAGGCCAGTTTTGTTTCTTTTGGTCCGTGACCTGCCCCCTCCCCTCAGCTTGCGCCCCTAGGCCATGGCCTTGTTGACCTTATGGGTAATCCGGGCATGCCACAGACTACTTTATAAGTTATAAAGGATGCAGTGACATAATACATCAAAAAGCCGGGTTATCATACATGAGATTGATACATACGTAACATGGGCTGCAGCCCATGATTACTCATGTTGCAATGCGGGTGTAAATCTATAAAGGGTTGCAGAATACATTTCTATTTCCTGACTGTGCGCCATATTTAATTGCTTTTACCAACTGTATTACTAATTATGAATTTATTATATGTACAGTACAGCCCCTGTACTTTGGAGGACACATTTCTAAAATCACCATGGGCAATAATACATTCGATTAACATAAACAATCTGTGGGTTAAGCCCTTGTGCTGGCAGGACTGCTGACCAAAAGGTTGGTGGTTCGAATCTGGGGAGCGGGGTGAGCTCCCATCTGTCAGCTCCAGCTTCTCATGCAGGGACATAAGAGAAGCCACCCACAGGATGGTAAAATATCTGGGTATCCCCTGGGCAACGTCCTTGCAGATGGCTAATTCTCTCACACCAGAAGTGACTTTCTCAAGTCGCTCCTGACATGAAAAACAAAAAAACTAAAACAATAAACAACCTCCACCAGGGTATAGAGTTGCCCTGAAGGACCTCAGAAAATCCTGGAGAGCTATCCTCTTTGTTATATTCTCCAGGGCAACTATATGGTAACTATGAAACTGCAAGTGCTGATTCCATGGATATTGGTAAGGTACTTATATTGTTATATTCTGCCTTGCAATCTGAACTGAATAATAAATATTTGGTCTTCCTAACCTAACCGCAGCGGTTCTGTGATGCTGATAACTGCGAGACCACCAGAAGAAGATCTAGTACAAGTACCATTCTTCCCCAACACTGATTTATCACTTGCCTCCTCACCAGCCCTCATTAATTCTCTCAACAGACACACACACACCACTATTCACCTGCTAGCAAACATGGCACGTAAGGAACAGAAAGTAGCAGCATCTTCCTTTAGTGCTTTGAGCTCATGACGCAACTTGACCATGGTCTCAGACACCAAAATCTTCTCGCCTTCATATTGGCCTTTAAGATTGGAGATGGCGGCCTCCGCCGTCTGTAAGAGAAGGACATTAAAACTCAACCAACACATGCATTGCTCCCACTTACATAAAGTACTAGGAAAGGTGGGCATGCACACACCTCCCTCTACTATATGCACATTCCAGATCACTCTGGCATAGTTACGGTAGCTGCAGGATTATGGGAATGTAGTCCAACACATCTAGAAAATACCAGGGTGAGGTGGGCTGTATTCAAAAGGGAGCCATGACCACCAGCTGATCAGCAACAAGAGACCCTTATGAGTTGTGAGTTTTCCAGGCTGTAGAAGATTTTGGCCGTTCCAAAGAGACCCTTAAGAGACTGTTTCAAGTTGTAGCTCAGCAGCCACAACCACTTTATCATGGAACCTCATGTCCCCTCCATTCAAAGATGAGACGCATTTATGCCTCTTCAAGAATTGCACTCTCGTGATTGCTTAAGCTACTACAGAGATGGGGACTGTAGAGTTCTCAAGATGTTCTTGGATAGTCTGCAACTCCCAGCCATCTTAGCCACCAAAGGCAATGTGAGGAATACTAGGTGTTGCCATACAACATCTCAAGGGCCACACCCAGAACTTGAGTGTTAGGCAGCAGAAGATGATGGTCCAACAGCAACCAAGCCTCATTAGGCCACCAAATTTATTTATTTATTTATTTATTTATGGTATTTGTACCCTGTTGCTTCTCACCCCCGAAGGGGGACTCGGCGCGCTTACACTGCAGAACTACAGGCCGCTACACCATAATACAGAAATATGATCCATACAACAATATAATCCACATCACATATAAACATTAAAACCATTATATCGTCATTAAAATCAGTACATACAGTACATCAGTAGTTAAAGCCATAAAACAAAACACAATGTCATCTACCGCTACGCCAATCCAGTCAATGTCCAAAAATGCAAGTTACGTCTGCTGCCCAAAGGCCTGGTCCCAGAACCACAACTTTAACTTTTTTTCTGAAAGCCAGGAGAGATGGAGTCGATCTTATTTCGTTTGGGAGTACGTTCCATAGGTGAGGGGCCACCGCCGAGAAGGCACTATCTCTCGTCCCCACCAACCGCATTTGCGATGCTGGCGGGAGTGAGAGCAGGGCCTTCCCAGATGATATTAGGCTGCAAGATGGGATGTAGAGTCAGGTGCGTTTGGACAAGTTAGCTGGGCCAGAACCATATAGAGCTTTATAGGCATTTAAAAACAAGGGTGTATTTTGAAACCTGAGCACTGAACTGTAAGGCCAAATCCAAACGAGTGAATACCTTTTGTTTTTCCTTCTAAGCCCAGAATGGCTAAGATCTGTGCCCTGGGAGCTGCCCAGAAG
Source organism: Anolis apletophallus (assembly GCA_030556195.1). NCBI lineage: Eukaryota > Metazoa > Chordata > Lepidosauria > Squamata > Anolidae > Anolis > Anolis apletophallus. The sequence continues at coordinate 171,083,815 of JARBWK010000001.1, read as the reverse complement.
CAAAGGGAACTACTGCTAGTGGTACAATATATGAGAACAGAGACGCATAGATCCAAAGCAAGGAGGGTGCAAACAGAAAACAGGGAACTGACAAGCAGCTGTTAAACCATTAAAATAGAATACATGGGGCAGGGGAATGTGTTTAAGAATGTGAGCTCTAACATGTTGCATCATATTCCAGGGCTATGTAGAAGCACATGATGTGGTGGAGCCCTGCTTCCTGTGAACTCTATTCAAAGCTGCCCTAGTCATATTTATACTTTTCAGAGGGGCGGCACAGACTAAATAAATATGCTTTCAATGGCATGGGCAGATACTTCGGAAACTCACACCACATACAGAGAATGGACGCTTTTCAGTCTCTCTGAACAATATCTGCTGAAATCAGAGATATAGAGGACAGGGGATGGATGAGAGAAGGGCAGAATCACTTTTCTTCTACCTAAAGATTTTCTGTCATATGTGTTTCCTTGCTCTTTCCTGGCATGAGCAGACATGTATACAAAATATGTATGTGTGTATATTGGAGTATTATATGTTTCACAGGTCAAACTACTTTGCTTGGTGAGGCAGTTCCATCACTTGGAATAAGGGGGTCTCAAAGATTAACAGAAGAGGCCGTGGTCAGTCCGTTGTTGAAGAAACCGGACCTAGACCGTTCGGTTCCGCCCGGTTTCAAATTTGCAGTTTCTGGGTAAGGTGATTGAGAGGGCAGCAGCGGGACAGCTGCAGCAGTTCTTAAATGACACAGCTGGATTAGATCCCTTCCAGTCCGGCTTCCGTGTTGGGCACGGGACGGAAACTGTGCTGGTCTCCGTTGCCAGTTGAACCAAGGTGGACCTCACAGCAGCTTTTGATACGGTAGACCACGCATTATTGATCCACTGTTTAGCTGTGACGGGAGTTAGAGGGACTGCCCCACTGTTTTTAGATTGATTGATTCGAGCCAGGCCCTTCCTAAATGGGTGTCCTCCTTCCTCAAGACCGGCCGCAAATCCCGCGGGGGACATCCCGTCGGGTGGAGAGGGGGGGTGTAGTCTACGGCCCCAGAGGCTCCCTCCACTAGCTGTGGGGTCCCTTAAGGGGGCTATTCTCTCCCTCTGTTATTTTACATCTATATGCGTCCACTTGCCTGGCTGGTGCGTAGCTTTGGTTTGGAGTGCCATCAGTACGCTGATGACACCCAGCTTGTGCTGAGAATGGAAGGCTGGCCGGACTCCGTACCTGATAATTTCCATCTGTGCCTTGAGGCCGTGACTGGATGGCTACGAGCTAGCCGGTTGAGGGTGAATCAATCGAAGACGGAGATGCTATGGCTGGGTCGCCTCGGTGGGGGAGAATGCCGGCTGCCTGCTCTGGACGGCAAGGCATTATGCCCGTTGTCTTCAGTAAAAAGTCTGGGAGTCAAGTTGGACTCACTGCAGACAATGGAGGCCCAGGTCTCCACTGTGAGCAGATTCGCATTTTTCCATCTGCGACAAGCTTGGCGCTGGCACCTTACCTATCCAGGAGCGACCTAGCTACGGTGATCCAGGCGACGGTCATCTCGAGATTAGACTACTGTAATGCCCTCTACATTGGCCTTCCTTTGTCTGTAATCCGGAGGCCTGGCGTGACCCCATATGCCCCTGGCGCCGCAAAATCTCCTGTCCTTCTATCGGTGGCCCCATCAGCTATTAGGTAGTGAGTGGGTGGCCCAACTCTATGGAACACTTTTTACCAGAGAGCAGTTCAATCACAGGCCTGGCGCTTTTGACGCGCTACCCTTTTTGGCGAAAGCATTCAATCTTAGCGCCCCCTCTCTTCCTAGAAACTTGGTTTTATATGGCGCTTTTTAATGTATATGCTTTTAGATTTTGTAAACTGCGGCCTATGGGGAGAGCAGAGCGTCACATGCCTAAATAAAACCCTTGGTCTTGGCGCCCATACTCCTTTTCCAAGCCCCCTCCGCCAGATAGAAAAAAAAATATGTGAGGGGGCGCTTGAAATGCTTTTCAGGACCATTCTTCTCCAGGCAAATCCAAGGGGCAGCGCGTCACGCCAGGCCTGTGACGTCCCCTGCTCTAAACCCCAAACGCCCTTCTGCCCATTCCTCGAGACCGCTTTTGGGAGGGCGGGACCTGGGGTTGGGGCGGGGCCGGGGCGGGCTGCAACTTTTCGGCCTTCTTTAAGGTCATCAGTGACTCTTATCCGGCCCTGGACCCCGTAGAAGTTGGACAGCACTGATTTACAGCTTCACTTAACAAACCAGTCTAGGAATCTTAGAATGAGTAGAATTTGAATCCCTCTGTTCATTCATAGTCATCCCTCCACATTTGCAGATTTGACTTTTGCAGATTTGATTATTCACTGATTTCATTAAAAATGGTCTCTCTAGGAATCTCTAAAGTTCTCCAGTGTGACTCTAAAGTTTTTCAAACGTTTCATGTGGTGACACTTTTTGGACCTGCATCATTTTGCTACACAGTAATTCAGTTTTATTAGCAAAATGGAGGTTAAACCATCCCCTTCTAAGAGATACGGGCACATACATAAATTGTAATAGCAAAATGAGTGGAGACACAATGTATCACATGAAAACTTTTCATCTGTATTTTTAAAAAATGCATTATTTGTATGATAACATACATTTGCAAGATTTTTTATCATTGTCCCGACATGAAGTTTGGAAAGCTCTGCTCTATGGCCAACTTGCAGTAGAAGTTGACCACAGAGTCATATTGGAACACCTAGAAATTCCTAGAAAGGTTTTCTTTCGGGCAATATAATAGCAATTTTTTATTTATTGTTTTTCACTTTCACAGTGGTCCAGAGTTCCTAACCCTAGCAAATGTGGAGGTGTGACAATATATTGCTGGGATGGGTAGGGGGGGAACAAACAGAAAAGGGAAATTACACTGGATACAAACTGCCAAAAATGTCCCTGCATCAATAAAAAGAGCTTTCAAATCAAACTACAGCTTCCCATAACCTTCACATAATACTGTAGTGTTGGCTATAGGCTTCTAGAAGCATAACCCAAAAACTGTTCTGAGCTCCGAATCTCTGGAAGGAGCTCTGAACTAGGCTTCCCACCCCATTTGCCTGGTACTGACCTGTTTGTTGGCCTTGAGCACTGTGCGCAGGGTGGCAATTTGTTCGCGCTTGGTACTCAGCAGTGACTTCAGTTTCAGCACCTCCTCCACCAGGACCTCCTTGTCACGCTCCAGCTCAGCCCTATGGCCCAAGGGGCTCTGCTGGTGAGCCAGGGACAATGCCACCTGCAAGTGCCCCAGCTGCTCTCGTAGCACCAGTGTCAGGTTGGCCACATTGAGAGGCTCCAACCCGCAGGGGGAACCAGGGCTGCTGCTGGCGGGCGACTGGTCCCCGCTGCTACTTGTCTCCATTTCTGTCAACAGAGACTTTCTGGATGACCGCCTCCTACACAAATTCCAAGCTCCGCGGCCCTCCCGGTAATAGTCTAACACCACACGACGAGGGGTTATGCTGTGGCAGGCACAGACATGATGGTACAGTGCAGCCATTTCCTCAGAGAAACCCAGGAGCTCCTCCTGGGCCTGAGCCAACCGCGACTGGCACTCTCGAGTCATCCTTCTGGCCACTCGCAACTCTGTTTCCAGTTGAATGGCTGCTGCCCTCTCCTGCCGGACTGCCAATTGGGCCTGCTCCAGCTCCTCATGGCACTGCTCCATCTCACTGAGGGACATAGTGATCCCCCCACCATCATGAGGACCAATATTCAGAGACTGGGCTTCATGCTGATGGGCCAAAGTCTCCTTGGTGCTGGCCAGCTCCTTCTTGAGATCCTGCAGGTCTGAAGCTAGTGAGGACTTCTCATTTTCTGCCTGTAAGAACAAAGGAAGTGGATTATTTCAGGGTTCAGCTGTGTAAGAGCAAGCCATGTGAGATTCTAGTCATTGTTTAAGTCCCAGATTGGAGAAAATGAATGGTTACTTCAAGGCAGTGTGTGCATATCCGGGAAGCACCGGGAATGTGGCGCAGCTGGCTAAATGTCAGTTGCATAAGATCTCTCTGACCAGTAGGTCATGAGTTCGAGGCCTGCCCGGGTCGAGGTGGGTGCTCGACCTTTAAGTGTAGCCTGCTGTCGAACCTTTGCAGCCCGAAAGACAGCTGCATCTGTGAAGTAGGAGATGAAGGTACCACATTAAGTGGGGAGGCAAATTTTGACTGAATTATGAGGCCATTAAAGAACTCCAGGAACGCTGAGGAATGCGGAAGGGAAAAACAAGGGACGCTAGGAGGCTGAGAGATGAGGAGTGCGTCAGCTCCCCCTGGTGGCCAGAGTTTGCCTCTGTTCGTCTATATGTGTGTATGTGGAAACGGCAGGGATTGTCTGTTAAGTATGTGTACCTGTAATCCGCTCTGAGTCTCCTTCGGTGTGAGAAGAGCGGAATATAAATAAAGTAAATAATAATAATAATATCCAATTTTGTATATAGCAAGAATAAGGAATGTATGGCCATCCTGGCTAAGGTTTAATGGGCGCTACAATTCAGATGAACAGAATTTTAATACCAAAGTATTTTATTACATTTACGTTGCCATTTTCCAATAAAAAGCACACTGGGTGGCTAATATTATCGCGTCAACAATAAAACTATAAATATATTTATGCCTGTTGTTAACATCCATCAAGTCAACTTTGACTAATGGCGACCCTACGAATGAGAGATCTCCAAGTCACCCTCTCTTCAACAGCTCTGCTCAGGTCTTGCAGGCTCAGAGCCACAGCTTTCTTGGTTGAGTCAATCTATGACCCAGTCTTTCACTTTTACTTCTGCCTTCTACCTTATCAAGTATTATTGTCTTTTCTAGCGAGTAAGATTGCCCTTTAGAAATTTCTTTATTCCACATAATGAAAGGATTTGGGTTCCTACAATGTTGCTCCTCCAGACATTGTAAGAGAGATAGCACAGCGGCCGGAGAGATAGCACAACGGTAGCAACAGCTGTGCTGGCAATCTGGTTGCTGGTTCGAATCCCGGGCTGGTTTGGACACCCAGCTGTGAGCCCTGTCCACTGTTTACCCAACAGTTTGAAAACGGCTCAACTGTGATTAGATAAAAAACTGGGAACCGCCAAGCGGGGAAGGATTTTTTCAAAGGACTTACAAAGCCTAAATAAGTAAGATCGGCTGTCCGAAGGTGGAATGAGGAAAAAACAGAGGCTCTCCGTTATGAGGATGAAGCAACAGCACCCCCTTGTGACAGGATGACGCAATCACACCCTGTGACGCACCCTGTGATGCAGCCCGAAGAAAAATCCTTCTAAAATTGCACTGTTATATGTTGTACGTTGTATGTAATTGTATGTGGAACCACAGGGACTGTCTGTCGTATGTGTGATGTAATCCGCTCTGAGTCCCCTTCGGGGTGAGAAGAGCGGAATATAAATAAAGTGTATTATTATTATTATTATAGAACTATAACACAATGTAACTTCCATCAGCCCAAGACAGCATAGTCAGCAGTGATGAATAATGGAAGGATTCCTAACATAGCAACTAGTACTTAGGTCTGAGTAGTTTGCAAGAACTCTTGTAATGCGCAAGCACCCTGAGCTGAGTAACAGAGCCCTGGCTTTGTAGACCACACCACAAGAGTTTTGTGAGACCACTTGGTTCCGTTCTTACGCTCTGTCACCTTATCAGAGACCAAAAGCGTGGGCTCTCTTCACTGTGCCTGCCATCACCAGGTGCCAAGTTTCCATCTGGGCTTTCAAAAGTCAGCTGTTCACACACACACACAGCTTTCTCAATTTTGATTCTCAGCCAGAGATTTGCTTTTGCCAGGGAACAAGAGCAGCCAGGCTGCAGCCGGCAATCTGAAAGTGGATATTTCAGCAGGCACCTTGATGACTGGATGGCAAGCTCTGTGGACTCTCTAGTAATCTGAAAGTGTTGGTAAACTGGAAATAGTGGAGAGAGGAGACGGTGGGGAACCCATTCTATACAGATGAAGATTTCAACTGGGTTCTTCTATAGGTTTAAAGGGCAGCAGAGTCCCCAAACCTGTTTCTCCAAGAGAACTGGCTTGGCCAAAGGTTGAACTAATATGCTCTGCAGAGAAGCAGCTGGGTGGGGGTTGGGGTGAGTGGAGAAGGGTCAGGGCAGAGCAAAGCATGACGCCAGCTGAGCAGGATGTGCGGCTGGCTGCTCAGAATAACTCAAATGGCTTCCTGCCATTAGCCCTGAAGGTGACAGAGTCCCTCCCAATTCAAATTGAAGTAATGGCACATGCATACCCCCTGATCTCCCCCCCCCCCCCCCAATCCGTCAAGAGAAGAGCCATGCCTGCACAGCACGAGATACCCAGGAGCAGCCCCTTTAGCAACCCAGCAACTCACTGCCAGAATAGCTCTTTGGGCACAGTGTGGGAACCAATAGCATCAAAGCAAGACTCCAATCTCTGGCTCCCATGGCATTTCTTAGCTGTCCCTATCTCCAGTCCCCTCTTCCAATGAAAATTCTGTGATATTTTAAGCCTTGCAAACTAGAATCCGCTTTTAGACTTCACAGGACTATATGCCACTTTTAGTTTGTCATCTGCTTGTTAATGTCTGCAATTTTCTGTCTATGACACAAGATATACATGGTGAGCAGATCTTGAATTACACTTGACCTCTATCCATAGTGGGCTCATGCAAATTAGATTCTAGCAATATCTAGAAGGCTATAGCTTCCCTTCTACCTGCTATAGGTTGTTTTGTCTCATCGCTGAGCCTGGAACCCAAGGTCTTGGCGGTGGCCAGGGGAGCTTTTGCACAGTTAAGACTCATGCGCCAGCTGCGCCCGTGCCTTGGAAAGTCTGATCTGGCTACGGTCGTCCACGCTCTGGTCACATCCTGAATAGATTACTGCAATGCACTCTACGTGGGGCTGCCTTTGAAGACAGTTCGGAAACTGCAATTAGTCCAACGGGCGGCAGCCAGATTACTAACGGGAGCTACATACAGGGAGCATACCACCCCACCCCCTGTTGTGTCAGCTCCACTGGCTGCCTATCCATTTCCGAGCTCAATTCAAAGTGCTGGTTTTGACCTTTAAAGCTCTATACCGGTTCTGGCCCAGCTTACTTGTCTGAACACATCAGCTGCTATGTCCCACCTTGTAACTTAAGATCATCCGGGAGGCACTGCTCTCGCTCCCGCCTACTTCTCAAATGCGGTTGGTGGGGACGAGAGATAGGGCCTTCTCGGTGGTGGCTCCCCTTCTGTGGAACTCACTCCCTATTGATATACGATCAGCTCCATCCCTCCTGGCATTCAGAAAAAAAGTGAAATCCTGGTTATGGGACCAAGCGTTTGCACATTAGCACGATACAGCACTTTAGATTGGATTGAAATGGCAAACCGGTGGACAAGACCTAATGTTTTATTATGGACGGAATACTGTTTTTAACTGATGTGAATGTGTATGATGTATTTTAATGCTAATTGTATTCTAATGTATTTTAATGCTATCTGTAGTTTAATTGTATTTTAATCTTAACTGCTTTTGGTTTTATTATATGTATACTGTGTGGCATCGAATTGTTGCCGCTGTTAGGCCGCTCTGAGTCCCCCCTCGGGGGTTGAGAAGAAGCGGGGTAGAAATGGTGGAAATAAATAAATAAATAGTCTTCTCCTATATTGAATTTTCAACACTGTCAAGAAAAGGAAGAACAAGGGTACACCAGTTCAAGCAAGCAAGGCCAATGTTTGGCACTAGCAAAGCAAGAATGCTGATTTGCTAATCATCTCCTTTTAGGGCACAACCTCTTCCTGCTGACTAGGACCCTTCATCCATCATAGGGAACACCATACTTTACCTGTAACAACTGCTGCTGCAATTTCTGAATCTCCACCAAGCTAAGTTCACTAAAGAGGTCGGCCACGAGACCAGGAGCAGGCCGGATGCTTTGGGGTGTGGAAGCCATGCCTCCTACACAGCTGCCATTGGCAAAGCCACTGTCTTGCTCTTCACACTCCACATGACTGTGGTTGAGCTCTTCCAGGTTGGCCTGCAAGCTGCTTAGTGAGTCCCGACGTCCTCCCGTGTAGATGGCAAGCTCCCGCCGCAGCTCCTGCTTTTGCTCCCGCTCCGCCTGCAGGGCCTCCAGTGCCTCCTGAAGCTGGTGCTCCGCTAGGTCCCGGAGACGACCCAATTCCAGCAGCTGGGTTCCAGCCAACACCAGTTCTTCCTCTCGGCAGCTCAATGCGCGCTTGACACTTTCAAACTCCACCTTGAAATGAGACAGTGGAGACAGGTTGGCCTCTTTTCTCAAGCCCTGCCTCCCAGTATTCCACTGTAAGCTTCAAGAATAACATGGAGAACACACCGTCTCACTGATTATGCATTCCTTCTTCACCCAAAAACTTGCAAAAACCTCTAATGTTCTTTAAATGTTGCTGCTCCACATCTGTTTTTGTCCGTTCAAAAACACTGAACAGCCTTAGAGCTGTAGAACATGGTCCACAATCCTGGTAATCTACTACAGTGAAGTAAATACAAGCAGCAGAAGGAAAAAGTCTATGGCATGGACAAGACATTCAATTGTGCTGGAGCTGCAAGCTCCTTCAAAATGCACAGTCTTTTCCTTCACCACTTTCACTAGCAGTAGCATTTCCCTTCTTCCCTCCATAACTATTGTCAAACTCGTACACAAATTTGTAAAATGGTCAAGTACATACTAGACCAGGGGTGGGCAATTATTTTTTCCAAGGGGCCACACGAGAGCCAAAAAATATTATGGAGGGCCGCACCTAAAGGCTGAACTACATTCTAATCTACTTTATTTATTTATTTATTTACTATATTTACTATATATTACACATCATTAATATTAACATGTTAATATATCAAGAAATATTCATATATAAGTATATATTACTTATATATGAATATTTCTTGATATATTAACATGTTAATATTAATGAGATTATTATATTATATTAAATTTATTATAAAATTAAATTAATGGTTTGGCAAAAATAAATTAAATTCAACTATTTATGTAAAATTGCCAACTTAGACAACGATAGACTCCCTAGAATCTGTCTAGAAGAACAGCGCAAGGCAGCTAGGGACGCTTCCTGGGTGCTTCAGCTTGAAACTTTCCTGAGAACCCGAGGTATACAGGTGAATGCACAGGGAAGTTACCCACCTCGTACCAGGGAGTTAGTTAAACAGCGCATTGTGGATATACAGGCACAAGAGGATATACACGGGCTAGCGAACATCAAATCCCTAAAATGGTTATCGGTACAACAACATGTATTTAAGAGGGCACAATATCTAACACACCAGCTCCCTAAGTATTTAAGGCTCGCCATGACTAGGGCAAGATTTGAGCAGATGGAGACAATGAGAGATACGGCAGATTTCACTCAATACCATACTCCGACAGAATTTGTATCTGTGAGGCTCCAGAAGTAGAAAATATTAGTCATATACTCTTAAACTGCCCGATATATGCAATAGACCGGGCTAAACTTCTAGGCTCGATTTTGGGAAACAAGGAACATTGGGCAGAGCAACATAAGATTAACTGGCTCCTATCCCATGCGAATCCCACCATAATAAAAGAGTGGCCTCCTTTTTTGGTGAAGGCCAAAAGGAGGAGGCAGAGATTTATTGCTTCGATTGGCACCAACTGCTGGGGCGACGAAGATCAGTAGTGGAAGTAGGATTAGCACTATAGAACTATGAAGATAGATAGGGCACATCCACTCCAAAGTGACAGTGATTAGCTTTCACACTGTCTCAAACCAATTTTAGTTACCAGATGAGGATGAATTGATCATGATTATCTGACTATATTATATTACATTTTACCCTACTATATTTTATTTCATTCTGTTTTATTGGTGTAATATATATTGATATGACTGATGGTCTCTCAATAAAGATTCATTCATTCATTCATATATAAGTATTAATATCATAATTATATTATAGTATATACAGTATATACATTATAATATATTGAAATTATAATATAATATAAGATTATTATATTATATTATTTATTATATTGATTTTTATTATAAAATTATTATAAAATAATTTTTAAAACCCACTAAAATTAAATTTAATTCAAGAAGACAAGATGCGAACCAAGATGAAGGCTGACATCCTCAAGAGAGGAAGGATCCCAAGATGGAATGGCCCAATGGCCCCAGCCCAGAGGATGGCAAAGCGGACCCAGCCGCAGCAGAGCAGAGGGCGATCGGAGGCTGCAGGCCTCCGCCCGCTCTCGCCCCCAGCCACTCACCAGCTGATCGCCCTGCTATGGAGTGCCTGCATCCCTGGAGGCGATCTGGGCCTGCAGGGGGAGCAGTCGGCGATCTGAGGCAGTTTATTCGACCTGGCGACTCGGAAGACCATCAAGTATTCTGGGTCGCCAGGGCGATCAGCCCCCGCAGGTTGCTGAGTGCTCCTGCTGCAGGCCCAGATCGCCTCCAGGGATGGTAGGCACTCCAAAGTCGCCACTCCTCCAGCCTGTCTGCCGACACAGGCCCCACAGAGCCTGCGATGGGATGGCGGCAGCGGCACCCCTTCCTCTTGGCCCCGCCCCCCCAATGCCCTTCTCCCCGGGCCGGGCAGAATCAGCTGCCGGGCCGCATCCGGCCCGCGAGGCCGAAGGTTGCCCATCCCTGTGCTAGACTGTCAGGATAGCACAATGCAAAAAAGGGGGGGGTATTCTGGCTTGATTGCCTTTATAGCCACTGCCAGGCCCATTTTTAGCACCAAGACATGATATTTTAGCTCAGTGATCTTAATACCGGTAGTCATGACCAAATGTGGGTTGCTGCAGTAGTACTTGAGATTGAAATAGTTTGTTATTTTATCTAGAGTTGACTGTTTTTTTGTCTTGCACATTTTAATTCTGTAGCGTACTCTGACAAAAGAGATATGCCCATTCATGAATTCCAAGGTATGCTATTCTTGTATTTATCAGTGAAATAGACAAAGCAGGATCATTGCATGCTTAGTAAACTTATTGGATATGCAAAATTATTTCAAAATACAGAAAACCCCAAATTTAAAGAAACAAAGGCTAAAAAAACACCCAAGTGTGCCCTTTATTCTTCATACGTCACTGAAATATTGATAACAGAAACATATTAGTTGACTGAGGGAGGGTGATAGATTAATTATGAAGAAAAATAGTCTGCTTTGGGTCATTGGAGTCAAATCCAACCCCGCACTCTGAAACAAGAATGCCATAAACCTTATGAAGTTGAAAAAAGAATTCTGAAGCAATTGTTTCAGATTAGTGGAAAAGCACTTCCTCCAGAAATAATTCATTGCACACAATGATTCCACCCAGTTTTTTCAAACACAAATAAGGCGGCTATGTTCAAATAGAGCAGTGGTTCTCAAACTGTGGGTCCCCAGATATTTTGGCCTTCAACTCCCAGAAATCCTAACAGCTGGTAAACTGGCTGGGATTTCTGGGAGATCTGGGCCAAAACACCTGGGGACCCACAGGTTGTGAACCACTGAAATAGAGGATGATATACACTGAAGGATAAGTATTTGCCAGCCCCATTATTCCCTGTTCTCCATGATTATACCACGTGAGGAAGGGAGGCAGTGTTAATAAAGGGCCCACCAGGCAGCTTCCAGCTTATCCAGCTTCAGCTACTTGAAAGCATAAAGACTGCTGAGGTTCAACAGGAAGTAGCTCAACTAGTCCTCAAGCTCAGTTCACTTCCCTTTGTCTCTTCCTACTTCAACCACAGCAAGGTTGCCTCACTGACCCAAAATACATCACAAAAAGGAAATATAATTCCTGTGCATTTACATGTTTATTATACTTCCCCTACACCAGTGATTTTCAACCTTTTTTGAGCCGCGGCACATTTTTTACATTTACAAAATCCTGGGGCACACCACCAACCAAAATGACACAAAATGACACTCTAACACAGTAATACATATAGTTAATATGTTTTTAAATGTATTTATACACTCAGTGTGAAACCTGGGCCTGTTTCATTGAACTCAAAATAGGTGAAGGGAGAGTGCTATGGTTCCATTTCTTAAAGGGACAGATGCACCTTATAGTTTATATATGAATGAAGTTCAAAAATAATTTCCCACGGCACACCTGATGATCTCTCACGGCACACTGGTTGAAAATCACTCCCCTACACCACTGCTGCTTAAAACCCTTAATTGTTGGGGTTGTGAAAAAAATTTCAACAGTAAAAGCTTTCTGAACACCACGTAGACATTTATATAAATCTCCTAGCAACAACATGCAGTGTTTACAGTGGACTCTGCAGAAAATGCTTCAGCTGTACTCCACCAAAAACAAAACAAAACCAAACTAGTCTGTTTAGCAAGCCTTGCAAATATTGGGGTTAAAATCAGTAAATGTTATCAGGCCCAAAGGGGTCACAAGTAGAGAAAGTTTAAGAAGCCTTCTCTACACACATATACGATACAAGAAGTAGAGGCAGATGAAAACAGATGCATCGACATAGCCGAACAAATACATCTGACTATATAAAAAGTTAACATCAGAATGCTGGATCAGGCAGTTTTCACTCCAAATCGCCAAATCAGTATCTGGAAATCAGGCAAGTACACATGTGCACAAGCCATACACATACACTGAGAGTCAGTTTATAATGCCCAATGGGACATGGGATTCAGGTACCTGGGTGCCCCTGAGTGCTGAGACCTGTTTCTGCAGGGAAATGTTCTCTTCCTCAAGCTCAGCACAGTCCTGCAGTTGACGAAGCTCCCTGGTTTTTGCTTGTTTCATCTCCTCCCGCAACTGGGCCTTCTCCGACTCCAAGTTCTGGCATTCCTAGAAAGACAATTGGATTAACAAATTAGGCTCATGGCTTGACCACAAAGATGAAGTCGGCAAAGAAACACTTTTTCCTTGAACATGAACAAATCCAACCCCAACAGCAAAACTATTTTGGCTTTTTTCTTTAACAGAGGAGAAAAAAAGAAAACAATGCAAGAAAAGATTGCCCATGGTGTTATCCTGAAGTAGTTTAAGGTCTGATTAAGAAATCTGTTGTACACATTTACATTTTTGGGAGAAGGCATGCAATGCCTTGAATGAAACCGCTGAGAGGGATCATACGGAGTCTTGGAGTTTGGTGCCACCTATATGCAGATGACACCCAACTCTACTACTCCTTTCCACCTAATGCCAAGGAAACTGTCCTGACCCCAAATCAGTGCCTGTCATCAGCAATGGACTGGATGAGTGCAAACAAACTGAATCTTAATCCAAGAAAGAGGTTACTCTCCCCCAGAAGACATGGGTTTGCGGTTTGGGGGTCCTCCTACACTCGGCATTGAACACGGAGGCCAACGTATTGGTGGTGGACGGGCGGGCATTTGCACAATTAAAACTTGTGTGCCAACTGCGCCCATTCCTTGAGAAGCCAGATCTGGCCATGATGATACATGCCTTAGTTACATCTCGTCTGGATTACTGTAACACGTTCTATGTTGAATTGCCTCTGAAGAGTGCTCGGTACATTTAGATGGTCCAAAGAGCTTCAGCCAGGTTGTTCACTGGGGCTGGCTACAGGGAGCGACCACCCCCCCCCCCGGTTGCAGCAGCTCCACTGACTCCCAGTCTGCTTCCTGACACAATTCAAAGTGCTGGTTATGACCTTTGAAGCCCTAGATGGCTCAGGTCCAGGCTATTTGGCTAACCACATCCCCTTGTGCAAACTTGCCCTGGCCCTGCGATTTTCAGGAGATCCCTTCTCTTGGCCCCACCTCCATCTCAAGCCTGGTTGGTGGGAACGAGAGTGGACCTTCCTTCTCTTGGCTGCCCCTCGACTATGTAGCTCCCTTCTTCCCAGGGAAGCTAGAATGGCCCCCCCTCCTTGCTGCCCTTTTGACGGCAGGCTAAGACCTTTTTATTCTGGCAGGCTTTTAAAGAAGTTTGTGAAGATCAGTTCAGGGAGTACTGTGGTTTTTAATTCAGGGGGTTTGTGGGTGGGATTGGGGGGAGGGGGAATATGCATTTTAAATGCCATTTTAGTATATTTACTGTATTTTAATTTTGTTTTTACCACACTGTTACAGTTTGCTTTTTCACTTTTGTATTGTGCCTTTTAAATCTGTCTAGTGTTAGCTGCTTTGAGTCCCCACGAGGAGAAAGGCAGGGTATAAAGATAATAATAACAACAACAATAAGTGGCATCTGCACCCATGTGCTGTATTACTATTATACCTTCCATTTAAGGTTGTATTTCAGTGCTTCTTGGTCCCTAATCCTAAAAAAGTAAATGAATCAAGGACCAGAGTAGAACTTAAAAAAGTAAACACAGAGAATATCTCAAATCCATCGGTATACCTAAATGCTCTAAGACTGACCTCCTCAAACTGCGGCCCTACAGCTGTTTGGGCCTCCAACCCTCTAACAAGCTTGTTCAATTGTCAGGGATTCTGAGAGCATGCAAGCTACCTTTATACCAACCAAGTTGCAAAGATCTACCTGGCACGCGCTCTCCCGCCGCCACCTTCCATCCGCGCCGGGCTTCTTCGGCCAATGAGGCTTTAGTGTGCGGGCCCTGGCGCTCATCTCTTGACATATTGGTTGCTCCTGAGCGGGGGAAGCAAGGCGAAGGCGCACACAGGGATAGGATGCGAGGCTGCAAGAGGGAGGGAGTGTGCCGCTAAGGGCCAAGGCGAGAGAGAGAGACAGGGCGGAGCGCGAGGCGGGGCCCTGTCCAGGCTTCACTCACCGGCGTCGAGGGCACGCTCGTCAGCTGCAGCCCCACCGCGGGGGCCATCCTCCTCTGGCGAGGCCTTCTCTCACACACACACACTCCCTCCCTCCCGCAGCCTCGCATCCTATCCCTGCGCGCGCCTTCGCCTTGCTCCCGCCCTTCCAGGAGCAACCAATAGGCGGTCACGTCACCGTGTCAAGAGACGCGCACCAGGGCCTGCCCACTAAAGCCTCATTGGCGGAAGAAGCCCCGCGCGGGCGGAAGGCGGTGGCAAAAGCGCACGCGTGGTGGCGACTACACGTGAGCAGGGTGTGCACATGCAGCGCCCCATCCTGCTGCGAGCTACCTCAAATGGGCTTGCGATCGACTTCCTGGGCAGCCCTGACCAGAGAGGAAACCACCTCACTAACTTATAAATCCATTTTTCCAACCCAAAAACTGAATAAGGGGACTTCTCACAATTATTTCCCCTCAGCTTTCATGTTTCTATCCTCAATAGATGTCATAACATTTTGAGTGGCTGACAACCAAGGCTAAACTCCACACCAGCCCAGCCTGAGGGGCAAAGCCTTGTCCCTGTGCTGCTCAGGTATCTGGAATACAGTAAGGGAGGGTCTGAAATCACCTGCCCTTCTAAGTCTTCAAAGCCACTGCACAAAATAGCAATGGGCTTCCTCTACTATTACTTCAGAGGGCCACCATAGTACTATTCCTTTTTGCTGGCCAGTTTCAACCCACATAGGAAGGTCAGCACTTATCAGGCAAGCCAGAAGCTACAAAACACTACATTGGTGCCTTTGAAAATCTTTGGATCCCAAGTGAGAAGTTCAGAATCATGACATTTAAAAAATAAAAAGCAGAAATGTTCAGCTTCAATGGCAACAGAGATAAACTTGACCACACACATGTATAAGACCAGGGGTGCCCACACTTTTTCAGCATGCGAGCTACTTAAACTAAAACCAAATCAGAAAGTTCTACCTAGAGAGAACAGGGCGGAGCTGGGGAAGGGGGTGGGGCTTGGTGGGGCTTGGCTCCGCCCCCTCCTCCCTCTGGCTTCAGCATTTCCACTGCTTCTCCTGGGTAGAAGAGGGTAATGCCAAGCCAGTGGTGGCATAGATAGCTTGGCGGGGCTTAGCTCCGCCCCCTTTTCCTCTGGCCTTAGCATTTCCACAGTTTCTCCAGGGCACAGAAAGGTTATGCCAAGCCAGTGGTGGCTATCTATGCCACTACTGGCTTGGCATTATCCTCTTCTACCCAGGAGAAGCTGTGGAAATGCTAAAGCCAGAGGAAAGGGGGCGGAGCTAAGCTCCACCAAGCTCCGCCCCCTCCCCCTCTGGCATTAGCATTTCCACTGCTTCTCCTGGGTAGAGAGGATAATGCCAAGCCAGTAGTGGCATAGATAGCCACCACTGGCTTGGCATTATCCTCTTCTACCCAGGAGAAGCTGTGGAAATGCTGAAGCCGGCGGAGGGGACGTGGCTTGGCTGGGCTTGGCGCCGCCCCCTCAGAAGCGTCCCATCTAGCTTGGATCGACCTCCCTGGGTCCCAAGATCGACCAGTCGATCGCGATCGACTTTCTGAGCCCCCCTGTATAAGACAGTGGCTGGTGAAAGGTCAAGGCAAAATGAAGACTCAACAGGGTAACCAGAAAACAAAGCTTCATGACCGTATGCTTCTCTTCCTGGTTCCTAGCTGGCAAAAACAGAGTTATGCAAAATAAAGCCAGCAGTTCAATAAGAATGTATTCATTCGGCACAGGCTGGCAAAAATTCAGTACAACATAGTACCAGTCAGACAGAGAGAGCCAGCTTGGTGTAATGGTTTGAGCATTAGCTACAACTGTAGAAGCCAGGGTTTGAATCCTTGCTTAGTCATGAAACTCATTGGGTCAGAGGAAAGCAGGAGCCGACCTCTTCTGAACAGGCCTTGTTAAGGAAATTCCATGGTGAAGTTGCCTTAAGAACCTACTTGAAAGCACATAACAGTAAAAAATAAAATTTGGATTTCGGTGCTGGAGGTTCAAAAGTTCCAAAGCTTTGTAATTTGAGATTCATCACCTTTCTCGAGTCTCGCAAAGCCACAACACAGCGCTCATTTTCCGTTCCTGTTGTATCAAGCTGGGACCTCAGGTGTTTCACATCCCCCTGGAGTTCCCCAATAGTTTCAGTCAAGCGGGCCTCTTTGCAAGCTGTCTCTCGGAGCAGACACTCCTCTCGGCTCTCCCCATCAGCGGCTGCCCGTTTGTGATTGCTATTTGACTCTGCCAGAGCCTGGGATATAGAAGAAGAGACCGAAGGTTATGGCTAGCAGCACAGTCAGGGCCCAAGCAAGTAAGCAACATGTGGCTCTTAAACTGACCCACACAGCTTGCTGAATATTTTTCTATTTAAAACCATACACAAGAGCACTGGTCTCCCAACCATAAGTCTTTGTTGCACCTGGAATATGGTTGAAAATGGCAACCAGAAGTGACACAATGTTCTATCTGGTGATCCAGAACATGCTACTCCCACCTGGCACAGTTGCCCACTCCTTGGGCTAAGGGAAACCCAGTCTAGAGCACAGCAAGGGAATTATCCCCTCACCTCCTTCATGTGAAATAGCTCTGTGCGTAGCACCTCCAGCTGACTTTCCAGATCTCCACAACGCTGCTTGAGCTCGCCATTCTCTTCCAGTACTGCCAGCCCATATTGTGCCGCCTGTACCTTTTCTTGCGTTGCCTCCTGAAGCTCAGCCACCAGACGCTCCACCTCTGCTTGCAGCTTCACTGGATCCTGGGTCATGGTGGCTGCTGGCATACTGTCCCTGGTCAAGACTGCTATAGGAGACTGAGAAACAAGGGCAGTGTCAGGATGAGAGGACCACTACTCAAGGACTGCCCAATACTTTAATCACTTCATTGGCTCTTTCATTCAAAGTACTTTATACCAAGACAAAAAAAGGCAGCATTTAGGACAATTGTACATAAACCAGGAAAGACAAAGAGTTCTAGAACAGTGTTTTTCAACCGTTTTTGAGCTGCGGCACATTTTTTACATTTACAAAATCCTGGGGCACACCACCAACCAAAATGACACAGTAATACATATAGTTAATGACGGAAGCACACTCTGAGGCAGAGAGTTCCACTGCTGAACAGCTCTCAGAGTCAGGAAGTTCTTCCTCATGTTCACCCTCCTACACAGACATGCTTCCCAGTGATGTTCGCTTTTCTGCCTGTGCTGTTGTGCTCTCTCTCTCGCACGCGTTATCTGTATATCTGTATCTGTATACCTTTAAAAAACGGAATGTTTGTATGTATGTATGTATGTGTGTATGCGGAGGACGGAAGGGCGGATATGTGGCAACCACTTTCACAGGCCACAGCGACCAGCGCGGGTGATGGACCTGCACCAAACTTGGTACACATAACCCCCCTTACCCCCTTTACGTCCTGGCGCGGGTCGGGGGACATGACCCACGGATTATGGGATTTGTAGTACTTTCCAACACTTTGGTTCCCACACACCACTGAGGCCACCAAAAAGGACCAATACAGACCACACTCAGCACACACAGCCCCCATGACCCACTCTACGTCCTGGTGCAGTTCGGAGGAGGGTGGACCATGGATGATGGGACTTGAAGTGCCTCTACTCACTTCCCAAGTCCGCTGCAACCCTCATCCAATCACTGATCGAGACCAAACTTGCCATACATAACCCCCATGACTGCCTTCACGTCCTGGTGAGGTTTGGGGGAGGACTGACAATGGATGATGGGATTTGTAGTACTTTCACATCCCACTGTTCCCACAGACCACTGTGGCCCCCAACAAACACTGTGATAAAGACCACACTTGGCACACAGAGCCCCAGTGACCCACTCTACATCCTACTGAAGTTTGGAGGGGGACAGAACATGGATGATGGGTCATGCAGTACCTTCCCTCACTTTCCAAGACTGCTACAAACCTAATCCTATGACTGATCAACACCAAACTTGCCACACAGAGCCCTCATGACCCACTCTACATCCTGGTGCAGTTTGGAGGAGGGTGCACCATGGATGATGGGACTTTAAGTACCTCTACTCACTTCCCAAGTCTGCTGCGACCCTCATCCAATTACTGATTGAGACCAAACTTGGCACACATAACCCCCATGACTGCCTTCACGTCCTGGGGAGGTTTGGGGGAGGACTGACAATGGATGATGGGATTTGTAGTATTTTCACACCCCTCTGTTCCCACATACAACTGCGGCCCCCAACAAACACCGAGAAAGTCCACACTTGGCATACAGAGCCCCAGTGACCAACAATACATCCTACTGAAGTTTGGAGGGGGACAGAACATGGATGATGGGACTTGCAGTACCTTCCCTCACTTTCCAAGCCTGCTACAAACCTAATCCAATGACTGATCAACACCAAATCTGGCACACAGAGCCCTCATGACCCACTCTACAGCCTGGTGCAGTTTTCTGTGAGACGGACCACGGATGATGGGACTTGAAGTACCTTCACTCACTTCCAAAAAACAATGCATCCCTCATCCTATCACCAATACAGACCAAACTTAGCACACAGAGCCCCCATGACCCAATCTACAGCCTACTACACTTTGGGGGGGGGGGGGAACAGAGATGATGGGACTTGCACTACCTTCAGTAATTTCATGATACCACTGCAACTCCCAATAATGATGGATCAAGACCAAACTTGGCACACAGAGCCCCCATGACCCACTCTACATCCTGCTGCACTTCTCAAATGACCCGGGCACCGCCGGGTCCCCAAGCTAGTAAATACATAAATGTAAATGTTCATTTTTGGGGTTAACATAACTCAAAAACCACTGGACAAATTGTTGACAAATTTGGCCACAAAACATACTAATACTAACCCAAGGAGGGACCATCAGTCAAAAAATTGATTTTGTCATTTTGGAGTTGTAGTTGCTGGGAGTTCTAGTTCCCCCCAGGAGGGAGGGGAGGCTGGGTTTCAGGACCATTGCTCCCAGCAGGGTAATGCTAGTGGGGGCTTCAATAAGCAACTCTGAAAGCATGCAAGGATGGAGCCATCAAGGGAAGAAGGGTCAGCAGACGGACTACGGGCAAAGGCACAGCAAGGAGGAGATGCAATGGGAGGAGGAAAACACGGGTGGATGGAGCAGAGGCCCCCGCAAAGCCCTTTTCTCTCCCTCCCCCCCCGTCTCCCTTCCTCGCTCGCAGACTCCACAGGGCCGGGCTCACAGTTGCCTCCTCATCCCGTCTGACGGCTAGCAAATTTCCCGGTCTCGGCCTCTGATGCTGCTGCAGCCGCCGCCACCGCCTCTACCGCCGCCACCTCCCCGCACAGCTCCCATCCTTTCTGCAGTGCCTTCCCTTGCAGACTCTCCCACACTAGGGCAGAGACCGGCGGGAGCGCACGTGCGGCCCCGGGAGGAGCACGCGGGCCAAACAGAGAGAGAGAAGCCACGGGAGAGTGCCTCTGCCGCCCTGCTTGGCAGCCAGCCTTCACGCAAAGGCACGCACTACTTTTATTTTCTCTCTGCTGGAAAAAAAATTCACGCACGGCCTCCTCGCTCTGCTCAGGGGAGGTTTTCCACGGCACACCTGATGACTGCTCACGGCACACTCGTGTGCCGGGTCACACCGGTTAGGAACACTGTTCGCTCGCATGGTGAAAAAGTGTGAGCACCCCTGTTCTAGAAGATACAAGCAAAGGAACAGTGTTGTCCACAAAAAACTGATCTCTTCCACTCCCCAAATATATATGTGCCTTGTTGTAGCTAGGAAAAAATGTATTGCTCTAAGAAGCATTTGGGAAAGTATTGAAGAGTGTAAGCTAACATTTCAATAGGCATTTAAAAATAACAATTTAAAAATAATGCAACAGCAACTGCCAGATGTATATTTGGACTCTAAGACACAATAGCCTTCATTTCATCTAGCACATGCTGGTACCCCATCCTTAATCTGAGCAGCGCAAATTAATTGATGCCCAAGAAGGTGTCAAAAGAAAGGACAATAGTGTGACTGTAAAGGATGAGTTCAGATTACTCTTAAATTATATGCAATTAAGATAATGACGATCCCAGCCACAAATAGGTAACTGAAAATACAGTGTTCCCTCACTTATTGCTGGGGTTAAGTTCCAGGACCTCCCCAATAAGTGAAAAACCGCAATGTAGGGACACACTATTTATTTTAATATTTATACATTATTTTAGTAGTTATACACTTTTTAAGTCTTTATAAACTTAAAATAAAGTGAAGGAAAGGCCCCTCAAGGCTGGAGGGAGGGAGGGCACCTTGGAGAGTGGCGGTGGCGAAACCCCACAAAACAGAAAAAATACCATGATGTATATTTTAAATTAATATTTTTTTTAATCCGCGAAACAGCGAGTCCACAATAAGCAAACCGTGAAGTAGCGAGGGAATACTGTATTCTGGGAAGACTTTGGCCTCGATGGACCTCTGGAAATAACCATGGAAAACACCTCCATGGATAGTCCCACCTGAGTCCCCAGAAAAATTATGAGGATGGTTAACTAGCTGCTTGTACGGACTACAACATAAATTTCATTGATGTTTAGCATGCCGCTGTTTCCAGTTGTAGGCAAGGTAAATGGAGGTGATGCAAATGGATTGCCTCACATGGTCATTAAAAGAAAATGTAAATATGATCAAGACGGATTGGTCACAATTCATAAGCTACTTGGAGGAAAAAAAACATGATTGGATAATTAAATTGGATATTTAAAAAGAGACTCTAGCTTTGATCAGATACCAGGCGGGCATGAAATAATACCCAGATGGACTCTGAGGAGCTCTTATCTGAACCGGAAAGAAAGACATCGGAACTCGCGTGGGATGGAAGTACTTGTAATGTATTGTTTTGTGTTCTGTCTTCCCCCCATCCCTTTTTGATCCCAACTCCCCCACCCCCCCTCCCTCCCCACTACCCCAGTGTGATCTGTTAATTGTAGTTTGACCCAAAATCCTGTATGTTATTGTTTTTAAAATGCAAATAAATAAAATATTAAAAAAAAAAAAGAAAAAATACCATGATGTATATTTTAAATTAATATTTTTTTTAATCCGCGAAACAGCGAGTCCACAATAAGCAAACCGTGAAGTAGCGAGGGAATACTGTATTCTGGGAAGACTTTGGCCTCGATGGACCTCTGGAAATAACCATGGAAAACACCTCCATGGATAGTCCCACCTGAGTCCCCAGAAAAATTATGAGGATGGTTAACTAGCTGCTTGTACGGACTACAACATAAATTTCATTGATGTTTAGCATGCCGCTGTTTCCAGTTGTAGGCAAGGTAAATGTATTTTCTTCACTTGAGCTAGCAATCTGTACAAAATTTAGAAGATTTCAGTTTTAGAATACACAAAAATCCTTTGAGTTCAGGTTTTGTGTTCTCCAGTGCAGCAGCAAAAAAATAGAGAAGTCCAGAAGAAAGGAATGGAAGCCTTTGTTACCCACTGCATAACACCAGCACTCAGTGTTCTAAGTACGCTGCCATGATGCATGAAAGATCAATTAGAATATCCAAGCTTTTAGCATACACTTTCCGTTTGAACCAAGCAGTATACACAGCCCTTTTAAGAAATGACTGCTCGATGCCCATTTGTCTAAAGAAAATACATTTAACAGTCGACTTTAAAAGAAGTGATGCTAGCACTTCAGCTTCTGTCAGTCCCATGGCCAAATATTCAGTAGACAGCAAGTTATTTTCTTCATTTAATACTGATCCTATTTGTTAAGCAATTGTAGGTGTACAACACCTTTCCCTTACAACAGGTGGAGCAAACCCAACACCAACATGGCTTGTTAGAACCACAGGTCTCTCCAAATAGCGAGAAGAGCGGTCAGAAGGGCAAAGGGCTTAATAAGTAGAGTGTCTAGCCAGGGAGACTCGAGTTCAAATTGTCCGCTGATCATGAAGTTCACTGTGACGTTACACCATTCTTTTTTTCCCCCCACACCTAGCCCTTAACGGTTCTGGTCCAACTTACATGTCCGAACGCATCTCTTCTTATGAACCTTCAAGATGCTAAAAGATATGGACAAATTAACATACGCTCTGAAGACATCGTATGGTAGACCCATAAAAAAAGACTGATTGGAAACAGTACGAAGCATTTAAAGATAGTATGCAGAAATAAAAGGGGACATAACATCGGGGTAACAGACGCAACACCAGAAGAGTTGGTGATAAAAAGGACAGGTAAAAAGGAGTAGCCAAAGACAAGAAAGGAATATAAGATAAAATATGGACTAAAATTCGAAGACGGAAGATTTGGAAGTCGAGCACCCCCAACCTTGGAAACCATACCCATGATCTTTCCGCCCGAATTCCCACTACCCTTTCCCCTTCCCCACCTATCCGCCCAGCCTTTCCTCCCCAAGTCATTAGATATTGTTTGTTTTTATGTAAAAGAAATGGAAAAAAATTTGAATAAAAATTATTTTTTAAAAAAAGATGCTTAAGATCATCCGGAGAGGCCCTGCTCTCGGTCCCGCCTGCTTTGCAGGCGCGATTGGTGGGGACGAGAGACAGAGCCTTTTCAGTGGTGGCTCCTCGGCTTTGGAACGCCCTTCCTAATGACATCGGATTAGCCCCCTCCCTCCTGACATTTCGCAGGAAGGTCAAGACCTGGCTATTTGACCGGGCATTTGCAAATGAAGTATGACTATCAAATAGAGACCTAAGGAACGACGACGATGCAATTGGAAATCGACTTAATAATGAGACGCTGATATTGTGTTTTTAACGTTAAATGTTAAATTGTATATGTTGAAATTGTATTGATAATTGTTGATTTGTTTGTCTTGAGCAGTTCCAGCTATTTGTACACCGCATTGGGCTGAGAGAGGCGGTCTAGAAGCAAAGCAAATAAATAAAAATAATAAATAGCCTAGCAACACTACTGGAGGATATAACAGAAGAACTATGTATATCTAGTTGCTCCCCATCTTTCTGGTTTAAGTTTTGTGGATTTGATTAATATAGTGTGCCTCTATATTTTAGGATTAATCCAGTTTGACACCACTTTAACTGTTTGCTCAATGCTATAGAACCCTTGGATGTGCAGTTTGATAAGGCACCAGCATTCTTTGGCAAAGAAGACGAAATACCTTGTAAAACTACAAGAATTCCGCAGTCTTGGGCCGTGGCAGTTGAAATACTGTTAATCGGCATTAATTCTACAGTGTAGATCAGGGCTGCCCAGGAAGTCAATCGTGATCGACTGGTTGATCCGGGGACCGGAGGTCGATCCCAGCCGGATGGGGCACTTCTAGAGGGGCGCCATCCCAGCCCCTCTCCCGGCTTCAGGATCTCCAGGCTTGAGGAGGGGTGCAGCCAGTAGTGGCTAGCCACCAGGGGCTTGGGACCCTCCTCTAGCCATGCTGCACCAAAGGGGGAGGGGGCAGAGCCCCTCCCCCCCTCCACAGGCTTGCCAAGCCAGTGGTAGCTATGCCACCACTGGCTTGGCACTACCCTCCTCTAGCCTGGAGAAGCTGTGGTAGCGCTAAAGCCGGAGGGGGGAGGGGAGGAGCCATGCTGCACCAAGCCCCGCCCCCTCCCCCTGCTCCGCCCTGCTTCTCTCTTGGTAGATCTTTCTGACTTGGTTTTATTACACGTAGCTCGCAGGCTGAAAAAGTGTGGGCACCCCTGGTGTAGATGTATCCAAGGTTTCTTTCTAGTCTCAGTATTGTCTAGGTCTCCCAGTGCAACTCTACGAGCACCTTCTGATGAACGATAATCACAGAGTCGTGCTGGAGGACCTGGAGATTGTATGGCTGTTTCCTCAGGTTAAAAAGTAGGGGTTTATCCAGTTTTCCCACTTTCACATGGCTCCTACGCCCATATTACCAGTGAACATCTTACCTATATGAGGGCTGACTATGTGTCATGTGGCTGCCCTGAGCTCAGTGCAGCAAGGGGGAGAAAATAGGCATTCCTAACTTTCTAAAACGGTATTATTTATGTTATTTTATAAGAAGTACCCAATTTGCTTTTGGCAATTAACAGAAATGTCTTTTCTCTTAAAAATCAAAGCTTTGATAGAGTCTGACAAGTCATTTGATCCACTTTTTTACTGATCAGTTGCCTCCCTCCAGGCTGTTTTCTTATGGAAGCACTGCTGTTACATCTCCTGTTCTCTATCCCTTCAGAGTCCCAAAGGGCTTACAAAACAACTTAGTAATAGAACAGGTCAGCTGATGTTTGTAAACAGCAGTTCACTAAAAGTTAAGAATTGCTTATAGGGAAGGCTGTGGAAAAAGAAGAGGTTGTTCTTGTTCCATAGAGTCAATACTCCCCAAAATTACTAAGACACATAAATGCAGAAAAGCTAATATAAATTGTCCTCTCCATTGGTGCCCCCTTGCAGTGGGGGAGAGGCTTGTTTACAGAGCTATCGTACTGTCTATTCTCCTCTATGGGTCTGAAACATGGGTCACCTATCGCCAACACCTATGAATCCTCAAACGCTTTCATCAGCGCTGTCTTCGCACAATCCTAAATATACACTGGACCGACTATGTGACTTATGTTGCTGTTCTTGAGCAAGTAGGAATCACCAGCATTGAGGCCATGCTATTGATAACACAGCTGTGCTGGGCAGGGAATGTCTTTAGGATGGAGGACCACCATCTCCCAAAGGTACTACTCTATGGTGAACTCACCACGGGTCAGCGCAAGAGAGGCGCCCCCAAAAGAGATATAAGGACTCCCTGAAACAACATCTCAGGCTCGGCCAGATTGATCACCAACAATGGTCCACCCTGGCCTCACATCGGGAGGCATGAAGATGCACTATCCACAATGCTGCGGCCTCTTTCGAGAAGACACGCCGAATGGGTCTCGAAGAGAAATGACAACACAGAAAGAACCGCAACTTGGAAACGACATCACCCAAGGAGACTTTCTGCTGTGCTTTCTGCAACCGAACTTGCCTATCTCAGATTGGCCTTTTTAGTCATCAACGCGCTTGTAAAAAGCGTGGGAAGAGTCCTTCCTAAGAATCTTCGTTCACGAAGTAATGCTGAGAGAATATAAATTGTTATCAGTCCTTTTAGTCAGAGATATAGACACTCAGTTTCTGAAGTCTAATATGGACTCAGAGGACTCCATTGGGAGTTTGACAACTAAGGACCACCTTTAATAAGAAGCCCTCTTCCATGTATGCACCTCACACAAAAGGCTCATGAACAGCACTCAAAAGGAGAAATAATAGAGGAAATATTTCAAATGTGGAAAATGGATATGAAAATTGAGTGGGAAGTTATCCAAAGGGAAATAAGTACAGTAATATAGCAAAGGGAAAATATAATGTACTAAGGGAAGTAAGAAGGAAAATGTTACAAAAATGGTACAGGACTTCTGCACAACTTTCACGGTTTGTTTTTTTTACCAGGGGTAAAGGATAGGTGTTGGCATGGATGTAAACAAAGAGGTGTGCTTAATAACATGACATGGGAATGTGACAAGAGTGCAGGTGTACTGGAGAAGGATTGAAGGAAAAATTAATAGAATGTTAAATCTATTAATGGTCAATAGAAATGTATTTCATGCAAAGATACCAGGAGTGTCTAATGTGCAAAAGGAAAAAGTGGTTGACAAATTAATAGCGTGTGAGCAAAGTGAGGGGCTAGAAAGAAAAAACAAAGTGAACTCTGATGAGTTGGTATAATTATATAGTAAATGCGGAAATAACAAATTGTAAATTGAACAATATAGACAATATAGAAAATGTTATAACAATTAAGGAATTATTTAGAGAATGTATTAAGATGTGGAGAGGAAAAATGTAGATTAAGACTGTAACATAATTACTGTAGATTACTATATAAACTAGCTTGGGGACCCGGCGGTGCCCGGGTTATTTGAGAAAGGCATTGTGTGCCAAGGTTGGTTCCTATTAGTTGTTTTTGTGGCTTGCAGTGGTCTCAGGAACTTAGTGAAGGTACTGCAAGTCCCATTGGCCATGGTCCATCCCCCTCCAAACAGCACCAGGATGTAGAGTGGGTCATGGGGGCTCTGTGTATCACATTTGGTCTTGGTCATTCTTTGGATGAGGGTTGCAGCGGTCTCAGAAGGTGAGTGAAGGCATTTCAAGTCCCATCATCTGTGGTCCATCCTCCTTGAAACAGCACCAGGGTGTTGAGTGGGTCAAGGGGGCTCTGTGTGTTAATTTTGGTCTGTAGTGGTCATTGTAAAGTGGGCCATTGGGCCTCTGTGTGCCAAGTTTGGTCCTGATCTGTCTCTGCTGTGGGCCGCAGTGTCGGACTGCCTGAGGCCTTTCCTTTTCCCTCTGAGTCACCTTAGAATGTTGGAATGTGGATGGCCAATCGGAGTCCTTTATGCAGATACCATTTCAGTGGCAACCAATCCCCTCTGTCTGGGGCCGCAGAATGTTGGAGTTCTGAGGCTGGCCAATCGGAGTCCTTTATGCAAATAATCCCATAGTGGCAACCTATCGAAACGCTGTCACATATTCCTTGGCACCTCCACACCTCCCAGAAAATGAACATTCCATTTCCAACGGAAAAAACCTGTCATTTGGCTAACTCAAGCATTCAGTTGCATTCTGTTTGGCTGGTCAATCAGAGTCCTTTATGCAAATAGTTCCTCAGTGGCAACCAATGCCCTCTGTCTGGTGCCTTAGATTGTTGGAGTTCTAAGGCTGGCCAATCTGAGTCCTTTATGCAAATAATCTGGTGCCTTAGAGTGTCGGATATCTGAGGCTGGCCAATCAGTGTCCTTTATGCAAATAATCCCACAGTGGCAACCAATCGAAATGCTGGCACATATTCCTCCGCACCTCCCGTCCTCCGCAGCGCCGCAAACACTGACTTTTATTATATACATAGATAGATAGATAGATAGATAGATAGATAGATAGATAGTGTGTCCAGGGGGGAGTGGGGTAAAATTATAAAAATGAAAATGAAAAAAATCAACCACACAGCACTCAGACTGCCATTGCATAACAGTAAAACACCAATCTAAATGAATCACTGATATGCAAAAGGTCCAGCAGATACAAGAAAGTGTGTTTCAGTGTGTTGATGTAGACACACTGAGATACATCCAAAGCAAAGCAGTTAATCCATGGCCTATGCAAGTTAGGCTTAAATTGCCACAACGGTAGTCCCATGTGCAGATGTGCCTGCCTTCCAATTGCCTGTTTACTTACGGCAACCCCATGGGTTTCAACAGACAGGGTTTTGCCAGTTCCTTCCTCTAAAATATAAACTACAGGACCTGGTACAAGATTAATCTCCCACAGAAATACTAGTGTCTAATAAAGGATCTAGAGTGTGTACCATGACCAAATGAGCTTCATTGCTCAGTTGGGTGCAATCTGAAGTATAATAATTTTAACAGGCAGAATACCCTGCCTGCAGTTATCCATTCTGAAGGTATTATAAGTGGATACATTCCATCAGGAAAGCCAGACCTGAGCAGGACTGTTGATAGCACCATGACCTGGAGGTCTCGCATTCACAGGGTCATACTAAGTCCAGGGCAATTTCATCACAATTAACAGCAACATGTTGGCACAGGAATGGAGACCTCCTTGTGTGTCTACTTCTGAAATTTAGAGAATGGAAAATAACAGTTATGTGCACAAGTTGTCACTTATGAAAGCATTTGGAAGGACAGGACAGACCAAAAAGGAATAATCCACTGATCAGCATTGTTCAATATGGAAATCCTTATGAATGAGTAATGAAAACTACCACAGAAATGTCAACTTATGAATTAAAAGGAAGGTGAAGCATTTTTTCTTAGTGACAAGTATTTTTTTTCTCTTCTTAGATTAATTCTGGATTATTTGAATACATGCTGTACAATCATTTTTTTAAAAAAAACACACAATTATAATTATTTTCTTTAAATCTGGACAAGTAGTACAGGTGAGGTATTCAACCAGGTTCACAAGGCAAGCATTAGAAATGATGTATTAACCAAACCAGGGATTTTAGAACTTAGTTCAGTTCAGAGAGTGCTTATGTACAAGGAACCAAATGCTATGCTTATTAGTTACAGGAAGTGTAGCAGACAGGAAATGTGATGTTAACACAGCTATGTGGAAAGAATACAAAGATGAATGTGCATACACCATATCAATGTGTTACAACAAAATATTTTTGGTACTAGAAGTGTGGTATGTATACAAATTATTATACAATTGAAGGTCCTAAACAATTCAAAGGAACCAGATCCCATCTGATGCTGGAAACTAAGCAGGGTTGGTCCTGGGTAGTACTTGGATGGGAGATTCCCAATGATTACACCAGTGTTTTTCAACCTTTTTTGAGCCGCAGCACATTTTTTACATTTACAAAATCCTGGGGCACACCACCAACCAAAATGGCACAAAATGACACTCTAACACAGTAATACATATAGTTAATATGCTTTAAAATGTATTTATACACTCAGTGTGAAACCTGGCAGAAAGACACAAACTTCCCACACAGAACTCCCATAACCAAGAGAAAATACTATAAGAGTTTGGTGGGCATTGACCTTGGGTTTTGGAGTTGTAGTTCACCTATATCCAGACAGCACTGTGGACTCAAACAATGTTGGATCAGGACCAAACTTGGCATGAATACTCAATATGCCCAAATGTGAACACAGATGGAGTTTGGGCAAAATAGACCTGACATTTGGGAGTTACAGTTTCTGGGATTTATAGTTAACACACAATCAAAGAGCATCCTGAACTCATGCAATAATGGAATTGAACCAAACTTGGTATATTGAACTCTCATTACCAACAGAAAGTACTGAAAGGGTTTGCTTGGGAATTGACCTTGAGTTTGGAAGTTGTAGTTCACCTACACCCAGAGAGCACTGTGGACTCAAACAATGTTATGTTATGTTGTTGTTTGTTTTCTATCCAGAATCACAATGTTGGAAGGAGGCTCACCACTTTAAGGTCCCTAAAACAGGCATGGGAAAACTTCAGCCCTCTGGGTGCTTTGGACTTCAACTCCCACCATTCCTAACAGCCTGAGGCCCTTTCCTGCTTAAGTGGCTGAGGGGGGGAAAGGAAAAGGGCCTGAGGCTGCTAGGAATGGTGGGAGTTGGGAGTCCATAACACCTGGAAGGTCCAAGTTTGCCCATGCCAGCTTTCGACAGAGACCTCTTCCTCCCCCTTCGCGCCCTTTCTTCCCCCTCCTGCCAAACACTTACTTTTTCTTCTACACTGCCCCTTCTGCCACCATTTTGATCCGAGGGGGCAGCGTGAGCGTGTTCAGGAGGGGAGGGGGGAGGGAGGAAGACATGAACTGTGCGGGCGCTACTGCGCAGACACGTCCCAGAGCAAAGCGAGCAGAGCGAGGCTGGGAAGAAGGGAGCCCGAGTGGAGAAGAAAAAGTGTTTGGCAGGAGGGGAAAGAAAGGATATTGGAGGTTCCAATTTCCCTCGGCACACTGGTTAGGAAACATTAAAGTAGGAGGTAAAGGTACCACATTAAGTGGGGAGGCAAATTTTGACTGAATTATGAGGCCATTAAAGAACTCCAGGAACGTTGAGGAATGCAGAAGGAAGAACAAGGGACGCTGGGAACGCTGAGAGATAAGGAGTGCGTCACCTCCCCCTGGTGGCCAGAGTTTGCCTCTGTTTGTCTATATGTGTGTGTTATGTGGAAACGGCAGGGATTGTCTGCTAAGTATGTGTACCTGTAATCCGCTTCGGGGTGAGAAGAGCGGCATATAACTAAAGTAAATAAAATAAATACATATGAAGAAAAAGGAAGCATCTACATTCTAATTCAGTGGTTCTCAACCTTCCTAATGCCACGACCCCTTTATACAGTTCCTCATGTTGTGGAGACCCCCAACCAGGGCCGTAGCCAGGATTTTGATTCGGGGCTGAGTTTGGTTCGGGGGGGGGGCTGAGACTGGGTGGAAGAGGGTCTACCCTAGCAAACCTTTTGTATTGTTATCCCAATAACCCCATTAATGTGGGATATAATGAGCATGGTGATCAGATCATGATATGAATAAACATAACAGTTTAAATAATGTACCAGTAAGGCCTTTTCGCAGACCACCCTGAGAATTTCGGGGGGGGGGGGCTGAAGCCCCCTTAGCCCCCCCTGGCTACATGCCTGCCCCCAACCATAATATTTTCATTGCTACTTTGTAACTGTAATTTTGCTACTGTTATGAATCGTAATGTAAATGTCTGATATGCAGGATGTATTGGCAGAAATACCCAATACGCCCAATTTGGCACAATTACCCGATACACCAAATTTTGAATACTTGTGGGATTGGGAGGGGGGAAAGATTTGGGAGTTGTAGTTGCTGGGATTTATAGTTTACCTACAACTAAAGAGCATTCTAAAACCCACAAATAAAAGAATTGGGCCGAACTTCCCACACAGAACCCCCTGATGGCCTTTGTTTTCTGATGGTCTTTGGCGACCCCTCTGACACCCCTTCGCGACCCCTGCAGGGGTCCCGACCCCCAGGTTGAGAAACACTGTTCTGATTGGTCAGTGCTCTTCCCAACCTGTGGCCCTCCAAGTGTTTTGAGACTTCAATTCCCAGAAGCCTATGGGCAGGAATTTTGGGAGCTGAAGTCCAAAACACCTGGGAGGCCCAAAGGTTGGGAACAAATAGAAGATCCTACTGCAGTGGTTCTCAACTTTCCTAATGCCGTGACCCCTTAAAACAGATCCTCATGTTGTGGTGACCCCCAAACATAAAATTATTTTTGTTGTTACTACATTACTGTAATTTTACTACTGTTATGAACTGTAATGTGAATATCTGATATGCAGGGTGTATTTTCATTCACTGGACCAAATTTGGCACAAATACCCGATACACTCAAATTTGGTGGGGTTGGGTGGAGGGGATTGATTTTGTCATTTGGAAGTTATACTTGCTGGGATTTATAGTTCACCTACAATCAAAGAGCATTTTGAACTCCACCAATGATGGAATTGGACCAATCTTGGTATATAGAACTCGCATGACCAACAGAAAATACTGGAAGGGTTTGGTGGACATTGACCTTGAGTTTTCGAGTTGTAGTTTACCTACGTCCAGAGAGCACTGTGGACTCAAACAATGATGGATCTCGACCAAACTTGGCACGAATACTCAATATGCCCAATTGTGAACACTGGTGGAGTTGGGAAAAATAGACTTTGACATCCGGGAGTTGTAGTTGCTGGGATTTGTAGTTCACCTACAATCAAAGAGCATTCTGAAGCCCACCGATTATAGAATTGAGCCAAACTTCCCACATAGAATCCCCATGACCAACTGAAAATATTGTGTTGTCTGATGGTCTTTGGCGACCCCTCTGACACCACCTCACGACCCCCCCCCAGGGGTCCCGACCCCCAGGTTGAGAAACACTGTCCTACTGCAACTTTTTGGAGTCGGTTTTTAAACAGGAAGGGAGTGCTCTTACAAGAGGTCAGACTATATGGCCTCAAGGAGGTCCCCAACTCTTACAATAGCACACACACACAGATACATACAACGCCCCCCAAGCAGAGTCTCTGATCCTCACCTTGCCTCTCTGGAAAGGGGCGTGGTCAAAGTTCTCCAATGGCAGCAGCGCATTTGAACAGGGGAGAAAGTTCTGCGAAAGAGAACGCGCGGGGTCAATTCTTAGTTTCTCAGCCACAGGCGCCACCGCTTTCTGGCTCGGGCGGGACCCTAAATTGCACTCTTTTTTAAAAAAAACCTCATTCCTGAAAGTTCACTCCGGCGGCGTCCGACGCTCAGCTCGGGAGACAGGCCGCGCCAGGCACACACAGCCGCCAGGGCATGATTCACCCTCCTCGCGCCTCCCCCCCCTCCCCTTTTATAAGCACCGCTCCGTTTCCCCCTCCCTCCGACGTTTGAAATTCCTCGCGCGCCCAAACGAAGGACCGTCCTGTCCATTATGGCTGGTGGCGCGAGGAGGGAAATATCTCATTGGCCAGCTCTGGTATCCGAGGCCGGGCACTAGCGTTCTGATTGGTGGGATTTTTCACAGAACTCTTAGCCCCTCCGCTGATAGGCTCTTCAGTCTCTTCGTTGGAGCCACGCCCTTTAGTTGAAGCCGCGCCCCCATGTTCTACAGCTCCGCCCCCAAACTAACGGAAAAACGTGTCGCCCCGCCCCTTTTGTCAATAACGCCTCCTTCTGAGACCTTTCTAACGGTTAGCTAGAGGGGGGCGGGGTATAGGTTGACGGACATGTAGGCAAGCCAATGAGGTTTCTTTCGACGAAGGGTTTAGCCACTGGCAAGCGCTCCCGCCCTCCCAAAATTTGTGAGGTGAGGGAGGCCAAGTTACAAAATAGCAGTGGCTGGATAGGGAAAAAAAAAGTAATAAGGCCTAGTGCAGGCCTGGGCAAACTTGGGCCTTTCAGGTGTTTTGGACTTTAACTCCCACAATTCCTTACAGCCTTAGGCCCCTTCCTTTGGAAGGCAAACTTGGGCCTTTCAGGTGTTTTGGACTTCAACTCCCACAATTCCTCACAGCCTCAGGCCCCTTCCTTTGTGGCTGTGAGGGATTGTGGGAGTTGAAGTCCAAAAGGAAGGGGCCTGAGGCTGTGAGGAGTTGTGGGAGTTGAAGTCCAAAAGGAAGGGGCCTGAGGCTGTGAGGAATTGTGAGAGTTGAAGTCCAAAAGAAGGGGCCTGAGGCTGTGAGGGATTGTGGGAGTTGAAGTCCAAAAGGAAGGGGCCCAAAACGAAGGGGCCTGAGGCTGTGAGGAATTGTGGGAGTTGAAGTCCAAAAGGAAGGGGCCTGAGGCTGTGAGGAATTGTGGGAGTTGAAGTCCAAAAGGAAGGGGCCTGAGGCTGTGAGGAATGTGGGAGTTGAAGTCCAAAAGGAAGGGGCCTGAGGCTGTGAGGAATTGTGGGAGTTGAAGTCCAAAAGGAAGGGGCCTGAGGCTGTGAGGAATTGTGGGAGTTGAAGTCCAAAGGAAGGGGCACCAAAAAAGGAAGGGCCTGAGGCTGTGAGGAATTGTGGGAGTTGAAGTCCAAAAGGAAGGGGCCTGAGGCTGTGAGGAATTGTGGGAGTTGAAGTCCAAAAGGAAGGGGCCTGAGGCTGTGAGGAATTGTGGGAGTTGAAGTCCAAAAGGAAGGGGCCTGAGGCTGTGAGGAATTGTGGGAGTTGAAGTCCAAAAGGAAGGGGCCTGAGGCTGTGAGGAATTGTGGGAGTTGAAGTCCAAAAAAAGGAAGGGGCCTGAGGCTGTGAGGAATTGTGGGAGTTGAAGTCCAAAAGGAAGGGGCCTGAGGCTGTGAGGAATTGTGGGAGTTGAAGTCCAAAAGGAAGGGGCCTGAGGCTGTGAGGAATTGTGGGAGTTGAAGTCCAAAAGGAAGGGGCCTGAGGCTGTGAGGAATTGTGGGAGTTGAAGTCCAAAAGGAAGGGGCCTGAGGCTGTGAGGAATTGTGGGAGTTGAAGTCCAAAAGGAAGGGGCCTGAGGCTGTGAGGAATTGTGGGAGTTGAAGTCCAAAAGGAAGGGGCCTGAGGCTGTGAGGAATTGTGGGAGTTGAAGTCCAAAAGGAAGGGGCCTGAGGCTGTGAGGAGGTTGTGGGAGTTGAAGTCCAAAAGGAAGGGGCCTGAGGCTGTGAGGAATTGTGGGAGTTGAAGTCCAAAAGGAAGGGGCCTGAGGCTGTGAGGAATTGTGGGAGTTGAAGTCCAAAAGGAAGGGGCCTGTGAGGGCTCCAAAAGGAAGGGGCCTGAGCTGAGGAATTGTGGGAGTTGAAGTCCAAAAGGAAGGGGGCCTGAGGCTGTGAGGAATGAGGCTGGAATTGGGAGTTGAAGTCCAAAAGGAAGGGGCCTGAGGCTGTGAGGAATTGTGGGAGTTGAAGTCCAAAAGGAAGGGGCCTGAGGCTGTGAGGAATTGTGGGAGCTGAAGTCCAAAAGGAAGGGGCCTGAGGCTGTGAGGAATTGTGGGAGTTGAAGTCCAAAAGGAAGGGGCCTGAGGCTGTGAGGAATTGTGGGAGTTGAAGTCCAAAAGGAAGGGGCCTGAGGCTGTGAGGAATTGTGGGAGTTGAAGTCCAAAAGGAAGGGGCCTGAGGCTGTGAGGAATTGGGAGTTGAAGTCCAAAAGGAAGGGGCCTGAGGCTGTGAGGAATTGTGGGAGCTGAAGTCCAAAAGGAAGGGGCCTGAGGCTGTGAGGAGTTGTGGGAGTTGAAGTCCAAAAGGAAGGGGCCTGAGGCTGTGAGGAGTTGTGGGAGTTGAAGTCCAAAAGGAAGGGGCCTGAGGCTGTGAGGAATTGTGGGAGTTGAAGTCCAAAAGGAAGGGGCCTGAGGCTGTGAGGAATTGTGGGAGTTGAAGTCCAAAAGGAAGGGGCCTGAGGCTGTGAGGAGTTGTGGGAGTTGAAGTCCAAAAGGAAGGGGCCTGAGGCTGTGAGGAGTTGTGGGAGTTGAAGTCCAAAAGGAAGGGGCCTGAGGCTGTGAGTTGTGGTCCAAAAGGAAGGGGCCTGAGGCTGTGAGGAATTGTGGGAGTTGAAGTCCAAAAGGAAGGGGCCTGAGGCTGTGAGGAATTGTGGGAGTTGAAGTCCAAAAGGAAGGGGCCTGAGGCTGTGAGGAGTTGTGGGAGTTGAAGTCCAAAAGGAAGGGGCCTGAGGCTCTGAGGAGTTGTGGGAGTTGAAGTCCAAAAGGAAGGGGCCTGAGGCTCTGAGGAGTTGTGGGAGTTGAAGTCCAAAAGGAAGGGGCCTGAGGCTGTGAGTTGTGGGAGTTGAAGTCCAAAAGGAAGGGGCCTGAGACTCTGAGGAATTGTGGGAGTTGAAGTCCAAAAGGAAGGGGCCTGAGGCTGTGAGGAATTGTGGGAGTTGAAGTCCAAAAGGAAGGGGCCTGAGGCTGTGAGGAGTTGTGGGAGTTGAAGTCCAAAAGGAAGGGGCCTGAGGCTGTGAGGAATTGTGGGAGTTGAAGTCCAAAAGGAAGGGGCCTGAGGCTGTGAGGAATTGTGGGAGTTGAAGTCCAAAAGGAAGGGACCTGCGGCTGTGAGGAATTGTGGGAGTTGAAGTCCAAAAGGAAGGGGCCTGAGGCTGTGAGGAATTGTGGGAGTTGAAGTCCAAAAGGAAGGGGCCTGAGGCTGTGAGGAATTGTGGGAGTTGAAGTCCAAAAGGAAGGGGCCTGAGGCTGTGAGGAATTGTGGGAGTTGAAGTCCAGAAGGAAGGGGCCTGAGGCTGTGAGGAATTGTGGGAGTTGAAGTCCAAAACCCCTGAAAGGCCCAAGTTTGCCCAGGCCTGGCCTAATGGCTTTCAGAAGTAGGGTTGCCACATTTTGATATAGGAATAAGGGACAGGTACCTAAAAATAGGGAATTTTTCACAAAAATAAGGGACACTTCATAAATAAGGGACATGGAACCCCAGGTCTCAGTGGTGGCCAGGGGAGCTTTTGCACAGCTTAGGATTGTGTGCCAGCTGCGCCCGTATCTTGGGAAGTCGGACTTGGCCACAGCGGTTACATCCCGTATAGACTACTGCAACGCTCTCTACGTGGGGTTGCCTATGAAGACTGCCCGGAAGCTGCAATTAGTCCAACGCTCAGCAGCCAGACTACTAATGGGAGCAGGGTACAGGGAGCGCACAACTCCCCTGTTGCGCCAGCTCCACTGGCTGCCAATTAGCTTCCGAGCACAATTCAAAGTGCTGGTGTTGACCTACAAAACCCTGTACGGTTCCGGCCCAGTTTACCTGTCCAAACATATTCTCCCCTATGAACCGTCAAGAGTGTTAAGATTGTCTGGAGAGGCCCTGCTCTCGGTCCCACCACCTTCGCAGGTGTGTCTGTTGGGGACGAGGGACAGGGCCTTTTCTGTGGTGGCCCCCCAGCTGTGGAATTCCCTCCCAAATTAAATTAGATCCGCCCCCTCCCTCCTGACTTTTAGGAAGCGGGTGAAAACGTGGCTGTGCAATGAGGCCTTCACAGAAAGGAGATCGCAAATCGACTAAAGTCGCTAACCACTTGATACGGACCGAATATATGGATTAAGTTGGATTTGATTTTACTTTGGCAAAAGGCTTTTTAAATGTATTTATTGTATTTTATTGTAAATTTATGTTTTTAGATTTTAAATGTTAGCATTGAATACTTGCTGTTTGCCGGTCTGAGCCCCTCTTCAGAGGTGAGAAGGCCGGGGTATAAAAGTTTTAAATAAATAAAAACTTGAAAATCAATTGATGATTTTCAAGTTTTTAATGAAGTGTCCCTTATTTTTGCGAAAAATTCCCTATTTTTAGGTACCTGTCCCTTATGTGGCAACCCTATTCAGAAGTATCCATGGAAATGATAATGGCGAAAGAAAAAACACCTCAACGAGAGGAAATGGGCGCATAGGTGTATTGCTGGCAATTTGGCACTGTTTTTTCCCCAAAGATGCCAGCTGTGGTCATGAATAATTATAATCTCTCTCAGCATTACTTCGTGAACGAAGGTTCTTAGGAAGGACCCATCCCACGCTTTTTACAAGCGCGTTGATGACTAAAAAGGCCAATCTGAGATAGGCAAGTTCAGTTGCAGAAAGCACAGCAGGAAGTCTCCTTGGGTGATGTTGTTTCCAAGTTGCGATTCTTTCTGCGTTGTCGAGACCCGTTCGGCGTGTCTTCTCAAAAGAGGCCGCAGCGTTGTGGATAGTGCGCCTCCATGCCTCCCGATGTGAGGCCAGGGTGGACCATTGTTGGTGATCAATCTGGCCGAGCCTGAGATGTTGTTTCAGGGAGTCCTTATATCTCTTTTTGGGGGTGCCTCTCTTGCGCTGACCTGTGACAAGTTCACCGTATAGTATCTTTGGGAGGCGGGGGTCCTCCATCCTAGAGATGTGCCCTGCCCAGCGCAGCTGTGTTCTCAATAGCATGGCCGCAATGCTAGTGATCCCTGCTTGCTCAAGGACAGCAACATTCGTCACATAGTCGGTCCAGTGTATATTTAGGATTGTGAGAAGACAGCGCTGATGGAAGCATTCGAGGAGTCGTAGGTGTTGGCGATAGGTGACCCATGTTTCAGACCCATAAAGGAGAATACAGTATGATAGCTCTGTACACACCGATTTTGGTGCTTTGCCTCAGGTGCTTGTTGCTCCAGACTCTTTTGTGAAGCCTTCCAAATGCACTATAAGCCTTTGCTAATTTGTGATCTATGTTTGTCAATCTTGGTGGCAAATTGGCATTGTTTTTTTCCAAAGATGCCAGTTGTGGTCATAATTATAATACAACACATTATAATATGCCACCTATGGGTTCATGTATCCATGCCTGCCAAAACCTGTCAGCCCTAGGCATTTTCTACTTCCACCAACATTATTGCATCTTGGGGCCAGGCATCCTTCATTTCAATAGGGTTTGCTATTATTTCGAGTTTCACATATCCAGGCGAAGTACTGTAACTTATCTCCACCGATACAGGCATCATCATACAGGCGTTTTCCAGAGATCTTAAAAGTGGTAAACAGAAATTGTCTTGTGGGAACTTTTAAGAATAGTATATTTAGCACACCGCTTCGTTGCTCCGGAGCTCAAGATAGTTCAATAAGACACAAAGTACCCTAGGCAGTTATGTCGTGCATCAGATGAAATAGCTTTCTTATGATTATGCCTCCAGGCTTATTATCTTTTGAGATCTTTTAAAAAAAAAGAAATATTTGTGTCAGAAGCGAATTGAGAATAGTGTTATAATTTATTAAAAAACCACAAAGTTAATAAAATTGGCATACTAAATTTCCTTTGACCAGAAGCTGGCCACTTGGAGTGCCTCTGGTGTCGCTATAAGGTCGTCCATTGTGCATGTGGCAGGGCTCAGACCACATTGTAGTAAATGGCCTGTGGTTTGCTCTTTTTTACACTCATGTCGTAGACCAGGGGTCGGGAACCTTTTTGACTCAGAGCCATAAAAGCAAAATATTTAGAAATTTATTTCAGTGAGAACCATATTATATGTGTGTGTGTTAAGACTTAATTCAACTAAATGTGAGTATATACATACACACTACGAGAAAAGGATTCCCCTGGCAGAATGACCTGGCTCTGCAAAAGGCAAGGGGGAAAGAAAGATGGAAGGAAGGGGGAAAGAAAGACAGACAAAGGAAATAAAGGTGGGGGAGAGGAAGAAAGAAAGAAAAGAAGAACGAACTATGGAAAAGGGAAAAAAAGAAAAGCAGGAGAGAGACGAGGGGAAAAAAAAGAAGGAAATGGGAAGGGAGGAAAGGAAAGAGTGGGGAAAAGAAGAAAAGAAAGAAGGGGAGAGAGAGGGAAGTGAAAAGAAAGGAAGGAGAAGGAAAGGAAGACTTGGGGGGAAGAATAGAAGAGGAAGGAAGGAAGGAAGGAAGAGGAAGGAAGAAAGAGGGAGAATGGAGGAAAGAAGGAATGAGAGAAGGGGAGGGAAAAGGAGAGAAGGAAGGTGAAGGGGGAGAAAGGAAGGAAGAGGAAGACTGGAGGAAAGAATGGGAAAGAGGAAGGGAAAAGGAAGGAGAAGGAATGGGTGAAGGGGAGAAAGGAAGGAAGAGGAAGGAAGAAAAGGAGAACGAGGTGCCACTGCCGGGCTCCGCCATTCCCGGCAAAGAGGGCGCAGGGCCCCAAGAGCAGCAGGGGATGAGGAAGAGGTGGCGATGGCGGTGCGGAAGCGGCAGTCGCGGCGCAATTGAGTCACTCCTCCCTGCTGCATGCTGGGAAACCGAGGCCCGGGCTGCTCTGGAGAGCCAGATGCAATCATGAAAAGAGCCACATCGGGCTCCCAAGCCATAGGTTCCCTACCCATGTCGTAGACTCATTTGTAGCCCCCATTTTAAAAGATTGGCTCTGCATCTCATCCTACATTGCAAATTCTGCCCTGTTAAGTAAACAAAGAAGGCCTCTTCCCTGAAGAGGTTTCCAATCTGAACTTTGGCTGCAAAGAGGGAGTATGTTGAAGGGAAAGGAAGTTCAAGGAGAGCTTCAATGTTTGTTTTGGGACCTAAGTTCCAGATCTAGGCTGGGTGAAAACAATAAGCCAAAGGCTGACTGCCTAGTGAAATGCACTACATTATATCTCTCCTCCATGGGAAACGCTACTCCTGTAACAAGGGCAATCCTGAAGATTAGGTCAAAATACTTTAACCCAAAGAAATGATTTATTTCAAACTAACTGTCAAACAGTTTAAAATTGTACAGACTGGCCAAAACAATGGGGTGGCAACTTTCCCAAGTCTCCTGCTCTTCATGAGTAACTACCAGCACACTGGAGGACAGGGCTTGGATTCTCAGTTTGAGTTCTACCCTATATCACCATTCTTAAATTTAACATTTTACAGAGTACAGACTTAACAAAATGTAGAAAATGTTCTGTGATTTTTGTAGATTTCCAAGTATTTGCAATGTATACACACTTTTTAGAAGAAGTTCACTTTCTGTGTAATAAAAAAGTCCAAGCACAATTTAAGGGGCCAGTGATTCTCAACTTGTGGGTCTCCAGGTGTTTTGGCCTACAACTCCCAGAAATCTCAGCAAGTTTATCAGCTGTTAGGATTTCTGGGAGTTGAAGGCCGAAACATCTGGAGATCCACAATTTGAGAATCACTGCTCTAGACTTAAGAGACCAGAAAGCTTGAATTTCTGTTCCTATTGTCCATTCCCCCACCTCAATGTAGAAGAACCACACGAAAACTTTTATGTCAATACAAGTAGCATATAAGTTATCTCAGTATGATTGTTTTGGCCTGATGTGTAGAATCAGATTTTCACAAGAAGTTTGTTAAATGCAGGGATCTTGGTAGCTTATTGACAACGAATTTCCCAGGATTATTAGCACATCCAGTACCTTAAGCAATCATTTTTCCTTGTATGTGAAGCCAATATGTGTGTGCGC
Organism: Anolis apletophallus; assembly: GCA_030556195.1. NCBI lineage: Eukaryota > Metazoa > Chordata > Lepidosauria > Squamata > Anolidae > Anolis > Anolis apletophallus. The sequence continues at coordinate 171,043,266 of JARBWK010000001.1, read as the reverse complement.
AAAAGCAGAAACAAATTTACAAGTGAATGGAATAAAAAGCAATCTGCAGTATATATCATATACAGGTCCTTCTCAAAAAAATAGCATATAGTGCTAAAGTTCATTATTTTCCATAATGTAATGATAAAAATTAAACTTTCATATATTTTCAATTCATTGCACACCAACTGAAATATTTCAGGTATTTTTTTGTTTTAATACTGATGATTTTGGCATACATATCTCAAAAAATTAGCATATTCCATCCGACCAAATATGCTAATTTTTTGAGACAGTATTTTTGGGTTTTCAGGAACTGGATGCCAAAATCATCAGTACAAAACAAAAAAAGACCTGAAATATTTCAGTTGGTGTGCAATATATGAAAGTTTAATTTATCATTACATTATGGAAAACAATGAACTTTAGCACTATATGCTAATTTTTTGAGAAGGACCTGTATACATTGAATGTTACATGTGAAAAACAATGTATATATGTACATAGTCTGTATTGAAAGAAATATATAAACAATTCATTTTGTATTTCATCTCATGGCACCATCATTTCCTGCTTTAAATAAAGCCTGAATGGCTAAAATGGAAAAACAGGACATGTAGATGGTATCAACACAACTGTGTAGAACAGGTGCTGGCCTTCAACTTCCTTTAGTGATACACCTTCTTAAGGGGACTTCTTCAGAACAAAACATGGGAGAAGGGCATCAGAGAACTCACCTGCAGCACAATTGCTACTCCACTTAAACATGCAGAAAAGACTCTCTGGGCATTTGGGGCAAGGCAAACTTCAACTGTTTCTCTGTGATGCCATTCCCTTGACAGAAAAACAGCTGACACGATTCTCCAGAGCTCACTGGTTTCCTGCCCTGAATATCTTTTTGGCTACAGCACTTGTCTCAATTGGAGAGGATTTCCAGAGCAGTGGTAGAGAAGCACCTCTTAGGAGTGTAATTCATTGCCTCTTGTACTCCACTGCTTAAAGTGGCTGCTTCAACCTGCTCCGCAACTCTGTGAGATATTAAAATTAAAATACCTTTGATATGTTAAAATTGCTCTGATTGACAGCAAGAGCCAAATTTTAATAGTAACTGCTTCTTACTAAATACAGAGTAACTGCTTCCTACTAAATACAGGAGTTGACCCCAAAAGCAAATGATTCCAGAACACAACAAAGATCCACGCAAGGTCCATCCTCATTCACTGAATACAACTGAACCTACAATAGCACCGTGTTTCACTATCAGAAACAGACAATGGGAGAAATAAAATACGTTGCCTGGATCTGGATATTAATTCTTCCATATGAAGGAAAAGAAAAACCACACAGGGCTCTAGTTTTGTGAACCACCTTGCACCACTTCCAAGTAATGCAATACAGTGTGTAGTGTATTCATGCTCCTGAATCATTTCCTCCTTTTCCTATTATTAAAGAAATCCACAGAGACTTGAAAAGTTCTTTACTGATTTGTTGGCTGTATACTGTTAACAACAACACAGTACACATAAAACAAGCAAAATTATCTTGGTCACGTTAAGTTCTAAGACAATATTACTGATATTACAAATAACATTTCTGTAGGAACCAGTTGCATTCTGCACCAAGTACTAATTATGTATCGCTATCTCCTGCTAGGAAACCACCCATGGAAATGTCTACCCAACATGGCCTTGGAATGACAGGCCTGAGAGAGAAACACCAAGTAGGGTAGGCACCAGGCACAACAGTAGGTGACAACCAATTCAGGTAAGACATACGCTACTTGGTCCACATAAATTTGCCAGGAGGTATCTAGGCTCAGTTAATATGCAAATAGATTAAGAATGTCATATTATTTGTGGGGAAAGGTGTTGGAATGTAACCAGAACTATTTTTAAAGCTACATTTGAACTCAGAGTAAGGTCAAAGCCTTATTCTGGCATGTTAACAGCAGCATATTGATAGAAATCAAAAATGGAATTTCTTAGTCACAAAGGGAAAGGCTGCAATAAATTCTGCGGTTAGGAAAACTCTATAATAGACTCACATTTCCTCAAACCCATTTTTCATGTTTCTGTCACTGCAACCTTCTACCTAAAACCAGACAATTGTATCAGTTGGCAAAGGTGCTCTTCACAGCTGCTACAATCTTCTTTGCGCTAATCCCAAAAAGATCCAGAAGCTCATTTGGTTGTCCACTCCGTGGCACTCCTGTCACAGCCAGGCTCTGGACTAAGATACTAGGTTCTCCAGAGACAGCTGATGCCACTGCATCACCAATACCTCCTAGACAGATAGAAAGAACAGTTAATTTCAGTTAGGAACTTTTTATACAGCAAGCTTGGCTCAAGTTGATTAACTGCATCATAGATATGCCATTGTTAATATGATTCCAGTCAAGTATTATTATTGCTAATGCATTCATATAAGCATCAATGCACAGTTTTGTACAATCATAAGGCAACAAAGCAGACAGTCTGTCTTTCAACACCATATTTTTTATTGCGCTATCCTATGTAATATTCAAACTTCAGAAAAACTTCCCTCTTTCTTTCGGCTGTAGCTTAAAAGCAACATAGATCCACAAATGACTACAGGCGTATCACTAACATCTTTCCCAGGAGAAACACATCTAGCCATTATCAACTTAAGGTCAACCCTATGTGGCTTTAGGTTTGTGGGGCTATAAATGCATGTGGAAACTACAATGTAATTGACCCATGATTAGCATCCATTCATTAGTCAGACCAAACCTGCAGTTTATAGGCTAACATTGATGAATGGTTGTAATATATACCATATTTTTACTCTACATAAAACACAAAACCTTTCTATAGTATGTTCTGCATTGTTATGACTGTTAGGTGCTTGAAAGAGCAGGGCAACAAATTCCACAAACCTACTTGTAGCTACATCTGCTCAGTTGGCAGTTGTGGAAACAAAATCCTTCTGGACCACAAAGTAAAATATGATAGAATTTAGTGAGGCTAGTTCTCTTCACAAGCATCTTGGCCCTATGGTCATAAAACCAAATCAGCATCACCCAGTCCTGCCTGACACAACTACACAGATTACCTTCTTTATAATGATCCTCAACAGTAATGATCCGGCCTCCTGTAGCTCTGGCATTGGAAATTATGGTGTTAGCATCTAAGGGCTTGATGGTAAAGAGGTCAATCACCCGGATATGAATGCCTAAGAGAAAGAAAAACACCAATGAAGGATGCAGTAAGGAGCGGCAGGGGTAGGGATCAGGGATAAACCAATACCCAATATCCAGTGATATTTGTAACCTGTAAAATTCCTGCAGTCCGTTACCTTGTTTTGCCAGCTCATCAGCAGCTGTAAGGGCTTCATGGAGTGTAACACCTGCTCCAATAACTGTCACCTTATCAGCATCATTCTTACGTACAACCTATAAAAGGATAGACAAGGGAACCATGAAATTATTAAGAGAGGCCAAAGGCATTCCTCAGCCATTGGATCTTTCCAGCTAAGCTTGGAGTCTGGTTTCTGTTGTTTCCAGCTGTAGAGATAATGCACAGGATCTTGTGTCAAGCTTCTGGAGAAGAATGTTAGGTTGTATTCAGGCAGAATCTGAAATAGGATGTGGTCTAAATGGGGCATTTGTACAGTGTTTTAGATGGCACAAGAAATATTGTGTTTGAGCCCAATAAATCCTAAATAAATACCTTGTTTTTTGAAAAGATGCCCTGACCTTCAGCACAAAATCATTCCAGGAAGCAAAAGTATAAGACATTTGTAACACTTTGTTATTGGAGTAAATAAAGCTGGGAAGTATCTTGAATTTATGCCTTTTATGAATGTAATAATATATTTTATTCCATATGAGGGCCTGGAGCTTAACATATAAATTCACCCAGTAGATGAATAAAAAACCAGTTGTTTTTCATTTATAGCTCATCTTCTGATTTAGTCTAATATTTAAAACAATCCTTCTCCTTGAATTCCAGCATATCATTTTGCTTTACATTAGGGAACAGGAACAGCCATAGGTAAGTTGTTCCTGTGGCATGTTGGTATGTCTGCAAATACAGTTTATTTGTCCAAGTAATGTCAGTCCTCTGCCATCTAGTGGCCAACATGTATACATCATTATACAATAGTACTGTAGGTGTACTGTTCTCTTTTTTTGGTGGGATCTGAATTTGCGGACTTGGCAAACAAGACAGGCTTTAAGACTTTGCTGCAGAATATGATCATTACCGTATTACTGGCCAGAAGAGTTTACTAAACTGGCCCTAATGTCTATCTAGAACCTGCTAAATAATACTTTGTTGGGACCATGTTCTAAATAAGAGTGTGGTTAAATTAATATACATGAAAGCCAAACTTACAATTGAAATAAAAATCGAATGATGGCACACTTGTCCATGTACAATTTAAAAAAAGGCAAAACTTCTACTATCCGGGTTTAATCTGCTGCTGCTCAATGCCAAATCGGTTAATGGCAAAACAACTGCCATCTGGGACTTGATCCTGGATGCTCACACTTTTCCAGCATGCGAGCTACTTATAAAACAACCAAGTCCCAAAGATCTACCTACCCACTACTCAGAGAGCCATAAAAGCAAAATATTGGGAAATGTATTTCCGTAGAGCCATATAATACATTTTAAGACTGAATTCAACTAAATGTGAGTATAATAAGCCCCTGAGCATTCCTCACAAATGGCATGGGAGCCATACACACTGTGCCTGCGATCTGCCTGGGAACTACCAGGACGCCCTCCGAGATCTACCAGGACCCCCTTCGAGATCACAATCTACCCAATGAGCACCCCTGGTCTATAGGGATTCCATCTCCCTGACCAGGTGCCCCATCCCACAATCATCCGGGTTCAAATGTGTCTATCTGTGGGTGGGTTGCTGGGACAGAATGGTGATTCTGTTAATGTACCACTCACCTCGCTGCACTAGTCTTCCTACCTGAGCTGACTAGGGTGGCTTTGGCCTGGCGTTGGTATCCCAACGGCTTATTGTGCTGAGGGATTTCAACATCCATGCCGAGTCTGCCCTGCCAGGAGCAGCTCAGGACTTCATGGCAATCATGACAACCATAGACTGTCCCAACAATTATCTGGCCCGACCTATGCAATTAGACAAACGTTGGACTTTGTCTTTTCTATGGGATGGAAGGTGACGGTGTGTAGGATCTATCTACAGTCCCATTGTCATGGACCAATCATCACCTCACCGCTGCCCCAGACCTGGGTGAGGACCAATTAAGTAAGTCTGCCCCAAGAGGCTTATGGAATCCGACAGTTTCCTGACAGATCTTGCGGGTTGTCCTGCCACTGAGATGGGTGGTTCTGTCAAAGCCCTAGTTAACCTCTGGATTGGAGAAATGACCAGGGCAGTTGACACAATTACTTCCAGTTGCCCCCTCTCATCTCGCAGAGTCAAACCATCACCTTGGTATAAGGAGGAGCTGGAGGCAATGATGCGAGAGACAGAGGCTAGAGCATTGCGAGTCTGACCGAGCACTAGATAGAGCTTATTTAAGAGCATATTCCGTGGCAAAGGAAGCAGCAGAAAAATCTTACATAGCTGCTAACATTGCATCCACATTGCAATTCATGTATTTGGTAGACAATGTTAGGTTCGGTCAGAATCTTCCTAATTTGGAATACATTCGGAAATATATGCTTTTTGACGCGATTTCAAAGTTTTTAAGGAAACCAGAAGTCCCTTTGCCCTTCCGAAGATTTTTCCACCATTTCTGCTCTGAAGCAGTGAGTCAGAAATGATTCAGTGTTTAAGGGGGCACCAATGCCCAAGGGGCACCCCTGTTGCCAAAGCCGGGGCTCGTCCCTCTCTCAGCATTGGCAAGTGCGCAGGGAAGAGGCCCTGGGAGCTTCACTGGCCCCTGGACGTGCGCTCTCAGCCCTCTTCCCCCCCGTGCGCTTGCCAAAGCCGGGGCACCTCTCCCTACCAGCGTTGGGAAGTGAGTGCGGAAAGAGGCCCTGGGAACATGCATACAAGAGCTGTGCTTCACCGGCCCTTGAGCTTGCGTTCTCAGCCCTCTTTCCCCCACGAGTGCACATCCAGGGACTCTGCTCCATCGACCAGCCACTGACAGCCAGTCGACCTCACTTATGGTGAAGCCGCCTCTAGCCGAGTGAAGCAGTGTGCCTGCTCCTGCTTCCCGCCTCCTTCTTCATGTTTCTTCCATCCTTCCTGGGCCCAGCTGAGGCCCAACGGAGTGTCTGGCCTATGCCACGCAGCTCCTGAAGGTCACCTTTGGCCTTCCTCACACTGGCCTGCACTGGGCATGGAGGACGCAGTGGAGGAGACTCACAGCAACCTGCCTGCCTTCCTGAACTTCCTGGGCTAGGAGGTGAAAATTATTATTAAGGCTGGGTGGCCATCTGTCAGGGGTAGTTTGATTGTGCTTTCCCTCCATGAAGGCAGAAGGGATTATTATTATTAAGGCTGGGTGACGATCTGGAGTCTGGGAAAGCGTTTTAAAACAGAGTGGTGAATTTCCTCGCTTTGCTGTCGCTCCCGCTTCAGTCTTATGCCAGAGAAGCCGTTTTAAACCAGCGTGGATGAATTTCCTCCCTTTGCTCCCCCTCCCCCCTCTGCCCTTCTGGAGTAAAACAACTATTTTCAAAGTAGAGACCACCAAATGAAACAGTAAATAACACTGTTAAACCATTATTCGGAATTCGGAAGTTTCGGAAAGTTTTGAACTTTTTTCCTGCGAAAATCGGAATTGACTTCCAAACCGAATCACCAGCGCCCTCTAGATCCGAAACAAGTTTTGAACCAATTTTTTAATGGATCAACCAAGCCTAGTATTTGGTTTATCATGTTTTCGTTTGAATTTATATGTTATATAACTTCTGTTTTTAACCATTGTGCATCACTTTACCTTGGCGTGGCCAATCTCAAACTTTTCTTCCGGAGAGTACAGGGTGGGAGTCTCTGGACGGCTGGTTCGAATGAAGCATATCCCCTGAGAAGCAACAAAACACTGTTCAGAGGACAAGCACAACAGCAAACACAACACTGAGTCCCATGGCAAGACACATTCTAGGGGCATAGGTGACATGGTAAATACATAAGGCTCTGTAAACACTGAAATTATATGGACATTGGAGGTCACATGGAAACAGTAATCACTTAAAACATTTTTAGGGGAGTTACTAATCACAAAGTGGCTCTCAAAAATAAAAGCAAAAAACTAAAAATAAAAACTGGAAACCTGCATAGGATTATCTCAGAAGCTGCTTTCAAATGTGAAGTGCCCTTACTTTCTGGGAGGTAGAGAAGTAGCTCTTTTATACACATACCTTGGTATTGGCAGCCAGGCAAACAGCATGTTCAGTGGAAACAGCATCACTTGGGTAGAACACAGTGCAGCCTGGAATAGTTCTGAACATGGCTATGTCTTCCAAGGCCATCTGAGAAGGTCCATCCTCACCTAGTGAAGGAGACCAACAGGGAAGAGAAAACCACATAACTCATCACCACAGTTCAAGGCGGGGAACAGCAACGTATTGAAATATAACATGGATCATCAGATAAAATACTGTACATAGCATACTTATCAGTTAAAACATTGATTTTTAAAAAACTGATGCATATTAAAACAATCAATGCACAATTTATTTTTGTTTTAAATGCATACTATATATTCATCTGTTGAAGCTCTACAGCCTGATGGCAAGCCACTCATATTTATATACGATATTTCTATCCCGGCTCTCTCAAGGCCAAAGGCAACTCAAGGCGGTTTACAAATTGGCAGCAATTTTATGCTGTGACAATCCACAATTTATAATTAAAACATTTAAAACAGCATTATAAAATCAATACAACACAAAAACCATTGCAAACATATAAGGTATCCTTGGCAAGATTATATAGAGGTTTAGCTTTGTGATCCTCATGTGTGGCTTGCCCAAGGTCAATTGAGGTGGGATGGGGTATTCCGTGTCTGAGTGAAGATTTGAACCCTGGTTTCTAGCCCAAACATTTGAACCACTAAACCAGAATGGTAGGCTCTGTGGCTCTGATTTGTTATGTACCTTCAACTAGACTTGAATGTACAGCAATCCTCTCATAGGGTTTTATTGGTAACATTGATTCAGAGAAGGGCTTTGAATTGATTATTTCCTATGACTAAGAAAATGAGACTTGCCTAAGTCTACCTAGAGGGCTTCTATGGGTAAATGATGGTTGCTCACCTGTAACCATGTTTCTTCAAGTGCATGAAGTCCTTCGTCCTATGAAGGTAGGAGAGAACTCTGTGGACGTCGAGAAGATGAAATGCCCAGTCAAGCTCTGTTTGTGGAGCTTGAAAGAATACTGGAAGCACAATGTCTTCAGCTAAATGATATGCCGAAGCCACCTTAGGGAGGAAGGCAATGTCGGTTCTAGAAACCAGGGACATCAATATGTAGTGCACACAACTCATTGGATCTGCGAGCTGAAGCGATTGCCACCAAGAAAACAACTTTCCAGGAAAGATGAGAAAAGTCAGCCGTTGCCATGGGCTCAAAAGGTGGCCTCATCAGTACTGACAAGGCAAAGTCAAGCTGCCAAGAGGGAGGTGGGGGGAGGAAAGACTGGTGGCCGGAGGTTCCTGTACCCTCTAAAGAAGAGTTGGACAAGAGGGTCCTGAAACCAGGACAAGCCACCTTCCATGCGGCGATATGCTGAGAGTGCAGCCAGACAGCACTTAATTGAAGAAAGCAGCAGGCCCTCGTCTGCCAACACAAGGAACTGAAGAAGTAAAGTAGGGGCCTGCAGAGGGTGCACACACCAGTGCTGTGCAGCATTAAGGATGGCAGTTACTCTTCAGGTAGTGGTGTGGCCTGACCTGCCATGCCGTCAGACAGAGTAGGTCGAGGTCTGGGTGACGGACCCAACTGTCCTGGATCGTGAGCAAGTCTGGCCAACTGCTCAGCAGTAGATGATTGTCCGCAGTCATGGTCTTGAGGAGGGCGAACCAGGGTTGTCTTGGCCACCAAGGTGTTATCAGGATGGCGTCAGTTCTGTCCGCATCCAGTTTGGCAACCACTCTGCTGAGGAGAGGTAATAGTGGAAAAACGTATAACGGGGCCGTGCCAATTGTAGAGGAACGTATCCCCCAGACAGCCCTGTTGTGTATCTTGTGGCATCCTGGCACAGTAGCGTTTGCATTTGGCATTGGGTGGTGCTGCAAATATGTCGATGCTCGGCCGTCCCCACCTTCGAAAGAGATGTCTCGTGAGGGTGCAGGGACCCCTCATGGTTGGTGGGCCCAGTCCTGCTGAGGTGGTCTGCCACCATGTTGTCTTGGCCAGGCAGATGTAACACCACAAGGTGGATTGTCCTGGGAATGCACCACTGCCAGATTTCGAGAGCCAACTAGAGCAAAGAGCGGGAGCGTGTCCTTCCTTGTTTGTTGATGTACCAGATGGCTGTTGTGTTTTCCATGCGAATCTGGACCACATGGCCCTGAACAAAGCGCTCAAACGCTCGGAGCAACTTCTAGATGGCAGTCAGCTCCAACACATTGATATGGAGCTTGGTCTCAGCCAATGTCTACAGGCCTTATACTGAGAGAGTGCCGGAGTGGGCTCCCCCAACCTTGAAGAGAGGCGTTGGTGGTGACGACTGCTGAAGGCCCTGGAGGGCTAAATGGTGAAGAGTACACCAATGCAGTGAGCGCCGGACAGACGCAGGTGGGCACAACATGCAGTGCTGGCTGTGGCGAAGAGGGTCGAACACCCTGATGAACCACGCCTGCAGCGATCAGAAATTCAGCTGGGCAAATGGTGTTATAGTAGTTGTGGAAGCCATATGCCCCAGCGTTGACTGAATGTGCTTTGCCTGCACACAGGAAGATGACGGATGTGCTGCACATCTGCTCGGAGATTGTGAAACTGCTCTTCTGGAAGATACGCCTTGCGCTCGATGGAGTTTGAGACACGCACTGATTGCGTCGGCTCTAGGTGGGACTTCTGAACATTGACCAGGGGGCTGAGACTCTACAGTAAGGAGAGCGTGAAGTCTAAGTGTTGCAAGAGTTGTGAGTGAGAGGCCCCAACAACCCATCAATCATAAATGTAAGGAAACACCATGATCCTTTGCACCTGTAAGTGCGCCGCCACCGCTGCCATTACCTTGGTAAAGACCCGAAGTGCAATGCAGATCCCGAAGGGGAGAACTCTGAAATAATATACCTTGTCGCCTATTTTGAAGGACAAACACGTGTGGTGGCGTGGCGTGAAGACTATGTGGAAGTAGGCATCCTTCAAATCTATCGTGGCGAACCATGCCCCACAAGGAAGAAGAGGCAAGATGGTCTGGAGAGTGACCATACGAAACTTGCGTGGTCGAATGTATTGGTTAAGACAACGCAGATCCAAAATAGGCCTTTGGCCTCCATCCTTCTTAGGGACTAAGAAGTGGAGAAGAAGGCAGAAAAATAGTGAGAGGGGTGAAGTGGCACCCTTTCTGGAGAAGGGTGCGAACCTCATCCAAAAGGACATTATAGAAGGCGGCATTTTCTTGATGATCTTGAGGCGTGGAGAACTTTCAAATCCAATAGAGTAGCCGTGGCAAACCACATTAAGCATCCACCTATCGGTGGTGATAGATTTCCATGCCTCGTAGAAGAGGGTCAGACGCGTGCCGAAGCGCACAAATGGTGGTGGCTGAGTAGAAGATTGAAGTGAAGACACCCTGTGAGGAAGTAAAGGGGGTACCTGTGGAGAAGGGGGAGGGAAGATGTCGCTAAAAGCGATGTTTCCCCTTGGCCTGATACTTCCCCTTACCCTGCTGACGAGTCTAAGACTGTGCCTGCTGCTTTGGGGAGCATGGAGCTCTCCGCTGGAAGTGTGTGAGGAAGATGGGTAAGATCTTCTAGAGTAGAACGAGGACTGCTGGCCTCTAGACCGAGAACGATAAGAGGGCTGCATGAAACCATACTTGTTGGCAGCCTGCCTCACTTCTTGAGACTCCTTTAAGTTAGTGTCTGTCCCAGGGTTGAATAATCCAAAATCGTGAGCAGGCATATCCTCTGCCAGGATCCTGCCTTCCTCAGAGTGTTGAGGTGCGCAGCCACGCATGTCTTCGAATGGATGTGGCAAGGGAAAACAGCTTTCCTGCCATGTGGGCAATGTGCTGAGCCATGTCCTTGTGAGCACGGGTGAGCACAAGCTTCACGATAGTAAGCCTTGGCCATGCTCTGCTGAGGGGATGGAAGCAGATCCAGGTATGGCCTGATCTTGTTCCACAAAAAAGCATTGTAGGACGACATGTATGCCCCATAATGCACCATATGAGCCGTCAGACTGGCAATGGCAGGGGCCTTTTTCCCCATTGTGTCCAACTTCTTGCCCTCTTTATCCGGAGGAGTAGGCTGGGTCTCATGGGAACGCTTGCACTTGGCCACATTGACCACCACAGTGTTAGGCTTGGGCAGCCGTGCTACCCAGTCTGCAGATGCGAGATCTATGTGGTAGCATGTGTCCCATGTCCTAGAAACTGCTGGAACCGCTGATGGGACCGGGTCGGGATTCTCAGTAAGCTGGCGCAAGTATGGAAGGGCTGGTAAGGATGCAGAAGCCAATGGCTGCTGGACCTGTTCATCAGGAGAAAACATTGGATCCTCCACAGGTTGCTGCCCTTTCTTTGTAGACAAATTGAGGGCTTTAGACATGCGTATCATCAGGGCCGAAAAACCTAAAGTGTCCTCTGAAACTGGGGAAGGTGAAGGCTCCACAGGGTCTAAAGGCTTAACAGGACCAGCAGAAGATCCTGAGTCTGAGAGAGACGCTGTCTCCTGCTCTGTAGAATGTGGAGGAAAAACAACCTGTTGCTGTGATAGGTTTAAAGGCGCAGAAGATGAAGGGCATTGTTGCAATGAAGCAGCATGAGCCCTGAGCTCCTCCACTGGAGTAAGATAGTAGGCTCTTCCTCCAGGAGAATAATGCAAACGGCTCTGACCATAAGAGAGTGTTGCACTTTAGACTGGTGTGCCATCGAAGAGCTATAACACCCATATGGCCCCGGACTCTGGCCTCAGGAGGACCAAGACAGCTGACCTGGGGAAGGACTCCTTGATCTTGAATGCCAGGAGCTGCATGAAGCAGAGGAACGGCGGGAAGGAGACCTCGGCGGATGACTTGACTTGCAGACCAACAGAGCGGCCGGGAGAATCAGAGCCCGGTCCGTGCTTGACGTTGGGCCCAAAGGGCCAAAAGCCTGCTGAGCTGCCAAAACAGGCAAGCTTGGAGAAGGCTGTGGCCAGCAAATAGGTTGGGGCGTGAGCTCTGGAGGAGGGAGCAAGGCCCTGCCTGCCCTTCCGGGCAATGCCGAAAGTGCTTGTGGCACTTGCACCACCTTCTCTCCAAAGAGAGTTTGGGGCGGGCCAGAAGCAGACGCTGGTAGCAAGGCCTTCTGCGAGGGAGGAGCCTACGGCGCCGACTATGCATGCTGCCAAGCAGGCGGCAAGGAGTGCGGCCAATGGCGTGAGCCCGAAATGCTGCGCGTCTTCTGTTTCTTTTTCCCTCCCTTCTTTCCAGGTGAGGGAGTCCGCGCATGCTCACCCTTCCTTTTAGGGGTGGGTGGCTGCTCACCAACAAGAGCTTGCAGGGATTCAGGAGGCTCCGAGGCCGCTCGACACCCATGTGAACTAGAGGGGAGAAGAGCTTTTTCATAGAGCATGGTTTTAAGTTGACGCTCTCGCTCTTTCTTGCCTGGGGTGTAAAAACCTTACAGGCAGAGCAAGTTTGTACTGAATGTGCCTCCCCCAAACAAAGCACACACATAGTGTGGCCATCTGTGTCAGGGAGTTTCTCCCCACAAGACACACACTTCTTAAACAATAGAGAAGCCATAATATACAGACCAGGTTAAGGCGTCAGAAAATAGTCAATAAGGCAGTCCAAGTCAGGGAAGGAGAGATAAGAGAAATCCAAAACACAGTCCAAAGTCGTAAGGTACGTTTGTAAATTCAGAGAGGTTCCTAAATGCTGCTACAAAGGCAGCTTGAAAAAAAGGAACTGGACCTACAGCCCCTCCTATAGCATATATGCCTCATGGGGAAGAGGGGCGGAGCTGCAGCCACAAGCCTTTTCAGCTTTTCAGAGGTTTCCAGTGATTGCTGCACAGATACATCAACTATCATATGCGCTTATTTCACCAGACACCACGAAGGAGAAATGAAGGCATAAACCTTAGTCTCCAAGAGTCCTAGTCCAATATGGAAACCACTACATAACGCTGTCTTCTTTTACCTGTCAATATTAAACATACCACACAGGATTTATGTTTGGGCTCTATGCATATTTACGCTAGACTGCTGCTCAACTAATTTAGACCAGTGCTTCTCTTATGTAGAGGGCATCCTATTATTGAAAGAGAAAGGGCAAGATTATTTGGGTTGTTTTTTCTTTCTTTCTGGGATCGGCATGGTTCATGGATCAGCACTTTGAGTACCACGGTTCCAGAAGGTAAAAAAGATGACTGGAAGAGTAACAAAGCAGTTACCTCAGCACACATAAACCTGGGTGGAGGAATAGAGGGAATGATTCACTCAAAAGACAGCAAAAATCATGTTGGGTGACTGAATACCATGCTTTAAATATAACAAAACATAGGTACTATACATTAAGCCATACATACCAATAGAAACTCCACAGTGTGATCCACAAAGGTTTATATTTGTTTGGGAGATGGCTCCCATCCTGATCTGGTCAAATGCCCGAGTATAAAAAGCAGCAAAGGTGCTGGCAAATGCAATGGTACGGTTCCTAGCAGCACAGCCCAGGGCTACACTGACCTGCAGCACAAGAAAATGTATTCTTATTTAAAACAAGCTAACAAACAAATCACCCACTACAGACAGTATTAAAATTTTGAAACTCACCATATTCTGCTCAGCAATAAAGCACTCTATATAGCGATCAGGATGAGCTTTCTTGAAAAGTTCAGAAAAAGTAGAGTTCTTAGTGTCACCATCCATGGCTACCACATGGGAGTTAGCACTTCCTAACTTTGCCAGTGCTAAACCATAGGCTTTCCGGGTGGCCACCTGGGGAGATAAAGGAAGCCATTACACTGTATGCATATGTAATTTGCCACAGAGAAAAGGGACACACCTAGTCCAGTAAGTAAAAAATTCATTTCTATACAAATTTCAATTAGGTTGCTATGCACAGTTTTTCCTAACTTGAATAAAACATACTTGTATATTATTTTGGATTCTGCTCAAGATTTAAGCTGGGGGGAACTGTCATGGGGATTCAATAATCACACTGAACCTGACAGCCATTTTTAGCCACCGGACACATTTCAGAGCTACATAGATTGCCAAAATAACAAAAACAAGAAATAGTTTAAAAATCATCATGGGAAGGAAGCATTGCAGTATCAGGGCCAAACTTTCCACTCTAGGTGAAAAAAGATGTAGAAAAAGAGAGTGAGTTAGACCTAGGTCTGCAAGGCAAAATACTCAGGTATTTGATGGCTATCCTTCTTCATAACCAAAACTCCTAATGCAATACTTTATACAAGGAGGAAGCAAACACACAAACACCTTTTTTGTTATTAAACATACCTACATGCACACACATTCACGAGGACATTGCGTCTGTCTATATATGTTCCCGTAGCACCGGGAATGTGGCGCAGCTGGCTAAGTGTCAGTTGCATAAGATCTGACCAGTAGGTCATGAGTTCGAGGCCAGCCCAGGTCAAGGTGGGTGCTTGACCTTAAGTGTAGCCTGCTGTCGACCTTTGCAGCCCGAAAGACAGTTACATCTGTCAAGTAGGAGATTAAGGTACCACATTAAGTGGGGTGGCAAATTTTGACTGAATTATGAGGCCATTAAAGAACTCCAGGAATGCTGAGAAATGCGGAAAGGAACAACAAGGGACACTGGGAACGCTGAGAGATAAGGAGTGTGTCAGCTCCCCCTGGTGGCCATAATTTGACTCTGTTCGTCTATATGTTGTGAATTGTGGAAAACGGCAGGAATTGTCTGCTAGTATATGTACCTGAGTCTCCTTCAGTGTGAGAAGAGCGGAATATAAATAAATTAAATAAATAATTGTGTGTCTATGACACTGAATATTAGCCATGTATATGTACATTGTAATTTGCCCTGAGTCCCCTGCGGGATGAGAAGGGTGGAATATAAATGCGGTAAATAAATAGGGAATGAAGGAGCTCTTTCTGGTGTGCAAACAATGACAAAATTATCAAAAAAGGACCAGTCATTAATATGACAATAACATTTGAGGCTGAAGATGAGAATCTGGAGCAACTGACCTTTTCCCCAATTTTGAAGGCAGGAGGAGATGGCATCTTGATATCCTTATAGCTGATTACTGGCACATCTTGAGTAGGTGGTTGGATAGACAAGACTTTATTATTAGTCTGGATTTGGCTCTGAATAGCGCTGAGGACAGACTCCACTTTGTCCTTTGGTATGGGCTTTCCATGCCAGTTTTCAGCATCTTCCACACCTGAGACAAAGAAAATTTAGCAGGTACTATCATGTAATGCCAATGCAAGCCCTCTTCTATCATCACCCTTATGACCAGGGACCTATTTTTACCTGAGATTCCCCGTCCTTTGAAAGTTTTGGCCACAATAGCTGTAGGCTTCCCTTTCTGTTGACTTGCTTGCCACAAGGCCCGGCAGAGTTCTTCAACATTATGACCATCCACCACATAGGTATTCCATCTACAAGAAAAGGGAATGGTTGGCACTAGAAGCAGGCTCCTTGCTAGAACAAGGGGAAAAGCCATTGGAAGCACTTACCCAAAGGATTCACAGCGCTTCCGGTACATATCGGTGTCATGCTTCAATGGTGCTGCTTCACTCTGCCCCAGCCGGTTGACATCAAATATGGCCACCATATTGTCCAGTTTGTAATGAAAGCCAAACTGAAGGGCTTCCCACACAGATCCCTCTGAGGATTCACCATCACCCATCAAGCAGTACACTCGGTAACTGAGAAAGAGTACACCACATCAGAGTTCAATAAAGCAAAGGGGGAAAAGATAGGTACCTTCAACAACTCATACTGTCTTTTCTTAACAGTGCTGAACTTTGTGTGAAAGTCAACACAAGTGGGTAGCATTTCCCCCCAACATTTTAATTTTAAAAATTGACAATAAAAACACAAAACGATTTTTATAAATTTAAACCTTTTTTTCTTCCACTTCATATCCAATGATTGTTAACTTTCCAAACCTGTACATAAAGTTTTTCCCATACCCACAGATTGATAAAATGGTTTCTATTATTCTAAGAATGTGTCCAGTGAATTGTCTAAGGTTTTCATGGCTGGCATCACTGGGTTCTCATAGTTTTTTGGGCTAAATGGCCATGTTGTAGAACAGGGGTGCCCACACTTTTTCAGCATGCAAGCTACTTATGATAAAACCAAGTCAGAAAGATCTACCTGAGAAAGAAGCAGGGCGGAGAAGGGGGAGGGGGCTGGCTTGGTTATGAGGTCACCTCACAACCTCTGAGCATGCTTGCCATAGATGCAGGCAAAACGTCGGGAGAGAATTCTTCTACAACATGGCTATATAGCTGTTAAAACCTACGAGAACCTTGTGTCCAGTGACGTATTCTGTTAATTTGTCCATGTCTACTAATCACCACATTTTCACTATGTAAGCCAACATGCTCTCCCTAACTCTTAAAATTGTCCACTCTTTGCAGATTTGCTAGTAGCACCTCACCTGGCTTTATCAAAGTATTTGCCTGCATAGGCCATTCCACAGGCAGCTCCCAAGCCCTGTCCTAGTGAACCAGTGGCCACATCCACAAATGGCAGTTTCTGTTAAGAAAAGGAACACCATCATATGTTAGCCATTTCAGACAGATTACACTCAAAGAAACCTGTTGTTTTTCTTCCACAGATGAGGATACAACTCGCATCTCTATATGAATACATAAGGAATATTTTAGTATTCCACCTCAGCAACATACAAATGAATCTACTTGAGTAACTGAACCAGTATTCAAAACCTATTGCTGCAATATCTAGTTAACAAATATTTTTTCAGTGTGGAATGAGACCCATTTCAATTATTGACTATGTTTCTTCATCAGAGAGTCATTGTAATGCATAAGAAAATAGGGCTGTTCATCATGAAAAAGCGGTATCAGTACTAGCATGACATTTAAGTTCTACTTTTCTGATATCTCCTGATTATTTATTTCCCGTCTCCTCTCTACCTCTGAAGGGGGACTCAGGACGGATTACAATGGCAGCAATTTGATGCTGTTACATATACACAATTAATAACCATTAAAACAAACCATTAAACCATTAAAATACATAAATTACATAAGCCATTTATTAAACAGTATAAAACCAATAAAATCGTATCCTCATGTAAATCGCCTTTCCAGTTCAGTACCACTAAAGTGCTGATTTAAGTCTGCTGACCAAAAGCCTGGTCCCACAACCACAATTTTACTTTCTTCCTGAAAGCCAGGAAAGATGGGGTTGATCGTATCTCATTTGCAAACGCGTTCCACAGATGGGGGGACACTGCCAAGAAGGCCCTGTCTCTCGTCCCCACCAGCCGCATTTGCAATGTTGGTGGGAAAGAGAGCAGGGCCTACCCGGATGATCTGAAGTTACGAGGTGGGACGTAGAGGCAGATGTGTTTGGACAAGTAAGCTGCACCAGAACCATATAGAGCTTTATAGGTCAAAACCAGCACTTTGAATTGAGCTTGGAAGTGGGCAGGTAGCCAGTGGAGCAGGGGGTGGTATGCTCCCTGTATGCAGCTCCTATTAGTAATCTGGCTGCCACCCATTGGACTAACTGCAGTTTCTGAACAGTCTTCAAAGGCAGCCCCATGTAGAGTGCGTTGCACTAATCTATTTCGGGATGTGACCAGAGCGTGGACGACCGTAGCCAGATCAGACTTTCCAAGGTACGGGCGCAATGAGTGCACGAGTTTTAACTGTGCAAAAGGTCCCCTGGCCACTGCCGAAACCTGGGGTTCCAGGCTCAGCGATAAATCCAGGGTCACTCCCAAGCTGTGATCTTCAAAATAACTTACAGTCATGAATAATATCCTCAATGATTAAAAAATACAAAACTAGTTAATAATATCAGTAAGACGTATTATGAACCTCAGCCAAAAATATTCAATCAATCTATGTAAGCAACATCCTTTCTATGTTCATTTCATTCAGCATCATTCCAAGACAGCAATGTAACACAGCTCTGTAAATGACCAGCAGTATCATTTGTCAAAGACTTCACAGTTCGGAAGGGCTTCTCTAAGCTAAGCATTTACCGGGGTTGGGTGGCCTTCCAAATCACAGTCTATTTTCCGTAGTTTCAGGAGCTCTGGCTCTTTGATGTAACCAGCTTCAGCCCATGCAGCATAGAGCACAGGCGCAGCATGCCCCTGTCGGACAAAAACAAAACAGGTATCAACATTATGAGAGAGAGAGAGAGAGATAAACATTATGGAGATTATAGCTCAGGCAATGAAGCCCTTCCCAAGACACCCTTGGCAACCTCTCAACTACCCTTTTCCTGGCAAAATGGAGGAATTAACTCTCATGGAAGTCTTGAGAAATAGATATCCACCCTCTGTATAGATCACCACTTAACACTGCTAAATACATTGCTTAATATTTTTTTAAAATCAAAAGTTGAAATTGACATTTAACCACTTCTGATTTTACTTCATTTGGGAGGAAATTTTGACAATTCTATGTGAACTGTGGTCTCATTAAAGCTGCTCACCCCAGTGTATTTGATTTCTAGGGGAAATGTTTGAGGCCAAATACTACAGGATTTAAAGAGTTTGAAAGGTCCTCAAAAATCTGTCTTGCCCCATCCTCAAGAATTGGAAACCTGTATGCGTAGTGAACACGCTGGGTGCTCTCTGGCCCAAAATGCAAGTCCTGTTTCCAAATTCTGTCCCTCCCTCATTCAGAGAAAATCTCCCCTCTACGTGCACCCACCTTGGAGAGTACAAAGCGGTCGTTGCTGGGGTGGCCTGGTTCCTGGGGCTTGTAGCGCATGGTGTGGAAGAACAGCACGGACATGATCTCCGCAGCACTGCAGCATGATGTGGGGTGGCTGCAGGGAGAGAGAGCAAACAGGCATGGGTGGCCCATGAGAGCAGCAACAGGAGCTCAGAAAGGGAGATCAGAGGTGCAAGCCCCACTCAACCCACTGCTAATGAAGATTCTCTGAACCCAGAATTCTCTGCAAACCCTCTATCAAAAGGTGTCATAAATCACTCTCCGGAAGAGACTGAAAGAAGCAAGATTCCCACCTACAGGTTGATAACTGGGGCTGACTGGAAGGAGCGAACAACTCCCCTGTTGCGGCAGCTTCACTGACTGCCAGTTTGTTTCTGCACACAATTGAAAGTGCTGGTTACAACCTTTGAACCCCTAGATGGCTCAGGTCCAGGCAATTTGGCTGATCGCATCTCCTTGTACAAACTTGCATGGGCCCTGAGGCCTTCAGGAGAAGCCCTTATCTTGGTCCCACCTCCATTTCAAGCTTGGTTGGTGGGAACAAGAGAGAGAGGACCTTTCTTCTCATTAGCTACCCCTTCAACTCTGGAACCCCCTTCTTCCCAGGGAAGCCAGAAAGGCCCCTCCCTGCTGTCCTTGTAGTGGCAGGCTAAAGCCTTTTTATTCTGAAAGCCTGCTAAAAGCCTTTGAGCATAGTGCTCTTCAGAGCAAAAGCTCTCCTTTAGCTCTCCCAGATTCTCTCCTTCAGCTCTCCTGAATTGTATTCAAAAAACTCATGCAGTTATAGCCTGGGTGTGGCCTAAACTTGCTGGTTGACCTACATTACCAGCTGCTCATGATAACTAACATTGTAAGGTTTTTCTTCAACACACACGGTCCTGCAATAGCTTATTGCAACAAAGTCTGGGGGTGCTGTGGTTTTTAGTTTGAATATGTTTTTATGGATTTTAACTCATTTTTAATACCAATAATATTTAATTCTGTTTTAGTGTGTGTGTGTGTGTGTATTGTAATGTAAACCACTTTGAGTCTTGTGGAGAGAAAAAGCAGGGTATAACGTAATAATAATATTATAACACACAGTTTGAAACTGCATTATAATGTATATTGCATATTTAAAATTGCATGTTGATATTTTGTGATAAGCTGCTTTAGGTCTCCTTCAATAACCAGTATTAACTCAAATAATGCAGTTTAACTGCAGTTTTATACTAGTCTGAGGGCCCTTCCAGACAGGCCCTATATCCCAGGATCTGATCCCTGGTTTGATGCTTTAAACCAGATTTATGTGAGTCTCCACTGCCAGATAATCTGGGATAAACAGAAATCCTGGAATCAGATCCTGCGATATAGGACCTGTCTGGAAGGGCCATATCAGGCCGATAGCCAGATTTTGATTTGGAGGGGGGGGGGGTGAGTTTGATTTGGGGGACTGAGTCTGAGTGAGAGAGGGTCTACCCTAGCAAACCTTTTGTATTGTTATCCCAATACCTCCATGCACATGGGATATATTGAGCATGGTGATCAAATCATGATATGAATAAACCTAACAGTTTAAATAATGTACCAGTAAGGCCTTCTCGCAGACCACCCTGGGAATTTCGGGGGGGGGCGCTAAAGCCCCTCAAGACCCCCCCCCCCCGGCTATATGCCTGGGCCCTATGGACCCTTCCACAAAGCCCCTATATCCTAGGATCCGATTCCATATTATTTCTTTATCCCAGATTATCTGGCAGTGGAGACTCATATAATCCAGTTTAATGCAGATAATCTGGGATAGGGCAGTGTAGAAGGAGCCTACATTGCATTTAAAGGGCCTGCTATGGCAGTGCAGCGATGGGGCGCAAGTATGAGATGGATCACACACTTTATTCCCGTCCAGGGATCAGGAGAAGGCAAGCAGGCATTTCCAATGAATGAATGGATGGATGGATTTCTCCGAAGAGAGGTCCATTCTCCTCCCGGGAACATCCCCTCTCCAGCGAGACTCGGGACCCCCGAGACAGAGGAAAGGAAGGGAAAGGCCTAGAGAAAAGGGGAGGGCAGGAAGGCCCATCCCATGGCGGCTCACCCGGAGTTGGAGGCGCAGGTGGCGCGGATGGAGTGGAGCCGGAGGCGGTTGGCTGAGTCCCGGAGGGCTTGCAGGGTCTTCTCCTCGGGCTTCGGGAAGCTGCTAGCCATCTCGCCTCGGTGTTCTCCCACCACTCAAGCCAGCCAGACGAGCCTTCCCCGCTCTTTTGATCCGGGCTCCAGCCGCAAAAGGAAGTGAGGTCACAGAAGGAGGGGGGCCAGCACGTGTGGCTTAGCACACGAGGCTTGCGCAAGGCCTGCGCGCTTTGCAGGCGGACTACTCCTGCCTGGGCTGGGGCTGGGCCGGTCCGGCTCACATGATGCTAGCCAGCCAGCCTGCCTTTCCCAGCAGTGCCATCGGGCAGGCCTCCTCCTCCTGCCCCTGGAATCAAGACCTGACTCTGACCTCTTTGCAATAGATGAGAGTCCCCTTAGAAGCGGCGGCTTCTTTTTTCCTTGCCAGATTTCAGAGATCTTCACTCTTGCGCCGTTTTAAAAGTGCAACAGAAAGAAATAACACACACACACACCCTGCAACAAGTGGCACCCCCTTTGTTAATGCCCTTTCATTATCAAAACTAATGAAAGCCTATCCCAGAAAAGTTGGCTTACCTTTTGATGCCCTCTCCTTCCTGTGAGGAACCAAATCATGTTACCCCAGCCCTCCTGCAGCTTTCCATTGATACTGTTCCCAGAGAAGTTTCTCTTCTCCAGCCTCCAACTTGCTCTTCTGCCCACTCAAAGGGCAATCAACACTACCTGGTTCATTGCTTATTTAACTGCGTGTCTTTGGATTTAAAAGAAGCCGCAAAGCGCACCTGGGTTGCTGGGGCCAGGCCTCAAATCCCTAGGCAGCTGGGAATGTGGGGAATTCCTTTTCTGTTGTCTTCTGGCAGCAGATCAGGCCTGCTCTGGAGGCTTGGCACAGCCTGAGGTCAAGGGGACCACTGGCAGGAAGCCCAGGGTGTCACTTTGCCAGGAGACTGATTGACAGCTGCAGGGCAACAGCCTGGCTTCGGTCTCATCTGGCTGCTTCTTCACCTGCCATCGTTTCTTTTCCTTATAGACAGAGTTTTCCCCTTGCATTGGACTATAGAATAAGTTTATTTATTTACTCCACATTTCTCTACCCCGAGGGGAACTCATATGGCAATTATTCAGTGCCTTAAACCTTAAACCTTTTTTTAGCCACGGCACATTTTTTACATTTACAAAATCCTGGGGCACACCACCAACCAAAATGACAGAAAATGACACTAACACAGTAATACATATCGTTAATATGTTTTAAAATATATTTATACACTCACTTTGTCCAGGGCCCTATTCGGCATTTGCATTTTCCCTTCTCAAAAGTTTCTCCATCACTGTCACTCGCTTGTCTTGCTGTGATCCCAAATTGCCACTGTCACTTGATGCGCAGCTGCAGCACTAACTCTAACTTTGTTTACTTAGCCGCGTCTGAGCGAATCCAAGATGGCGCGACCATAGCACTCTCACGTCACTTCTTAGGTGACACAAGAGTGCTATGGTTCCATTTCTTAAAGGGACAGATGCGCCTTATAGTTTATATATGAATGAAATTCGAAAATAATTTTCCACTGCACACCTGATGATCTCTCACGACACACTAGTGTACCGTGGCACACTGGTTGAAAATCACTGCCTTAAACACATAAAACATTAAGCTTAAAATCAATTGGATTAAAAAGATATATTATTTGTTTGTTTTGTTGTTTGTTTACTATCTTTCTGTACCGCCCCTCAGCGCCGGCCCCGCCCATTCCGCCCGACTACGCGGTCGCCAGAGCGGCGTTTCCTGGGCGGGCGTCGCCACCGGGGCGCGCGCGGCGCCGCCCACGGCCCACCCCACTGCTGCGCCTCGCGGGCAGCCGCCGCTACCCGCTGGCGTCGCGCGCTGTCGCGGGATGCCTCTAGCGGCGGGCGGGACACAACCAGCGCATGTGCGGCTGGGCTGGTGCCGCCGCGCGTGCACGCCACAGCGGGACGCACTTGCGCGCCGCGCTGATGCCACCGCGCATGCGCGATCCGTGCGAGGAGGCGCCAAGGTCGCGCGCGCCGCCGCTGGGACGCCCCAGCATCATGCGCGGCAGGCGGACGCCT
This sequence comes from Anolis apletophallus, assembly GCA_030556195.1. NCBI lineage: Eukaryota > Metazoa > Chordata > Lepidosauria > Squamata > Anolidae > Anolis > Anolis apletophallus. The sequence goes on along the minus strand of JARBWK010000001.1, from coordinate 171,020,093 downwards.
CCACGCATGCGCGGGAGTGTCCAGGAGCCGCAAGGGGGGGGGCGCCAAAAACAGGCTTGCCGGGAGAGGTCAGGCCGCCCCTGCGCCCCTCTCAACCCGGAGGCGACTGGAGGCGGTTTACATATGGCAATCAATGCCCACAATATAAAATACAATTAAAAACAAATAGTAATAAAACCATATAAAAACAATAAACAACTAGCAATTAAAACCATAAAATATAATTCTCATCAGTTAAAATCATTTTCTGTCACATCATCTTATCATTCCGTAGGTCTCAATAAACATTTAAAAGTACATTCAATATTAAATATTTTGCTTTGGTCAGTGCACTGGGACTCCATTCTCACACCTCTCTCTGGATCATTGTATGCTTAAATTCACCATAGCATAAGGCAAAGGGAAACTGTTTGCTCCAGGATGAATAGCAGAATTAAGAATGACAAGAGAATAACAATGTGTGTGTTTCACTAAAATCCTGTGTTGCCACCAGTACTATTGAAAACTCCGGTGAGAAGCTTCTCTTGAACAAGATGAAGTATCATAGTTATGAAGATGGAAAATAAGGTTGGGGCAATAACACACTGGAGTGGAAATCATCTATTGGACAGATGGCAAGCTATTTAACCTCAGCGGACTGAAAGCCAAAACCAAGGTTACAACAGTGTGTTATAGAACTCCAATATGTTGATGACACCGTCATCTGTGCGGATTCAGAAGAAGACCTACAAGCCACTCTAAACACCTTCGCAGAAGCATACGAGAAGCTTGGCCTGTCATTGAACATCGAGAAAACCAAAGTGCTCTTCCAGCAGTCACCAGCCAATCCCTCTGCAATGCCAGAAATACAGCTTAATGGTGTAACATTAGAAAATGTTGACCATTTCAGCTACCTTGGCAGACACCTCTCCACAAAAGCCAACATTGACACTGAAATACAACACCTGCGAGTGCAGCATTTTTCCGAATGAAGCACAGAGTGTTTGAGGACCGGGACATCTGTAGGGATATCAAGGTGCTTGTTTATAAAGGTATTGTCCTCCCAACCGTGCTATATGCCTGCAAAATGTGGACTATCTACAGATGTCACATGCAATTCCTGGAATGATTCCATCAGTGTTGCCTCCGGAAAATCCTGCAAATCTCTTGGGAAGACAGGAAGACAAATGTCAGCATACTGGAAGAAGCAAAGACTACCAGTATTGAAGCGATGGTCCTCCGCCATTAACTCCACTGGGCTGGCTATCTTGTCCGGATGCCCGACCACCATCTCCCAAAGCAGTTTCTCTACTCCAAACTCAAGAACACAAAACAGAATGTTGGAGGACAGGAAAAGAGATTTAAAGATGGGCTCAAAGCCAACCTTAAAAACTCTGGCCCAGACACTGAGAACTGGGAAGCGCTGGCCCTTGAGCGCTCCAGTTGGAGGTCAGCTGTGACCAGCAGTGCTGTTGAATATGAAAAGGCACAAATGGAGGGCGAAAGAGAGAAACATGCCAAGAGGAAGACACATCAAGCCAACCCCGACTGGGACCGCCTATCACCTGGAAACCGATGCCCTCATTGCGGGAGATCATGCAGGTCAAGAATAGGGCTCCACAGTCACCTACGTGCTCACCACCAGAACACTGCACTTGGAGGACAATCTTACCCGAACCACGAGGGATCACCTAAGAAACTATTTAAAAGATCAGGAACTGAGTAAGAGCCCTACCGAATGGCACTACAGTTTACTTGCTAATAGCTCAATTCTTTCAGTTTCATTTTGGTTCAGTGATGCTTTCTTTGCTCATTAGTGGAAAAATGGAGCAATGGCTGAGCATTGTTTTTACTGTTTCTTTTATTAGTGTGTTGTAGCAAAAGCACCAGAGAATTTTATAGGGTCTTAAAACTTTGGCATATAGTCATTTGGACTCCATCCCACTTCACATGCCTGGAGTGTTGCCTAAGCAGGCAGATATTTATCAGTATACTAAGTTTGAGTGAGAGGAGAACTGAAACACAAATGGTGGTGCAAACCGATGGTTGTAATTGCCGAGATAGCAGTTAGAGGTAACACAACAGGCAACCTAGACTACATAAGAAAATTAAGACATGCATTTCAGGAGAGGCTTTGCCCCATTTAAGTTAACAAAAAAAGGGTTTAGCCTTTAGGTTTGAATTAATGCAGTCTTTAAGATATTGGTGAAATGCAATTCCTGGTCTGTTCTAGTTGGCATCATAATCAGATGAAGAGGAAGTCTGAGAGTTGTAATCCAGAGGCTTCTGAAGGAGATGTCTATGTAGCAACACAAACATTTCTGCATATGAGCTGATTTACACATAAATAATTTGTTTGGCTGTTTCCCATTGACCTTTATTTTTGAGATTCAAAACCATTATTTAATGGTCCAGTTAAAATGCAGTGTGCATCTATTTTGTCTTTTCTTCTCTCACCCAAATTTAACAGATAGTTTTGCTGATAGCTGTTCTGAACTTTGCCCTGTTTGTTTTCTGCTTTTGACAGCCCTGTTGTACTCCTCCATTTTCAACATTTGCTATTTTTGTAGGTAATGCTATTTTTGTTTGAAAGGAGCATATCAAACACAAGTGAAATGAATTGGACCTCTGAATGAGGTCACAATGGTTGAGAAGTTTCAAAAGGAGTACAATATTCTTAGGCAACTTGGAACCAAACAAATTCTTCACTTCAAAAACCCTGTTGAGCAAAGCTGAGCATTGCGCAGATGTGTTGGACTTCATCCCTCAGCATCCCTTGCAGATATTCTGCTTAGAGTCTGCTAATGGGTTACACATTGACAGATGTTTTCCATAGCCTCTTCAGACTGTGTCTGTCGTATCTAACATGGATAAAGAAAGAACAACAGGGTCCTTCTCAGCATTACACTCTCTCTTCTTAGACCGTTCCTTGCACAGTATGCCACCTATTGTCCAAGTCTGTTCGGTCACCTCCCTCTTTAGAAAACATAGTCCTGTTTCTAGTGCTGCTAAACGCAGCCCTTTCAGAAGCTCACTAATGTTTTATTTGTCCGTGCAGAACTGGATGGATGCCACGCTGTGGGGGGAAAATAGAAATCACATGGGAATTAATGGTTTCTTCCTGCATCTCTCCTGCTAGAGAAAATTGCTCTTATGCAGTGACAGTATTGTATGAACTGGCCCTCGGTCTATCTGTACTAAATTAGTGCTGATCCATTTGTCCCAATGCCCATTGCCCAGATATGGGCTGAATCAGGTTACATTGTAGCATGACTGCACAATTAACATTTTTAGGTGGCTTATGATAAAATCAGGCCAAGCAACATACTTTTTCTCCCGCCTGCTGATTCCTTTTTTTTTAACCATACTCTGTTCCTTCAGATGAAATTATGCCTGTTCTCAGAGCAAAGCCGAGGATTAAGTAGTGGTCAGGAAAGTCAAGGGGTTGACTTAAAGAAATTGAGAGGTTGCTTACCTCTAAACGTGACCTTCTCATTTGTGAACTTTAATGGGTTTTCTATGCCTTCTGATGTAGCTACACAGACACAGAATAACCCATTCGTGTGAGACCACAGAGAAGGACAGATTGCTTACCAATAACTGGTTATTTGCATGTGGTTTTTTTGTTATAAATTTTGTTAATTTATACACATTAGTCATTCTGTGCCTTTTCA